>CM059435.1:53780592-54112961 GCA_030390025.1 Squalus acanthias
AACACAGTATCAGAGGGGAGGAGGTGGATGGTAACACAGTATCTAGGGGAGGGGGTGGATGGTAACACAGTATCAGAGGGGAGGGAGTGGGTGGTAACACAGTATCTAGGGGAGGGGGTGGATGGTAACACAGTATCAGAGGGGAGGGGTTGGATGGTAACACAGTATCTAGGGGAGGGGGTGGATGGTAACACAGTATCAGAGGGGAGGGAGTGGGTGGTAACACAGTATCTAGGGGAGGGGGTGGATGGTAACACAGTATCAGAGGGGAGGGGTTGGATGGTAACACAGTATCTAGTTGAGGGGGTGGATGGTGACACAGTATCTACGGGAGGGGGTGGATGGTAACACAGTATCAGAGGGGAGGGGTTGGATGGTAACACAGTATCTAGGGGAGGGGGTGGATGGTAACACAGTATCAGAGGGGAGGGGGTGGATGGTAACACAGTATCAGAGGGGAGGGGTGGATGATAACACAGTATCAGAGGGGAGGGGGTGGATGGTAACACAGTATCAGAGGGGAGGGGGTAGATGGTAACACAGTATCAGAGGGGAGGGGGTGGATGGTAACACAGTATCAGAGGGGTGGGGGTGGATGGTAACACAATATGAGAGGGGAGGGGGTATATGGTAACACAGTATCAGAGGGGAGGGGCTGGATGGTAACACAGTATCTAGGGGAGGGGGTGGATGGTAACACAGTGTGAGAGGGGAGGGAGTGGATGGCAACACAGTATCTAGGGGAGGGGTGGATGGTAACACAGTATCTCGCAGGGGTGGATGGTAACACAGTATCAGAGGGGAGGGGGTGGATGGTAACACAGTATCAGAGGGGAGGGAATGGATGGTAATTCAGTATCTAGGGGAGGGTGTGGATGGTAACAAAGTATCAGAGGGGAGGAGGTGGATGGTAACACAGTATCAGAGGGGAGGAGGTGGATGGTAACACAGTATCAGAGGGGAGGGGGTGGATGATAACACAGTATCAGAGGGGAGGGATGGATGGTAGCAGTATCAGAGGGGAGGGGGTGGTTGGTAACACAGTATCTAGGGGAGGGGGTGGATTGTAACAGTGTGAGAGAGGAGGGGGTGGATGGTAACACAGTATCTCGGAGGGGTGGATAGAAACACAGTATCAGAGGGGAGGAGGTGGATGGTAACACAGTATCAGTGGGGAGGGGTGGATGGTAACACAGTATCTAGGGGAGGGGGTGGATGGTAACACAGTGTGAGAGGGGAGGGTGTGGATGGTAACACAGTATCTAGGGGAGGGGTGGATGGTAACACAGTATCTCGGAGGGGTGGATGGTAACACAGTATCAGAGGGGAGGAGGTGGATGGTAACACAGTATCAGAGGGGAGAGAGTGGGTGGTAACACAGTATCTAGTTGAGGGGGTGCATGGTAACACAGTATCTACGGGAGGGGGTGGATGGTAACACAGTATCAGAGGGGAGGGGTTGGATGGTAACACAGTATCTAGGGGAGGGGGTGGATGGTAACACAGTATCAGAGGGGAGGGGGTGGATGGTAACACAGTATCAGGGGGGAGGGGGTGGATGGTAACACAGTATCAGAGGGGAGGGGTGGATGATAACACAGTACCAGAGGGGAGGGGTGGATGGTAACACAGTATCAGAGGGGAGGGGGTAGATGGTAACACAGTATCTGAGGGGAGGGGGTGGATTGCAACACAGTATCAGAGGAGAGCGGGTGGATGGTAACACAGTATCAGAGTGGAGGGGGTGGATGGTAACACAGTATCAGAGGGGAGGGGGTGGATGGTAACACAGTATCAGAGGGGAGGGGGTGGATGGTAACACAGTGTCAGAGAGGAGGGGGTGGATGGTAACACAGTATCTAGGGGAGGGGGTGGATGGTAACACAATGTGAGAGGGGAGGGAGTGGATGGTAACACAGTATCTAGGGGAGGGGTGGTTGGTAACACAGTATCTCGGAGGGGTGGATGGTAACACAGTATCAGAGGGGAGGGGGTGGATGGTAACACAGTATCAGAGGGGAGGGAATGGATGGTAATTCAGTATCTAGGGGAGGGTGTGGATGGTAACACAGTATCAGAGGGGAGGAGGTGGATGGTAACACAGTATCAGAGGGGAGGAGGTGGATGGTAACACAGTATCAGAGGGGAGGGGGTGGATGATAACACAGTATCAGAGGGGAGGAGGTGGATGGTAGCAGTATCAGAGGGGAGGGGGTGGTTGGTAACACAGTATCTAGGGGAGGGGGTGGATTGTAACACAGTGTGGGAGAGGAGGGGGTGGATGGTAACACAGTATCTCGGAGGGGTGGATGGAAACACAGTATCAGAGGGGAGGAGGTGGATGGTAACACAGTATCAGAGGGGAGGGGTGGATGGTAACACAGTATCTAGGGGAGGGGGTGGATGGTAACACAGTGTGAGAGGGGAGGGTGTGGATGGTAACACAGTAACTAGGGGAGGGGTGGATGGTAACACAGTATCTCGGAGGGGTGGATGGTAACACAGTATCAGAGGGGAGGAGGTGGATGGTAACACAGTATCAGAGGGGAGGGAGTGGATGGTAACACAGTATCTAGGGGAGGGGGTGGATGGTAACACAGTATCAGAGGGGAGGGAGTGGGTGGTAACACAGTATCTAGGGGAGGGGATGGATGCTAACACAGTATCTAGGGGAGGGGGTGGATTGTAACACAGTGTGAGAGAGGAGGGGGTGGATGGTAACACAGTATCTAGGGGAGGGGTGGATGGTAACACAGTATCTCGGAGGGGTGGATGGTAACACAGTATCAGAGGGGAGGAGGTGGATGGTAACACAGTATCAGAGGGGAGAGAGTGGGTGGTAACACAGTATCTAGTTGAGGGGGTGCATGGTAACACAGTATCTACGGGAGGGGGTGGATGGTAACACAGTATCAGAGGGGAGGGGTTGGATGGTAACACAGTATCTAGGGGAGGGGGTGGATGGTAACACAGTATCAGAGGGGAGGGGTGGATGGTAACACAGTATCAGAGGGGAGGGGGTAGATGGTAACACAGTATCTGAGGGGAGGGGGTGGATTGTAACACAGTATCAGAGGGGAGCGGGTGGATGGTAACACAGTATCAGAGTGGAGGGGGTGGATGGTAACACAGTATCAGAGGGGAGGGGGTGGATGGTAACACAGTATCAGAGGGGAGGGGGTGGATGGTAACACAGTGTCAGAGAGGAGGGGGTGGATGGTAACACAGTATCTAGGGGAGGGGGTGGATGGTAACACAATGTGAGAGGGGAGGGAGTGGATGGTAACACAGTATCTAGGGGAGGGGTGGATGGTAACACAGTATCAGAGGGGAGGGGGTGGATGGTAACACAGTATCAGAGGGGAGGGAATGGATGGTAATTCAGTATCTAGGGGAGGGTGTGGATGGTAACACAGTATCAGAGGGGAGGAGGTGGATGGTAACACAGTATCAGAGGGGAGGAGGTGGATGGTAACACAGTATCAGAGGGGAGGGGGTGGATGATAACACAGTATCAGACGGGAGGGGTGGATGGTAGCAGTATCAGAGGGGAGGGGGTGGTTGGTAACACAGTATCTAGGGGAGGGGGTGGATTGTAACACAGTGTGAGAGAGGAGGGGGTGGATGGTAACACAGTATCTCGGAGGGGTGGATGGAAACACAGTATCAGAGGGGAGGAGGTGGATGGTAACACAGTATCAGAGGGGAGGGGTGGATGGTAACACAGTATCTAGGGGAGGGGGTGGATGGTAACACAGTATCAGAGGGGAGGGGGTGGATCGTAACACAGTATCAGAGGGGAGGGGGTGGATGGTAACACAGTATCAGAGGGGAGGGGGTAGATGGTAACTTAGTATCAGAGGGGAGGGGGTGGATGGTAACTTAGTATCAGAGGGGAGGGGTGGATGGTAGCAGTATCAGAGGTAAGGGGGTGGTTGGTAACACAGTAGCTAGGGGAGGGGGTGGATGGTAACACAGTGTGAGAGAGGAGGGGGTGGATGGTAACACAGTATCAGAGGGGAGGGGTTGGATGGTAACACAGTATCTAGGGGAGGGGGTGGATGGTAACACAGTATCAGAGGGGAGGGGGTGGATGGTAACACAGTATCAGAGGGGAGGGGTTGGATGGTAACACAGTATCTAGGGGAGGGGGTGGATGGTAACACAGTATCAGAGGGGAGGGAGTGGGTGGTAACACAGTATCTAGGGGAGGGGGTGGATGGTAACACAGTATCAGAGGGGAGGGGTTGGATGTTAACACAGTATCTAGTTGAGGGGGTGGATGATAACACAGTATCAGAGGGGAGGGATGGATGGTAGCAGTATCAGAGGGGAGGGGGTGGTTGGTAACACAGTATCTAGGGGAGGGGGTGGATTGTAACAGTGTGAGAGAGGAGGGGGTGGATGGTAACACAGTATCTCGGAGGGGTGGATAGAAACACAGTATCAGAGGGGAGGAGGTGGATGGTAACACAGTATCAGAGGGGAGGGGTGGATGGTAACACAGTATCTAGGGGAGGGGGTGGATGGTAACACAGTGTGAGAGGGGAGGGTGTGGATGGTAACACAGTATCTAGGGGAGGGGTGGATGGTAACACAGTATCTCGGAGGGGTGGATGGTAACACAGTATCAGAGGGGAGGAGGTGGATGGTAACACAGTATCAGAGGGGAGAGAGTGGGTGGTAACACAGTATCTAGTTGAGGGGGTGCATGGTAACACAGTATCTACGGGAGGGGGTGGATGGTAACACAGTATCAGAGGGGAGGGGTTGGATGGTAACACAGTATCTAGGGGAGGGGGTGGATGGTAACACAGTATCAGAGGGGAGGGGGTGGATGGTAACACAGTATCAGGGGGGAGGGGGTGGATGGTAACACAGTATCAGAGGGGAGGGGTGGATGATAACACAGTACCAGAGGGGAGGGGTGGATGGTAACACAGTATCAGAGGGGAGGGGGTAGATGGTAACACAGTATCTGAGGGGAGGGGGTGGATTGTAACACAGTATCAGAGGGGAGCGGGTGGATGGTAACACAGTATCAGAGTGGAGGGGGTGGATGGTAACACAGTATCAGAGGGGAGGGGGTGGATGGTAACACAGTATCAGAGGGGAGGGGGTGGATGGTAACACAGTGTCAGAGAGGAGCGGGTGGATGGTAACACAGTATCTAGGGGAGGGGGTGGATGGTAACACAATGTGAGAGGGGAGGGAGTGGATGGTAACACAGTATCTAGGGGAGGGGTGGTTGGTAACACAGTATCTCGGAGGGGTGGATGGTAACACAGTATCAGAGGGGAGGGGGTGGATGGTAACACAGTATCAGAGGGGAGGGAATGGATGGTAATTCAGTATCTAGGGGAGGGTGTGGATGGTAACACAGTATCAGAGGGGAGGAGGTGGATGGTAACACAGTATCAGAGGGGAGGAGGTGGATGGTAACACAGTATCAGAGGGGAGGGGGTGGATGATAACACAGTATCAGAGGGGAGGGGTGGATGGTAGCAGTATCAGAGGGGAGGGGGTGGTTGGTAACACAGTATCTAGGGGAGGGGGTGGATTGTAACACAGTGTGGGAGAGGAGGGGGTGGATGGTAACACAGTATCTCGGAGGGGTGGATGGAAACACAGTATCAGAGGGGAGGAGGTGGATGGTAACACAGTATCAGAGGGGAGGGGTGGATGGTAACACAGTATCTAGGGGAGGGGGTGGATGGTAACACAGTGTGAGAGGGGAGGGTGTGGATGGTAACACAGTAACTAGGGGAGGGGTGGATGGTAACACAGTATCTCGGAGGGGTGGATGGTAACACAGTATCAGAGGGGAGGAGGTGGATGGTAACACAGTATCAGAGGGGAGGGAGTGGATGGTAACACAGTATCTAGGGGAGGGGGTGGATGGTAACACAGTATCAGAGGGGAGGGAGTGGGTGGTAACACAGTATCTAGGGGAGGGGATGGATGCTAACACAGTATCTAGGGGAGGGGGTGGATTGTAACACAGTGTGAGAGAGGAGGGGGTGGATGGTAACACAGTATCTAGGGGAGGGGTGGATGGTAACACAGTATCTCGGAGGGGTGGATGGTAACACAGTATCAGAGGGGAGGAGGTGGATGGTAACACAGTATCAGAGGGGAGAGAGTGGGTGGTAACACAGTATCTAGTTGAGGGGGTGCATGGTAACACAGTATCTACGGGAGGGGGTGGATGGTAACACAGTATCAGAGGGGAGGGGTTGGATGGTAACACAGTATCTAGGGGAGGGGGTGGATGGTAACACAGTATCAGAGGGGAGGGGTGGATGGTAACACAGTATCAGAGGGGAGGGGGTAGATGGTAACACAGTATCTGAGGGGAGGGGGTGGATTGTAACACAGTATCAGAGGGGAGCGGGTGGATGGTAACACAGTATCAGAGTGGAGGGGGTGGATGGTAACACAGTATCAGAGGGGAGGGGGTGGATGGTAACACAGTATCAGAGGGGAGGGGGTGGATGGTAACACAGTATCTAGGGGAGGGGGTGGATGGTAACACAATGTGAGAGGGGAGGGAGTGGATGGTAACACAGTATCTAGGGGAGGGGTGGATGGTAACACAGTATCAGAGGGGAGGGGGTGGATGGTAACACAGTATCAGAGGGGAGGGAATGGATGGTAATTCAGTATCTGGGGGAGGGTGTGGATGGTAACACAGTATCAGAGGGGAGGAGGTGGATGGTAACACAGTATCAGAGGGGAGGAGGTGGATGGTAACACAGTATCAGAGGGGAGGGGGTGGATGATAACACAGTATCAGAGGGGAGGGGTGGATGGTAGCAGTATCAGAGGGGAGGGGGTGGTTGGTAACACAGTATCTAGGGGAGGGGGTGGATTGTAACACAGTGTGAGAGAGGAGGGGGTGGATGGTAACACAGTATCTCGGAGGGGTGGATGGAAACACAGTATCAGAGGGGAGGAGGTGGATGGTAACACAGTATCAGAGGGGAGGGGTGGATGGTAACACAGTATCTAGGGGAGGGGGTGGATGGTAACACAGTGTGAGAGGGGAGGGTGTGGATGGTAACACAGTATCTAGGGGAGGGGTGGATGGTAACACAGTATCTCGGAGGGGTGGATGGTAACACAGTATCAGAGGGGAGGAGGTGGATGGTAACACAGTATCAGAGGGGAGGGAGTGGATGGTAACACAGTATCTAGGGGAGGGGGTGGATGGTAACACAGTATCAGAGGGGAGGGAGTGGGTGGTAACACAGTATCTAGGGGAGGGGATGGATGGTAACACAGTATCTAGGGGAGGGGGTGGATTGTAACACAGTGTGAGAGAGGAGGGGGTGGATGGTAACACAGTATCTCGGAGGGGTGGATGGAAACACAGTATCAGAGGGGAGGAGGTGGATGGTAACACAGTATCAGAGGGGAGGGAGTGGATGGTAACACAGTATCTAGGGGAGGGGTGGATGGTAACACAGTATCAGAGGGGAGGGAGTGGATGGTAACACAGTATCAGAGGGGAGGGAGTGGATGGTAACACAGTATCTAGGGGAGGGGGTGGATGGTAACACAGTATCTAGGGGAGGGGGTGGATGGTAACACAGTATCAGAGGGGAGGGGGTGGATCGTAACACAGTATCAGAGGGGAGGGGGTGGATGGTAACACAGTATCAGAGGGGAGGGGGTAGATGGTAACTTAGTATCAGAGGGGAGGGGGTGGATGGTAACTTAGTATCAGAGGGGAGGGGTGGATGGTAGCAGTATCAGGTAAGGGGGTGGTTGGTAACACAGTAGCTAGGGGAGGGGGTGGATGGTAACACAGTGTGAGAGAGGAGGGGGTGGATGGTAACACAGTATCAGAGGGGAGGGGTTGGATGGTAACACAGTATCTAGGGGAGGGGGTGGATGGTAACACAGTATCAGAGGGGAGGGGGTGGATGGTAACACAGTATCAGAGGGGAGGGGTTGGATGGTAACACAGTATCTAGGGGAGGGGGTGGATGGTAACACAGTATCAGAGGGGAGGGAGTGGGTGGTAACACAGTATCTAGGGGAGGGGGTGGATGGTAACACAGTATCAGAGGGGAGGGGTTGGATGTTAACACAGTATCTAGTTGAGGGGGTGCATGGTAACACAGTATCTACGGGAGGGGGTGGATGGTAACACAGTATCAGAGGGGAGGGGTTGGATGGTAACACAGTATCTAGGGGAGGGGGTGGATGGTAACACAGTATCAGAGGGGAGGGGGTGGATGGTAACACAGTATCAGAGGGGAGGGGGTGGATGGTAACACAGTATCAGAGGGGAGGGGTGGATGATAACACAGTATCAGAGGGGAGGGGGTGGATGTTAACACAGTATCAGAGGGGAGGGGGTAGATGGTAACACAGTCTCAGAGGGGAGGGGGTGGATGGTAACACAGTATCAGAGGGGTGGGGGTGGATGGTAACACAGTATGAGAGGGGAGGGGGTCTATGGTAACACAGTATCAGAGGGGAGGGGCTGGATGGTAACACAGTATCAGAGGGGAGGGGGTGGATGGTAACACAGTATCTGAGGGGAGGGGGTGGATGGTAACAGAGTATCAGAGGGGAGCGGGTGGATGGTAACACAGTATCAGAGTGGAGGGGGTGGATGGTAACACAGTATCAGAGGGGAGGGGGTGGATGGTAACACAGTATCAGAGGGGAGGGGGTGGATGGTAACACAGTGTGAGAGGGGAGGGAGTGGATGGTAACACAGTATCTAGGGGAGGGGTGGATGGTAACACAGTATCTCGGAGGGGTGGATGGTAACACAGTATCAGAGGGGAGGGGGTGGATGGTAACACAGTATCAGAGGGGAGGGGGTGGATGGTAACACAGTGTCAGAGAGGAGGGGGTGGATGGTAACACAGTATCTAGGGGAGGGGGTGGATGGTAACACAGTGTGAGAGGGGAGGGAGTGGATGGTAACACAGTATCTCGGGGAGGGGTGGATGGTAACACAGTATCTCGGAGGGGTGGATGGTAACACAGTATCAGAGGGGAGGGGGTGGATGGTAACACAGTATCAGAGGGGAGGGAATGGATGGTAATTCAGTATCTAGGGGAGGGTGTGGATGGTAACACAGTATCAGAGGGGAGGAGGTGGATGGTAACACTGTATCAGAGGGGAGGGGGTGGATGATAACACAGTATCAGAGGGGAGGGGTGGATGGTAGCAGTATCAGAGGGGAGGGGGTGGTTGGTAACACAGTATCTAGGGGAGGGGGTGGATTGTAACACAGTGTGAGAGGGGAGGGTGTGGATGGTAACACAGTATCTAGGGGAGGGGTGGATGGTAACACAGTATCTCGGAGGGGTGGATGGTAACACAGTATCAGAGGGGAGGAGGTGGATGGTAACACAGTATCAGAGGGGAGGGAGTGGATGGTAACACAGTATCTAGGGGAGGGGGTGGATGGTAACACAGTATCAGAGGGGAGGGAGTGGGTGGTAACACAGTATCTAGGGGAGGGGATGGATGTTAACACAGTATCTAGGGGAGGGGGTGGATTGTAACACAGTGTGAGAGAGGAGGGGGTGGATGGTAACACAGTATCTCGGAGGGGTGGATGGAAACACAGTATCAGAGGGGAGGAGGTGGATGGTAACACAGTATCAGAGGGGAGGGAGTGGATGGTAACACAGTATCAGAGGGGAGGGGGTGGATGGTAACACAGTATCATAGGGAGGGAGTGATGGTAACACAGTCTAGGAGTGGATGGTAACACAGTATCTAGGGAGGGGGTGGATGGTAACCAGTATCAGAGGGGAGGGGGTGGATCGTAACACAGTATCAGAGGGGAGGGGGTGGATGGTAACACAGTATCAGAGGGGAGGGGCAGATGGTAACTTAGTATCAGAGGGGAGGGGGTGGATGGTAACTTAGTATCAGAGGGGAGGGGGTGGATGGTAACACAGTATCAGAGGGGAGGGGATGGATGGCAACACAGTATCAGAGGGGAAGGGGTGGCTGGTAACAGTATCAGAGGGGAGGGGTTGGATGGTAACTAAGTATCAGAGGGGAGGGGTGGATGGTAACACAGTATCAGAGGGGAGGGGGTGGATGGTAACTTAGTATCAGAGGGGAGGGGTGGATGGTAACACGTTATCTAGGGGAGGGGGTGGATGGTAACACAGTATCAGAGGGGAGGGGGTGGATGGTAACACAGTATCAGAGGGGAGGGGGTGGATGGTAACACAGTATCAGAGGGGAGGGAGTGGATGGTAACACAGTATCAGAGGGGAGGGGTTGGATGGTAACACAGTATCTAGGGGAGCGGGTGGATGGTAACACAGTATCTACGGGAGGGGGTGGATTGTAACACAGTGTGAGAGAGGAGGGGGTGGATGGTAACACAGTATCTCGGGAGGGGGTGGATGGTAACACAGTATCAGAGGGGAGGGGTTGGATGGTAACACAGTATCTAGTTGAGGGGGTGGATGGTAACACAGTATCTACGGGAGGGGGTGGATGGTAACACAGTATCAGAGGGGAGGGGTTGGATGGTAACACAGTATCTAGGGGAGGGGGTGGATGGTAACACAGTATCAGAGGGGAGGGGGTGGATGGTAACACAGTAACAGAGTGGAGGGGGTGGATGGTAACACAGTATCAGAGGGGAGGGGTTGGATGGTAACACAGTATCAGAGGGGAGGGGGTGGATGGTAACACATTATCAGAGGGGAGGGGGTGGATGGTAACACAGTGTCAGAGAGGAGGGGGTGGATGGTAACACACTATCTAGGGGAGGGGTGGATGGTAACACAGTGTGAGAGGGGAGGGAGTGGATGGTAACACAGTATCTAGGGGAGGGGTGGATGGTAACACAGTATCTCGGAGGGGTGGATGGTAACACAGTATCAGAGGGGAGGGGGTGGATGGTAACACAGTATCAGAGGGGAGGGAATGGATGGTAATTCAGTATCTAGGGGAGGGGGTGGATGGTAACACAGTATCAGAGGGGAGGAGGTGGATGGTAACACAGTATCAGAGGGGAGGAGGTGGATTGTAACACAGTGTGAGAGAGGAGGGGTGGATGGTAACACAGTATCTCGGAGGGGTGGATGGAAACACAGTATCAGAGGGGAGGAGGTGGATGGTAACACAGTATCAGAGGGGAGGGGTGGATGGTAACACAGTATCTAGGGGAGGGGGTGGATGGTAACACTGAGAGGGGAGGGTGTGGATGGTAACACAGTATCTAGGGGAGGGGGTGGATTGTAACACAGTATCTCGGAGGGGTGGATGGAAACACAGTATCAGAGGGGAGGGAGTGGATGGTAACACAGTATCAGAGGGGAGGGAGTGGATGGTAACACAGTATCTAGGGGAGGGGTGGATGGTAACACAATATCAGAGGGGAGGGGGTGGATGGTAACACAGTATCATAGGGGAGGGAGTGGATGGTAACACAGTATCTAGGGGAGGGGGTGGATGGTAACACAGTATCTAGGGGAGGGGGTGGATGGTAACACAGTATCAGAGGGGAGGGGTTGGATGGTAACACAGTATCTAGGGGAGGGGGTGGATGGTAACACAGTATCAGAGGGGAGGGGGTGGATGGTAACACAGTATCAGAGGGGAGGGGGTGGATGGTAACACAGTATCAGAGGGGAGGGGGTAGATGGTAACACAGTATCAGAGGGGAGGGGGTGGATGGTAACAGAGTATCAGAGGGGAGCGGGTGGATGGTAACACAGTATCAGAGTGGAGGGGGTGGATGGTAACACAGTATCAGAGGGGAGGGGGTGGATGGTAACACAGTACCAGAGGGGAGGGGGTGGATGGTAACACAGTGTCAGAGAGGAGGGGGTGGATGGTAACACAGTATCTAGGGGAGGGGGTGGATGGTAACACAGTGTGAGAGGGGAGGGAGTGGATGGTAACACAGTATCTAGGGGAGGGGTGGATGGTAACACAGTATCTCGGAGGGGTGGATGGTAACACAGTATCAGAGGGGAGGGGGTGGATGGTAACACAGTATCAGAGGGGAGGGATGGATGGTAATTCAGTATCTAGGGGAGGGTGTGGATGGTAACACAGTATCAGAGGGGAGGAGGTGGATGGTAACACAGTATCAGAGGGGAGGGGGTGGATGATAACACAGTATCAGAGGGGAGGGGGTGGATGGTAGCAGTATCAGAGGGGAGGGGGTGGTTGTTAACACAGTATCTAGGGGAGGGGGTGGATTGTAACACAGTGTGAGAGAGGAGGGGGTGGATGGTAACACAGTATCTCGGGGAGGGGGTGGATGGTAACACAGTATCAGAGGGGAGGGGTTGGATGGTAACACAGTATCTAGAGGAGGGGGTGGATGGTAACACAGTATCTCGGAGGGGTGGATGGTAACACAGTATCAGAGGGGAGGAGGTGGATGGTAACACAGTATCAGAGGGGAGGGAGTGGATGGTAACACAGTATCTAGGGGAGGGGGTGGATGGTAACACAGTAACAGAGGGGAGGGAGTGGGTGGTAACACAGTATCTAGGGGAGGGGATGGATGTTAACACAGTATCTAGGGGAGGGGGTGGATTGTAACACAGTGTGAGAGAGGAGGGGGTGGATGGTAACACAGTATCTCGGAGGGGTGGATGGAAACACAGTATCAGAGGGGAGGGAGTGGATGGTAACACAGTATCAGAGGGGAGGGGGTGGATGGTAACACAGTATCAGAGGGGAGGGAGTGGATGGTAACACAGTATCTAGGGGAGGGGGTGGATGGTAACACAGTATCTAGGGGAGGGGGTGGATGGTAACACAGTATCAGAGGGGAGGGGGTGGATCGTAACACAGTATCAGAGGGGAGGGGGTGGATGGTAACACAGTATCAGAGGGGAGCGGCAGATGGTAACTTAGTATCAGAGGGGAGGGGGTGGATGGTAACTTAGTATCAGAGGGGAGGGGGTGGATGGTAACACAGTATCAGAGGGGAGGGGATGGATGGCAACACAGTATCAGAGGGGAAGGGGTGGCTGGTAACAGTATCAGAGGGGAGGGGTTGGATGGTAACTAAGTATCAGAGGGGAGGGGTGGATGGTAACACAGTATCAGAGGGGAGGGGGTGGATGGTAACTTAGTATCAGAGGGGAGGGGTGGATGGTAACACGTTATCTAGGGGAGGGGGTGGATGGTAACACAGTATCAGAGGGGAGGGGGTGGATGGTAACACAGTATCAGAGGGGAGGGGGTGGATGGTAACACAGTATCTAGGGGAGCGGGTGGATGGTAACACAGTATCTACGGGAGGGGGTGGATTGTAACACAGTGTGAGAGAGGAGGGGGTGGATGGTAACACAGTATCTCGGGAGGGGGTGGATGGTAACACAGTATCAGAGGGGAGGGGTTGGATGGTAACACAGTATCTAGTTGAGGGGGTGGATGGTAACACAGTATCTACGGGAGGGGGTGGATGGTAACACAGTATCAGAGGGGAGGGGTTGGATGGTAACACAGTATCTAGAGGAGGGGGTGGATGGTAACACAGTATCAGAGGGGAGGGGGTGGATGGTAACACAGTATCAGAGAGGTGGGGGTGGACGGTAACACAGTATGAGAGGGGAGGGGCTGGATGGTAACACAGTATCAGAGGGGAGCGGGTGGATGGTAACACAGTATCAGAGTGGAGGGGGTGGATGGTAACACAGTGTCAGAGGGAGGGTTGGATGGTAACACAGTATCAGAGGGGAGGGGGTGGATGGTAACACATTATCAGAGGGGAGGGGGTGGATGGTAACTTAGTATCAGAGGGGAGGGGGTGGATGGTAACTTAGTATCAGAGGGGAGGGCTGGATGGTAACACAGTATCAGAGAGGAGGGGGTGGATGGTAACACAGTGTCAGAGAGGAGGGGGTGGATGGTAACACAGTATCTAGGGGAGGGGGTGGATGGTAACACAGTGTGAGAGGGGAGGGAGTGGATGGTAACACAGTATCTAGGGGAGGGGTGGATGGTAACACAGTATCTCGGAGGGGTGGATGGTAACACAGTATCAGAGGGGAGGGGGTGGATGGTAACACAGTATCAGAGGGGAGGGAATGGATGGTAATTCAGTATCTAGGGGAGGGTGTGGATGGTAACACAGTATCAGAGGGGAGGAGGTGGATGGTAACACAGTATCAGAGGGGAGGGGGTGGATGATAACACAGTATCAGAGGGGAGGGGTGGATGGTAGCAGTATCAGAGGGGAGGGGGTGGTTGGTAACACAGTATCGAGGGGAGGGGGTGGATTGTAACACAGTGTGAGAGGGGAGGGTGTGGATGGTAACACAGTATCTAGGGGAGGGGTGGATGGTAACACAGTATCTCGGAGGGGTGGATGGTAACACAGTATCAGAGGGGAGGAGGTGGATGGTAACACAGTATCAGAGGGGAGGGAGTGGATGGTAACACAGTATCTAGGGGAGGGGGTGGATGGTAACACAGTATCAGAGGGGAGGGAGTGGGTGGTAACACAGTATCTAGGGGAGGGGATGGATGTTAACACAGTATCTAGGGGAGGTGGTGGATTGTAACACAGTGTGAGAGAGGAGGGGGTGGATGGTAACACAGTATCTCGGAGGGGTGGATGGAAACACAGTATCAGAGGGGAGGAGGTGGATGGTAACACAGTATCAGAGGGGAGGGAGTGGATGGTAACACAGTATCAGAGGGGAGGGGGTGGATGGTAACACAGTATCATAGGGGAGGGAGTGGATGGTAACACAGTATCTAGGGGAGGGGGTGGATGGTAACACAGTATCTAGGGGAGGGGGTGGATGGTAACACAGTATCAGAGGGGAGGGGGTGGATCGTAACACAGTATCAGAGGGGAGGGGGTGGATGGTAACACAGTATCAGAGGGGAGGGGATGGATGGCAACACAGTATCAGAGGGGAAGGGGTGGCTGGTAACAGTATCAGAGGGGAGGGGTTGGATGGTAACTAAGTATCAGAGGGGAGGGGTGGATGGTAACACAGTATCAGAGGGGAGGGGGTGGATGGTAACTTAGTATCAGAGGGGAGGGGTGGATGGTAACACGTTATCTAGGGGAGGGGGTGGATGGTAACACAGTATCAGAGGGGAGGGGGTGGATGGTAACACAGTATCAGAGGGGAGGGGGTGGATGGTAACACAGTATCAGAGGGGAGGGAGTGGATGGTAACACAGTATCAGAGGGAGGGGTTGGATGGTAACACAGTATCTAGGGGAGCGGGTGGATGGTAACACAGTATCTACGGGAGGGGGTGGATTGTAACACAGTGTGAGAGAGGAGGGGGTGGATGGTAACACAGTATCTCGGGAGGGGGTGGATGGTAATACAGTATCAGAGGGGAGGGGTTGGATGGTAACACAGTATCTAGTTGAGGGGGTGGATGGTAACACAGTATCTACGGGAGGGGGTGGATGGTAACACAGTATCAGAGGGGAGGGGTTGGATGGTAACACAGTATCTAGGGGAGGGGGTGGATGGTAACACAGTATCAGAGGGGAGGGGGTGGATGGTAACACAGTATCAGAGTGGAGGGGGTGGATGGTAACACAGTATCAGAGGGGAGGGGTTGGATGGTAACACAGTATCAGAGGGGAGGGGGTGGATGGTAACACATTATCAGAGGGGAGGGGGTGGATGGTAACACAGTGTCAGAGGAGGGGGTGGATGGTAACACAGTATCTAGGGGAGGGGGTGGATGGTAACACAGTGTGAGAGGGGAGGGAGTGGATGGTAACACAGTATCTAGGGGAGGGGTGGATGGTAACACAGTATCTCGGAGGGGTGGATGGTAACACAGTATCAGAGGGGAGGGGGTGGATGGTAACACAGTATCAGAGGGGAGGGAATGGATGGTAATTCAGTATCTAGGGGAGGGGGTGGATGGTAACACAGTATCAGAGGGGAGGAGGTGGATGGTAACACAGTATCAGAGGGGAGGAGGTGGATGGTAACACAGTATCAGAGGGGAGGGGGTGGATGATAACACAGTATCAGAGGGGAGGGGTGGATGGTAGCAGTATCAGAGGGGAGGGGGTGGTTGGTAACACAGTATCTAGGGGAGGGGGTGGATTGTAACACAGTGTGAGAGAGGAGGGGTGGATGGTAACACAGTATCTCGGAGGGGTGGATGGAAACACAGTATCAGAGGGGAGGAGGTGGATGGTAACACAGTATCAGAGGGGAGGGGTGGATGGTAACACAGTATCTAGGGGAGGGGGTGGATGGTAACACTGTGAGAGGGGAGGGTGTGGATGGTAACACAGTATCTAGGGGAGGGGGTGGATGGTAACACAGTATCAGAGGGGAGGGGGTGGATCGTAACACAGTATCAGAGGGGATGGGGTGGATGGTAACACAGTATCAGAGGGGAGGGGGTAGATGGTAACACAATATCAGAGGGGAGGGGGTGGATGGTAACTTAGTATCAGAGGGGAGGGGGTGGATGGTAACACAGTATCAGAGGGGAGGGGGTGGATGGTAACTTAGTATCAGAGGGGAGGGCTGGATGGTAACACAGTATCAGAGAGGAGGGGGTGGATGGTAACACAGTATCAGAGGGGAGGGGGTGGATGGTAACTTAGTATCAGAGGGGAGGGGGTGGATGGTAACTTAGTATCAGAGGGGAGGGCTGGATTGTAACACAGTATCAGAGAGGAGGGGGTGGATGGTAACACAGTATCTAGTTGAGGGGGTGCATGGTAACACAGTATCTACGGGAGGGGGTGTATGGTAACACAGTATCAGAGGGGAGGGGTTGGATGGTAACACAGTATCTAGGGGAGGGGGTGGATGGTAACACAGTATCAGAGGGGAGGGGGTGGATGGTAACACAGTATCAGAGGGGAGGGGGTGGATGGTAACACAGTATCAGAGGGGAGGGGGTAGATGGTAACACAGTATCAGAGGGGAGGGGGTGGATGGTAACAGAGTATCAGAGGGGAGCGGGTGGATGGTAACACAGTATCAGAGTGGAGGGGGTGGATGGTAACACAGTATCAGAGGGGAGGGGGTGGATGGTAACACAGTACCAGAGGGGAGGGGGGTGGATGGTAACACAGTGTCAGAGAGGAGGGGGTGGATGGTAACACAGTATCTAGGGGAGGGGGTGGATGGTAACACAGTGTGAGAGGGGAGGGAGTGGATGGTAACACAGTATCTAGGGGAGGGGTGGATGGTAACACAGTATCTCGGAGGGGTGGATGGTAACACAGTATCAGAGGGGAGGGGGTGGATGGTAACACAGTATCAGAGGGGAGGGAATGGATGGTAATTCAGTATCTAGGGGAGGGTGTGGATGGTAACACAGTATCAGAGGGGAGGAGGTGGATGGTAACACAGTATCAGAGGGGAGGGGGTGGATGATAACACAGTATCAGAGGGGAGGGGTTGGATGGTAACACAGTATCTAGTTGAGGGGGTGGATGGTAACACAGTATCTACGGGAGGGGGTGGATGGTAACACAGTATCAGAGGGGAGGGGTTGGATGGTAACACAGTATCTAGAGGAGGGGGTGGATGGTAACACAGTATCTCGGAGGGGTGGATGGTAACACAGTATCAGAGGGGAGGAGGTGGATGGTAACACAGTATCAGAGGGGAGGGAGTGGATGGTAACACAGTATCTAGGGGAGGGGGTGGATGGTAACACAGTATCAGAGGGGAGGGAGTGGGTGGTAACACAGTATCTAGGGGAGGGGATGGATGTTAACACAGTATCTAGGGTAGGGGGTGGATTGTAACACAGTGTGAGAGAGGAGGGGGTGGATGGTAACACAGTATCTCGGAGGGGTGGATGGAAACACAGTATCAGAGGGGAGGGAGTGGATGGTAACACAGTATCAGAGGGGAGGGGGTGGATGGTAACACAGTATCTAGGGGAGGGGGTGGATGGTAACACAGTATCTAGGGGAGGGGGTGGATGGTAACACAGTATCAGAGGGGAGGGGGTGGATCGTAACACAGTATCAGAGGGGAGGGGGTGGATGGTAACACAGTATCAGAGGGGAGCGGCAGATGGTAACTTAGTATCAGAGGGGAGGGGGTGGATGGTAACTTAGTATCAGAGGGGAGGGGGTGGATGGTAACACAGTATCAGAGGGGAGGGGATGGATGGCAACACAGTATCAGAGGGGAAGGGGTGGCTGGTAACAGTATCAGAGGGGAGGGGTTGGATGGTAACTAAGTATCAGAGGGGAGGGGTGGATGGTAACACAGTATCAGAGGGGAGGGGGTGGATGGTAACTTAGTATCAGAGGGGAGGGGTGGATGGTAACACGTTATCTAGGGGAGGGGGTGGATGGTAACACAGTATCAGAGGGGAGGGGGTGGATGGTAACACAGTATCAGAGGGTAGGGGGTGGATGGTAACACAGTATCTAGGGGAGCGGGTGGATGGTAACACAGTATCTACGGGAGGGGGTGGATTGTAACACAGTGTGAGAGAGGAGGGGGTGGATGGTAACACAGTATCTCGGGAGGGGGTGGATGGTAACACAGTATCTCGGGAGGGGGTGGATGGTAACACAGTATCAGAGGGGAGGGGTTGGATGGTAACACAGTATCTAGTTGAGGGGGTGGATGGTAACACAGTATCTACGGGAGGGGGTGGATGGTAACACAGTATCAGAGGGGAGGGGTTGGATGGTAACACAGTATCTAGAGGAGGGGGTGGATGGTAACACAGTATCAGAGGGGAGGGGGTGGATGGTAACACAGTATCAGAGAGGTGGGGGTGGACGGTAACACAGTATGAGAGGGGAGGGGGTGGATGGTAACACATTATCAGAGGGGAGGGGGTGGATGGTAACACAGTGTCAGAGAGGAGGGGGTGGATGGTAACACAGTATCTAGGGGAGGGGGTGGATGGTAACACAGTGTGAGAGGGGAGGGAGTGGATGGTAACACAGTATCTAGGGGAGGGGTGGATGGTAACACAGTATCTCGGAGGGGTGGATGGTAACACAGTATCAGAGGGGAGGGGGTGGATGGTAACACAGTATCAGAGGGGAGGGAATGGATGGTAATTCAGTATCTAGGGGAGGGGGTGGATGGTAACACAGTATCAGAGGGGAGGAGGTGGATGGTAACACAGTATCAGAGGGGAGGAGGTGGATGGTAACACAGTATCAGAGGGGAGGGGGTGGATGGTAACACTGTGAGAGGGGAGGGTGTGGATGGTAACACAGTATCTAGGGGAGGGGGTGGATTGTAACACAGTATCTCGGAGGGGTGGATGGAAACACAGTATCAGAGGGGAGGGAGTGGATGGTAACACAGTATCAGAGGGGAGGGAGTGGATGGTAACACAGTATCAGAGGGGAGGAGGTGGATGGTAACACAATATCAGAGGGGAGGGGGTGGATGGTAACACAGTATCAGAGGGGAGGAGGTGGATGGTAACACAATATCAGAGGGGAGGGGGTGGATGGTAACACAGTATCATAGGGGAGGGAGTGGATGGTAACACAGTATCTAGGGGAGGGGGTGGATGGTAACACAGTATCTGGGGGAGGGGGTGGATGGTAACACAGTATCAGAGGGGAGGGGGTGGATCGTAACACAGTATCAGAGGGGAGGGGGTGGATGGTAACACAGTATCAGAGGGGAGGGGCAGATGGTAACTTAGTATCAGAGGGGAGGGGGTGGATGGTAACACAATATCAGAGGGGAGGGGGTGGATGGTAACTTAGTATCAGAGGGGAGGGGGTGGATGGTAACACAGTATCAGAGGGGAGGGGGTGGATGGTAACTTAGTATCAGAGGGGAGGGGGTGGATGGTAACTTAGTATCAGAGGGGAGGGCTGGATGGTAACACAGTATCAGAGAGGAGGGGGTGGATGGTAACACAGTATCTAGGGGAGGGGGTGGATGGTAACACAGTATCAGAGAGGAGGGGGTGGATGGTAACTTAGTATCAGAGGGGAGGGGGTGGATGGTAACACCGTATCAGAGGGGAGGGGGTGGATGGTAACTTAGTATCAGAGGGGAGGGGGTGGATGGTAACACAATATCAGAGGGGAGGGGGTGGATGGTAACTTAGTATCAGAGGGGAGGGGGTAGATGGTAACACAATATCAGAGGGGAGGGGGTGGATGGTAACTTAGTATCAGAGGGGAGGGGTGGATGGTAACACAGTATCAGAGGGGAGGGGGTGGATGGTAACACAGTATCTAGGGGAGGGGGTGGATGGTAACACAGTATCAGAGAGGAGGGGGTGGATGGTAACTTAGTATCAGAGGGGAGGGGGTGGATGGTAACTTAGTATCAGAGGGGAGGGCTGGATGGTAACACAGTATCAGAGAGGAGGGGGTGGATGGTAACACAGTATCTAGGGGAGGGGGTGGATGGTAACACAGTATCAGAGAGGAGGGGGTGGATGGTAACTTAGTATCAGAGGGGAGGGGGTGGATGGTAACACAGTATCAGAGGGGAGGGGGTGGATGGTAACTTAGTATCAGAGGGGAGGGGGTGGATGGTAACACAGTATCAGGGGGACAGGTTTCTATTATCGGCACTGTTGCCAGCTACTGCATGGTGTAATATATATTTTTTATCGGGAGGCATCACGGGATAGGTGTTTTTTGTTGAGCTGAGAAGAGGTCGCAGGCCGTCAATGCTGCATCGCAAAACAAAGCTGGCTAACAGTCAGGGACTGGAACATTGTTTTACACACGGACTGTAAGGAAGTGATATGGAGCGTGTGTGATTTTCACAATTTTCCCAGAATGATGATGGCACTCAAAGGGTTTCCGTGGACAGAAATTATTGCATCTCACCTCCTGCCAGAATAGGCTTGACGTGCCAAAATACACAATAAAAGCACAGCTTCTTATTACATCTTCTTAATTGGAGCCTGTCTCAAACTCTGGGAGGTGTACGTGCTTCGCCTGATAAAGGAGGAAGTGTCTCCCGGCTGCCGGTGGACTTTAACTCCAGTACGCACTCAGTCACACAGTGCGGCAGCTGCCAATCCATGGATGATAAAGAGGACTCTTCGAGTTCGAAATTGCAACTTGCTGGGCCCATTTTATGGGCGTGAAACAAACACAACGAGACCCAAAATCAGGGGCCAACGTCCCAAGGACGGCTGAAAAAACGTCCAATATTCGGTCTGCCTGTTTTTCAGCCACCTGAAGCATTTGTGAATGAGGAGCCTCACGCCTGTATTAGGCCCCCTTTCAGACCCTAGCTATCGCGGAGTGGAGCAGGTGTGAGTCGCATCTGCTTTGGATTCTTCAGCAGCCGCCGGCAAAAGGTGCTCCCCTGACGCCACATTATCTCGTTCACCCCCTTTCCGTTGCTGCGCTAACCCCCGGACCTCTGCTGGCCCCCGCCCAAGCCGCTCTCCCCCGAGACCCAGACTCCCTTTCTGTCCCAAATGAGCCTCCATCCCCGGTCCCCCATTCCCGGTCCCCCATTCCCTGGCCCCCTTATACCCCTCTCTCCCTCGAACCCCAATCTTCTGATTCCCCCCTCAAGTCACCGGTCACCCACTTTTCCCCCCTGAGCTCCAATCCCCTGCCCCCTAGTCCCTGTTCATTCCCTTCACCAGCTCCACACCTGTCCCCACTCCGTCTCTCTCTCTCACTCTCTTCCACCCCCCATTTGTGCCATATCCCAGAGGGTTTCCCCAGTTTCCCAGCAGTTACAGTTGGAAACCAATAGGACACCCCAGAGAATTTCAGCCCCTGCTCTCTCTCCTATATCTATCTATATATATATATATATATATGTCACTGTGCAACATTCCATTTCTAATTTCAGTGAACATTCCTATGTCAGACTCTGTCTATGGGAAACCCCATTATAAATGTATCAAAGTTTAACTGCAATACCTGTTGGTACTGTGAATGGGTTCTTCAATGCTAAATGTCACATAACATTACGCACCAAAACAATAGCTGTCAGAAAGTATGTTGAAGATAATTTCACTCCTCCCATCCTCTCCCCTTCCCTTCCCCATCTCTTTCCTTTCCTCTCCACACTCCCCTGCTCAGTCTGGACCAGGCTTGGTAGTGGAGGGGCACCACCTTCCACAAGGGCAGCTGTTCCCATCTCCCCCCCCCCCCCCCCACCACCACCTCAGTGGGTCCAGGCCGGACAAGTGGGCACTTGCCCTGAAGACTCTCAGGGGGGAAAATTCAGTTGCTTTGAGCCTCCCATTAGCGCCCTAAGAGGGCGCTAATGGGGCGCAAAACAACTAGCGCCCGGGCGCGGCGATGTTTGCACGGCTCGCGAAATTGACCAGACATTTTGCGGCAGCGCTAAACACTACCGCCACGATCTCCTGCGCCCGCAGATCGTGACGTCAGTCGAGCGTGCAACGCCCCGGTAGCGCCCCAGACCGGATGTTGAGTCGCGTCCCCTGCCTTTCTGCCTTCCGCTAGCAATGACAGGTTGAGGGGAATGTTTTGCAGTCGGGAAGGGACTGGGGGAGCGCTATTTAAAGGCGACCGCTTCCTGCCTTTTTTTGTCGGTGACATTTTTGCACCACGCATTCTGAGAGAGAGAGAGAGAGAGACTTCTGGAGAGATTCAATGCTGTGTGAAGGAGTTTTGGGTACTGAGCAGCACTTTGCAGGTTCATTTTGATTTGACCTTCCTTGCATCGATTTAGAAGAGACTTTGGAGGCTGCACTCTGAGCTCATTCCCTGGACCTCTCCATTGTTCTTTCCTGCAGGATTGATGTACAGGTCTCTCCAGGCCGAGATTCAAGGCTGCAATGAGCAGGGTGTGGATGGAGAGCAAGATTAACCCTCCCCTTTAGGAACTGGCCAGCACCAGTGTGTCTGTGTTCCATTGCTGACTGACATCACATGCGCTTCGCCTCGCTCCTCGGCGTTAGCGCCTTAGGAGAGGTGTGTAGCGCCTTAGGAGAGGTGTGTAGCGCCTGATTTAGCGCTCCAATCACCTCCAGGGGCGATAGAAGCCAAGTTTGCAGTCGGAGGCGATAATTAGCGCCAGGCCGATAATTGCGCCCCAAACAGGGCGATACTGAATTTCTCCCCCTCAGAATCTTGGCAGATCAGCCTCCCCCCACCCCCCACCCAGCTTGCACAGGGAGCAGCCGGGATTGCGACCCAAAGAATTTCAGGGCCATAAGCCCCACGATGAGCAAAAATTGGACTGTGCCTGCCTGAGGTGTTTAAAATGATAAAGGGATAAGGTAGCTAGAGAGAAACTATTTCCCCCGGTGAGGAGATTCCAGAACAAGGGGGCACAATCTTAAAATCAGAGCTGGGCCATTCAGGAGAGAAATCAGGAAACACCTTTTCACACAAATCGTAGTAGAAATCTACAATGCTCTCCTGCAAACGGCTGTGGATGCTGGGGGTCAATTGAAATTTTCAAGACTGAGATCGATAGATTTTTTTTTAGGCAAGGGTATCAAGGCACATGGAGCAAAAACGTGTAAATGGGGTTGAAGGACAGATCAGCACTGATCTAATAGAATGGAGCAGCAGGCTCGAGGGGCTGAATGGCCTCCTCCTGTTCCTAATGTTCCCATGTTTCTAAGCTGTCTCAATGGAGGAAGCAGAGAGCGAATGAAGTTTCCCAGCCCGTGTTGACCCTTGGTGGGGCTCCATACAGCCTTAAAATATTGGTGCTGTACATTCTTTCACTGGAATTTCTGCAAACTTCTACAGGTAAACAGCTTAATAAGCCCAGGGACAGCAATACTGACTGCTCGGATCCAACCTTGGAACCTTGTTTCACTGGGTGCTGCAACGGGTTAAAGTATCTTCAGAAACATTTGCGCCGGGCAACTAATATGTATCTTTTGAAATTTCTTCTTCCTCTGCCCTGTCACTCACCCCATCTGCTACCAGGATTTGTTTTAAACGGGATTGATGCACACAGACTGTACTCCAGCCAAAGGTTGTGAAATTGCAACATGCTCCGTGTCACTAATGCAAAACCCTTCAGACTGGAAAAATCAGACAGAAGCACTTTCAGGTTGAGGAGACGCTGGAACCATCTGGTAAATCATTAAAGCTGAAACGTTGCGAGCTCCTGGCGCGATGAGTGAGTATCACTGGGTGGGTGGTCAGAAAAATGGCCAAATCATCGGGTGTGAGGAGCTGTGATATGTTGGGTATTCCAACGCCCCGCCCCATCCCGCCGCAGCCCCCACCCCGCACCCACCGCCGCACCATCCACCCCTCCCCCCGCCCCCCCGCCACACCATCCCGCCGCAGCCCCGCCCCCCTATCCCGCCGCAGCCACCCCTCCCCCCAGCCCCCCGACACACCATCCACCCCTCCCCCCGACACACCACCCCTCCCCCTCCCCCCGACACACCATCCACCCCTCCCCCGCCCCCCCGACACACCATCCACCCCTCCCCCCCGACACACCAACCACCCCTCCCCCTGCCCCCCCGACACACCCTCCCCCCCGACACACCATCCACCCCTCCCCTGCCCCCCCGACACACCCTCCCCCCCGACACACCATCCACCCCTCCCCCCGACACACCATCCACCCCTCCCCCCCCGACACACCATCCCCCCCTCCCCCCGACACACCATCCACCCCTCCCCCCCCACCACACCATCCACCCCTCCCCCCCTCCCCCCCCGACACACCATCCACCCCTCCCCCCGACACACCATCCACCCCTCCCCCCGATACACCATCCACCCCTCCCCCCTCCCCCCGGCCACACCATCCACCCCTCCCCCCCCCACCCCACCATCCGCCACCCCGCCACACCATCCACCCCGCCCCCCCCCGCCACACCATCCACCCCTCCCCCCGGCCACACCATCCACCCCTCCCCCTCCCCCCGGCCACACCATCCACCCCTCCCCCCTTCCCCCCGACACACCATCCACCCCTGCCCCACGCGCGCCCCCACCCCGCGCCAGCCGCACCAACCACCACCACCCCCACCCCGTCTTCAATTATCTTCCCTCTTCTCCTGAAGGTGTTGATTTTTCCCGGGCCCAGTTTGCGGGCATTAGCTATTGTCCGTTACCTTGCGCAAGTGGCCATTCGCCATGTTAGCCATGACAGTGAGCGTCACTGGGTGTTTAACTGTGAAAGATCCATCAGAACCTTCACTGCCCGACCTTTCACCGCCTGACTTTTCACCATCCGACGCTTCACATCCGATCCTTCATTGACCCTTCACCGCCCGATCCTTCACCTCCCCGACCTTTCACCTCCCTGACCCTTCACCATCCAACCCTTCACCTCCCTTACCCTTCACCTCCCTGACCCTTCACCTCCTGACCCTTCACCTCCCTGACCCTTCACCATCCAACCCTTCACCTCCCCGACCCTTCACCTCCCCGACCCTTCACCTCCCGACCCTTCACTTTCCATCCCTTCACTTCCCCGACCCTTCACCATCCGACCCTTCACCTCCACGACCCTTCACCTCCCCCGACCCTTCGCCATCCGACACTTCACCTCCCCGACCCTTCGCCATCCGACCCTTCACCGACCGACCCTTCGCCATCCAACCTTTCACCTCCGCGACTCTTCACCTCCCCGACCCTTCACCTCACCCGACCCTTCGCCATCCGACCCTTCACCGACCCTTCACCGCCCGACCCTGCACCATCCAACCTTTCACCTCCTTGACCCTGCACCATCCGATCCTTCACCTCCCTGACCCTTCACCTTTCTGACCCTTCACCTCCCTGACCCTTTACCATCCAACCCTTCACTTCCCCGACCCTTCACCTCCCCGACCCTTCACCTCTCTGACCCTTCGCCATCCGACCCTTCACCTCCCCCGACCCTTCACCATCCGACACTTCGCCATCCGACCCTTCACCTTCCCTGACACTTCACCTCCCCGACCCTTCACCTCCCCGACCCTTCACCTCCCCGACCCTTCACCTCCCCGACCCTTCACCTCCCCGACCCTTCACCTCCCCGACCCTTCACCTCCCCGACCCTTCACCTCCCCGACCCTTCACCTCCCCGACCCTTCACCTCCCCGACCCTTCACCTCCCCGACCCTTCACCTCCCCGACCCTTCACCTCCCCGACCCTTCACCTCCCCGACCCTTCACCTCCCCGACCCTTCACCTCCCCGACCCTTCACCTCCCCGACCCTTCACCTCCCCGACCCTTCACCTCCCCGACCCTTCACCTCCCCGACCCTTCACCTCCCCGACCCTTCACCTCCCCGACCCTTCACCTCCCCGACCCTTCACCTCCCCGACCCTTCACCTCCCCGACCCTTCACCTCCCCGACCCTTCACCTCCCCGACCCTTCACCTCCCCGACCCTTCACCTCCCCGACCCTTCACCTCCCCGACCCTTCACCTCCCCGACCCTTCACCTCCCCGACCCTTCACCTCCCCGACCCTTCACCTCCCCGACCCTTCACCTCCCCGACCCTTCACCTCCCCGACCCTTCACCTCCCCGACCCTTCACCTCCCCGACCCTTCACCTCCCCGACCCTTCACCTTCACCTCCCTGACCCATCACCCCCCGACCCTTCAACTCCACCTCCCTGACCCATCACCCCCCGACCCTTCAACTCCACGACCCTTCACCATCCCCGACCCTTCACCTCCACGTCCCTTCACCGCTCTGACCCCTCACCATCTTCGACCAATTTCCTGACCCCAGCAAGCAGCAGGAGTGGTGGCACATGCTGGGTCAGCAGCAGCAGCAACCCCGCTAATGGCCCTGTTGGGGGAAGTGGGCCTAACTTTGGCAACATTCCCTTCTCTTCTGCCCCCTCACCTGGTCCGGAATGGGCCATGGTTCAGTCAGAGCCTGTTCTTGAATTTTTGTTGAAAACCTTCGGAGAAGTTCTACCCCTTCAGTTTTTTTCCACCACTCCTTTTCTGGCAATGGCGGTCCACGTGGGGGCAATGCTGCCTTGCAGCCACCACCGGGGGTAAAACAGGTAAAACAGAGCAAAGTCCAAGCCCATGGGTCTGTATCGCCCCAGATCACAGCAGGCAGCACATCTACCATCGGGGCAGGGGAAGTATTACTGTCTGATTGCATTTTTTTCTTATAAATATTTGGCTCCATCCATTTTTGTATGGCTAGTTTGTAAGGGATAAACTTGGCTTGTATTCCCTTGAGTTTAGAAGGTTGAGGGGTGATCAGTAAAAGGATTCGATGGGGTAGATTCAGAGAAACTATTTCCTCTGGTGGGGGAATCCAGTACAAGAGGGCATAATCTTAAATTAGAGCTCGGACAGTTAGGAGTGAAATCAGGAAACACTTTTTCACACAATGGGTAGTGGAAATCTGGAACTCCCCCCCCCCCCCCCCCCCCCCCCCCCCCCCCCCAAAAGCCTGTGGATGCTGGGAGTCGATTGGAGCTTTCAAGACTGAGATTGATAGATTTTTGTTGGGTAAGGGTATCGAGGGAAATGGAGCAAAGGCGGGAAAATGGGGTTGAGGTGCGGATCAGCCATGATCTCATTGAATTTCAGAACAGGCTCGAGGGACTGCCGTCTACTCCTGTTCCTATGCTTATATGTTCTAATGATTTCCAGTGCTGGGCACCAACTGGGCAGACAGCTGTCGAGCTGCAAATGTCACCCGATCCCGTACTAGCCCAGTACACATCTCTAACCCAAACCACCCAATATAGCTAACCCTAGCTCAGCCCCAGGACATCGCTGCAGGAGTTCCTCCCATCATGCTGATGGGTATGGTAGCATAGTGGTCATGTTACTGGACTAGTAATCCAGAGGCCTGGACTTAATGATCCAGAGATGGGAGTTCAAATCCCACCACAGCAGCTGGGGAATTTAAATTCAGTTAAATAAATCTGGAATAAAAAGCTAGCATCAGTAATGGTGACCATGAATCTACTGGATTGTCATATAAACCCATCTGGTTCACTAATGTCCTTTAATCTGCTGGTCTGGCCTATATGTGACTCCAATGTGGTTGACTCTTAACTGCCCTCTGAAATGGGCACTCAGTTATAACAAACCGCTACAACGACTGCAGCAGTTCAAGAAGGCGGCTCACCACCTTCTCAAAGGTAATTAGGGATGGGCAATAAATGCTGGCCTTGCCAGCGACGCCCACATCCCAGAAACTAATTTTTAAAATGCGCTCGCTCTCTGTCTCCGCACTCTCTCAATTTCTTCTCCTCCTCACCCCCTGATGATGTGCTGTCTGTACACACTTCATATGCATGACAAGAGATTAATATTTTACAATCGAGGTATTTCCCTTGGCAGTTTCCCTTCCCCTTTTAATGAGTTGGGTATAATCTGCGGTTTGTACGGGGAGGTAATAAGCAGAATGGAACACTCATAGAGCAATCGCAAATTACAGCAATCTGGTCATATTGAGGGAGCTTGGTTACTGCTGATTCTCTCACGGGATCTCATTTACATCTATAATAAACAAGGAGTCTATCACAGACAAATAGTTCCTTGTCCCGGGAGCTCAAAGCAGATCTGTCAACATTGGGGAAGTTTTAAGTGCGAGATTTAGGATCGGTAAGGGACCAGTTTGCAAATCTATTTCACCACATGAGCTGGAAATTACGCTTGGCACTGAGCCCGATACCTGTAGTAACTGAGTTTCACAAAACAGCCTCTCAGTGCAGGTTGTCCCTCGCACAACGCCTGTTTGGCAAATGCCGCCGTGTTGGCAAACCGTTTGTCCTGCCCGAATCGCCAGCCTGGCCTGCCACCCCCCACCCACCCAATCCCACCACCCCCCGTCTCACTCCTCTGGCATCTTCTCCTCCTTGGAACACCTCGGGGGAAAAATTCGGTGGCGCCCCCTACTTTTAGCGCCCCGAAAAAGTTAACGCCCCTGCGCCGTAAATTCAGTGGTAGCGCCCCAAGCAGGAGGTGGGGCGCGACTGGAAGCGCCGCGGTATTGCAGGCCTCCCTCCCCTGATTAAAGGGGCGGGGCCTAGCACTGCGCGCACTGAGGCCGGGTGCTGGGAAAGCAGCTCAGCGCGCAAGAGGAGTGCAGGGCTGAGCGATCGCGGCCGGTACCCTGCACGAGGAAGCGGAAGGGGGCAGGTGCTGGCAGTCGGCCAAAATAAAATGGCCGCCCGGCACCTGCCCTTTAATTTGCGCCGCCGCAGCCACAAAAACGCCACCCTGACCCTGTCGTACATATTATCCAGCGATAGGTCAGGGGGCGCGACCAAAGTTTGAGGCCGGGGCGCTGCACATGGCAATGATGTCATCGTAGGAGGTGCAGCACCCCGGGACGCTACCGGCTACCACCACCACTAACCTCCAGCTGAATTTTGCGGGAGGCGTTAGCGGCGCCTTTTCCAGGCGCTAGGGGCTTTGCACCCTGTTAGCACCCCCCAGGGGCGCTAACAGGAGGCACAAAGCAACCCAATTTTTCCCCCCTCATCATCTTCCATCCCTCCCACCTCTCACTTGTAATCCTTGTCGTCCACTTTCCCTCTCGGGTTAACAACTCTGGTTGGATGTGTTTCAACACATGACCTCCAAATGGCCCCTCCCACACACTGCCGCCATTGGCCCTCCCACACACTGCCGCCATTGGCCCTCCCACACACTGCCGCCATTGGCCCTCCCACACACTGCCGCCATTGGCCCTCCCATACACTGCCGCCATTGGCCACTGCCGCCATTGGCCCTCCCACACACTGCCGCCATTGGCCCTCCCATACACTGCCGCCATTGGCCCTCCCACACACTGCCGCCATTGGCCCTCCCACACCCTGCCGCCATTGGCCCTCCCACACACTGCCGCTATTGGCCCTCCCACACACTGCCGCCATTGGCCCTCGCGGTACCCCACCTTCCCACGCCAATTAGAAAGCAAACAGACTCTTCACTACCCAATTGGATCACTCTTGACTGTCGGTCAAACAGCCTTATTTCCATCTCTGATATTTTAATAACTAATAAACACATAATATGACTTTTCTCCAGGCTTGTTTGCAGCAATGTCCTGCCGATTAATCTTCAATTTCTGTAGGGTTGGAAACCCTAGGCCCTTCCTAAACCCCACATCAACCTCCCTCACCAAGATCTGTTCTCTGCTCTCCTCAACTTAGCCCCTGTACCGAGCGATTCCTCATCCTCAGTGAAGTAAGGAGTGTGATGGAATACTCTCCACTTGCCTGGATGAGTGCAGCTCCAACAACACTCAAGAAGCTCGACACCATACAGGACAAAGCAACCCGTTTGATTGGCACCCCATCCACCACCTTAAACATTCACTCCCTCCACCATCGGCGTACCATGGCTGCAGTGTGTACCATCTACAAGATTCACTGCAGCAACTCGCCAAGGCTTCTTTGGCAGCACCTCCCAAACCCGCAACCTCTTCCACCTAGAAGGACAAGGGCAGCAGGCGCATGGGAACACCACCACCTCCAAGTTCCCCTCCAAGTCACACACCATCCTGACTTAGAAGTATATCGCCGTTCCTTCATCGTCGCTGGGTCAAAATCCTGGAACTCCCTACCTAACAGCACTGTGGGAGTAGCTTCACCACATGGACTGCAGCAGTTCTAGAAGGCGGCTCACCACCACCTTCTCAAGAGCAATTAGGGATGGGCAATAAATGCTGGCCTTGCCAGCGACGCCCACATCCCATAAACGAAGAGAAAAATAAAGTCAAGCTACAACTCAACTCTTCTAGCCCCCTCTCTCCTGCTCCAACCCGCCCACCCCATCACCCCCATCCTCACTCAGTCTCACATAAACTACCCACCAAGCCTACGGTCACTCTCTCAATCTCTCCACCCCTTGTGGTCTTTCTGCCCTCAAGGTCCTCGTCACCGACAAGTCTATCTTTGACCACTTGTTTGTTTTCCTAACACCAAATTCCCCATCTTCTCCCAACCCTACTCTCCTCACCCTCTGGCCATGGAAAAAACCTTCTTCCCTGACCTCCCTCACTAATGCAATCTCAAGCTCCCAACTCCCTTTCCTCTGCCCTCCCCCGCCACATCCATCGTGACACCTCTGCCACAGTGGACCTACCAAACCATTCACTTGTCCTTATTCCCACTAAATCCCTCACCACCTCCCACCCCTGCCATTCCCTCTCATTAATCCTCCTGCAGGAACCTCCGGGAGGGTAAAGACAACCCATAACTGCTTTTCCTCACGACTGACCACCTCTTCAAAGACATTTGCCCGCCCTTCGCCAGCTTCCCCCGCAAATTCCTGCCCGTTCCTCTCTGCCGTGGGTTATTTACCCACTTTATACTTGCCCCAGAATTTTTCCCCCCAAAGTTTATAACTCTACCCTGGGAACTCACAACATGGAATCAGGCCTTGAAACCAGATAATGGGATGAAAACCCTTCCGATTTACCAGGACAGGAATAATTAACTATCTGCCCACATGAATCAGAAAAGATGCAGTATATCAAAGCTCGTGGGTCGTGCACGTCCACAAGAAAACACGGACTGGAATCCTGGACTGGAAAAGAAAAGAGAATTGATTTAGCGTCATCACCTCTCTCGGGAACATCCTAAACCACTTCACAAACAATGGATTACTTTGACGTGCAGCCACTGTTGTTATGTAGGTGAATGCGGTCACCATTCTGTGCACAGCAAGATCCCACACACAGCAATGGAATAAATGACCAGTTAGTCTGTTCCTGGTGGTGTCGGTTGAGGGAAGAACGTTGGCCGAGACACAGGGAGAATTCGCTGGTGCTTGAATTAGCACCACGGGGTCTTTCGTGCCCACCTGAACCACCAGAACTGGCAGGTGGGATCTCAGTTTAACGTCTCGTCCGATTGACAGCAGCAATCCCTCAGTACTGCACTGAAGTGTCAGTCTAGTCATGTGCTCAAGTGGCCTCTTCTGTGTACCAGCCTGCCTTTTCCTCTCCAAAGTCCTTTTACGTGTTGTCGCCTCCCAAATCCGTGGCCATCTTTCCCGCAACTCCATATTTGAACTTTTCAAATCAGATTTCCGCCCCGTCACAGCACTGAAGCGGCTCTTATCAAAGTCACAAATTACATCATATGCGACTGTCACTGTAGTGCGCTATCCCTCCTCATCCTTCTCCACCTGTCTGCAGCCTTTGACACAGTTGACCACTCCATCCTCCGCCAACACCAGACCCAGACAGTGGGATTGGCCTCGCCTGGTTCCATTCTCATCTACATCCTGAACCGTTAACTCTGTTTCTCTCTCCACAGATGCTGCCTGACCTGCTGAGTATTTCCAGCATTTTCTGTTTTTATTTCAGATTTCCAGCATCCGCAGTATTTTGCTTTTGTATTAGGTTTAAAGAAGGAGAGGGAGGTGGAAAAGTGGACGGGAGATGGACGGGTTTAGGGAGGGCGTTCTAGAGTGTGTGGTTTAGATGCCTGAAGTCACGCCATCACTGATGACCCTGAGCTGACCTTCCGACCCCATATCCTCTCCATCACAAAGACCACCTACTTCCACCTCTGTAATACCGCCCATCTCCTCCCCTTCCTCAGCTCATCTGCTGCCGAAACCCTCATCTGTGCCTTGTTACCTCTAGACTTGACTATTCCAATGCTCTCTTGGATGGTCTCTGACCTTGCACCCTCTGTAAACTTCACCTCATCCAAAACTCTGTTTCTGGCATCCTAACTCGCACTAAGTCCCGTTCACCCGTCACCCCTGTGCTCGCTGATCTACATCGGCTCCCGGTCCGGCAACGCCACAAATTTTAAATTCTCATCCTTGTTCTCAAATCCCTCCATGGCCTCTCCCCTCCCCTCCCTATCTCTGTAACCTCCTCCAGCCCCACAACCCTCCGAGATCTCCGCACTCCTCCAATTCTGGCCTCTTGTGCATCCCTGATTTCCTTCGCCCCACCATTGTTCCTTCAACTGGCTAGGCCCTAAACTCTAGAATTCCCTCCCTAAACCTCGTCACCTCTTTACCTCTCTCTCCACCTTTAAGACGCTCCTTAAAACCTACCTGTTTGACAATAAGCTTTTGGTCACCTGTCCTAATACCACCTTGTGTGGCTTGGTGTCAAATTTGTCTGATTACTCTCCTGTGAAGTGCTTTGGGATGTTTTACTATGGTATAGGCGCTATATAAATGCAAGTTGTAGTTGTTTATTGTTTGATGTGAATAAGAACCGAAATCTCTGGTTGCTAAATAAGATGAAATTATCCCTTGACACCGATCGCAGCTCCGTTGCAGTTTGCCGAGTCCCACGGCTTCGATGCGAGTTCAGTCCCTGACCGCTAGCTCGGGGTTTCCAGCGGAGAAGATCGGTCACGCCGGTAACAAGATCCTTGCTAAGCTTCTCTCTCACCTTCCTTACTTCAGATGAACTTGCATTCACCCTGATTCTTATCTCAGTGGATGAGCTGGTTGCCAGTCAGGGAGAAAACAAAGCTGAACCATTCAGCCTAAGAGCACACCCCCTGCTGACTGCTGTCCTCAGTCTGATTGCATGTATTTTCTTTCAGCCTGTTTACCAGCGACTCACTTTTCACAGCGAGTCCTCCCCGTCTGCTGCGACATTGTGAACTTTCCGGCAGAACAATCCAGAGACACTTGACACAAACTTCCTCTCGCTCCAAACCCAGTGACTGAAACTAGAAGTAGGAGCAATAAACCACACTGCACTCCCATCGAGCTTATACCTGACATCCCATAACTCCAGATGTACTGCTGGCCCTCCCGTGGCAGTGCTCACGGTGAGTTGGCAGATAAGCTGGAAGTTTGTGAGAGGTGGGGGTTGAGAGGCAGTGGTGGAAGTGGGTAGTGGCTGTTCTGATCAGCTCCAATTTTCCGGGAACCAATCAGATGGAAGTGCACTGCTAGCTGATCTCCCTTGGCACTGCTCACGGTGAGCTAGAGGAAGTGTTGCCTTATATAATGCTTTGCAGGAGGGGACGTTTTCTTGTGTGTCGAGATTCAGAAAGGAGCGGTTGCTGTTTCACACAGAGCCTCTGCTGACAGGAGGTACTCCACACTGTGGATTGACTTCAATGCCCCCCTGGCCCTTGACCTGGTGGAGAAGCATGAGGAGGGGCAGAGAAGGGTTGCCAAGTGTTGTCAAGTACCGCTGTTCAGACTTCACCACTGTCGCCGCCCTGTCACGTCTACAGGCCTGGGCACAACGACTTGGCAATGACTGAGGCGCGCTCGACTCCGGACTCGGAGGTTTAGCAGGGACACTGTCACAGAGCGGTGCTATCTGCTGCAGGTAGATCCGCAGACAATCCCACACAGAGGGGCAGCACCACCAGTGGCCACAGCCTCGATTTTTATGCCTCCAGCTCCTTCCAGGCTATTGGCAGTATCAGTCAATTTGCTGTGCTGTCCATAGATGTATCAAGCAGGCGACTGATGATTTATTCACGAGGACCTACTACCTTCTTTTCCTTTCCCACTAACCAGCGACAGCAGTATCACAGTGCTGCCCAATTCCACCAGATTGCTGGCTTTGATTGATGTGGTCATCTGGTCCCTTATGCATAATACAATGGTTACATGAACACAAAGGAGTTCAACACCATCAATATACAGATGATATACATCCTCCCCAGGCTGATTAAACACTCTATGCTGGGTCAAAATCCTGGAACTCCCTCCCTAACAGCACTGTGGGAGCACCTTCACCACACGGACTGCAGCGGTTCAAGAAAGCGGCTCACCACCACCTTCTCAAGGGCAACTAGGGATGGGCAATAAATGCTGGCCTTGTCAGCGACGCCCACATCCCAGGAACGAATAAAAAAAATTGTAGACCTGAAACGTTAACCCTACCTTCCTCTCTCCACAGATCCTGTCCAACCTGCTTTAAAATGAAAATTATTTTTTTTAAATGAATATATTTTCTTTTGTTTTATTTTCAATCCGGTAAATGAAAATTGTTAACAATAAGACGCATTTCCTAACTGACGTTCAAGCGCATGATTCTGAAGAAAACAACACTCTAAGTGCTTGCACTCAACCGCAAGCTTTCTGAGATTCGGGACAAGCTAGTGACATTCCATGATATTCATTAGCTGCAGGGTTCTGGAAATGCACATTCCTGGAGGTGACCACCAAATCATGCAGCATTGTGTGACAATCATTCTGTGGCAGGATATTTGAACGGAGGCTGGAAGGATGGCTTGATCGGAGATCAAAGCTGCACTGGCTGATGAAACCCAAGCAGCAACCACCGACAGAATAGCATTCAGATAACATGAGGCCACGCAACCACCGAGATCATTATTGAGGATGATGTGGAGATGCCGGTGTTGGACTGGGGTGAACAAATGTGAGAAGTCGCACAACACCAGGTTATAGTCCAACAGCTTTATTTGAAATCACAAGCTTTCGGAGCGCTGCTCCTTCGTCAGGTGAAGTGAAGAGATGTATATAGGCACAGCATATATAGTCAAAGAACACTGCCAGATGATTACAGTTAATCTTTCTAACTGCCCTTTATCACACCTCGGCAGAGAGATAATCACGGCAATCAAAGGTGTGGATGGTGTCCAAACAGGTCAGTCAGGAAACATTACATCAAAGACAATGAGGTGGGGTCACAAGGGGTCAAATGTGGCATTATTGAGGATACCATTGGCACCCTGAGGCAGCCCTTCAGGGCTGAGCTTTTCCGCTTCTCTGCTCGCAAGGCCACGATTTTCTGCCCACTGAAGTGAAGTGCTGGGTTCCAGCGAGGGCAGAAGCAGAAAATCCCAGGCCAGACGTCTGGACAGATGTTCTCAGGGAATCCAAGATTTTCATTGTCAGCTGCATCTCCATAACTGCTTTACAAAGAGGACCTAATCGTGGCGGAGGAGGAGGACACAGACATTCACCATGAGATGACGCTCCTAAAAAGACCTGATTAACTTTATCACACCTCGGCAGATAGTCAGGATGATTTAATTTAGTTGTCTGCAATTGTAAGATCCACATGCATTGTTCTCTATCTATATATGCTTTGTCGAGTCTGTATTTCTTTACTTCACCTGAGGAAGGGGCGATCGATAGCTCCGAAAGCTTGTGATTTCAAATAAAACTGTTGGACTATAACCTGGTGTTGTGCGACCTCTCAATTTTGTCCACCCCAGTCCAACACCGGCATCTCCGCATCATGGCTCCTAAAAAGGCCAGTGCAGCCCAGAAGACTAATGCGCCTGGCATTAATCCAAAGCACCTTTGGTAACTGAGCTTTCCCTGTAGGGAATGGTTCAGTCCACATGCACACTATAAATTGACCCAAAACAACTTTGGAACTGCCTAACCCACCCATCCTGATCCCTTATTCTGCACAATCGCAGGACAAAGTTCAATCAATTCATTACCTACTCTGTGCAATGTTTGAGTGACACTATTATCTTTCTCCCTGCTGATTCCTCTTCATGCTGATGGATTGCGTGCTCCTTCTAACTCCTAACCGTGAGACTTTTCTAAGTGACAGTCCTGTGGAAGGAGTAAGTGTGTTGGCTGACAGGCAGCCGGGATTCAGGTGACCCCGCACCTCCTCGGGCTGATTCATGAGATTCCACCATATCTGTTGCTACACATTTCCCGGCACATCAACTGCCCAATGGATAGAGATTCTGTATGGACCGGAAGTCTCGTCTCCCTGGAGACAGCCGTACTTACTCCAGCCATGTCACTGCTACTGGGACCTCCCTCCACATGTCCCTGGATCTGTGTGGGAGATGACTTCTGGGCAGCAATGAGGTCTGTTTATCGCTGCTTCATGGTTCTCCCAATTTGGTCACCCAGCACCTTGTAGCCGGACTAGAGAGTCTTTTACAGAGCAGAGCCAAGGCCTCTATGGCCTAGTGTGTACGCGTTCATTAGAGATGCTCCCATTGCGTTCACAACATGTGCCATTGAGGGCTCTGCTGCTGGTGCCACTGGGAATGCCATACGCTTCATGGTAGCCTACAGTGCACACCACTGTTTATCCACGACTGGACTCATCCATGCGCCTCACCAAACCTTGTACAGACCCTGCTGAGGCTGCAGTCTCATTCTACCAGCTGGCCCTGCGAGATCAGAGCCCCTTGGCTTTGTGGGAGAGGGAATGAGGTGACCGGCACTGCCATGCAGTAGGTGTCTGCTCCTCATTAATCTGTGCCGTACGCTCCTCGTCGCCCGTGAACTGTGACTCACTGGTTGCTGCCTCCCCAAGCTCACTATCTGCCTCCTCCTGGGCTTGTGGAACTTGGCTGCCAAGATTGCCAAGTGTTGCGCATGGCGCTGCGAGATTCTGGCTTTGCTAGAGGCCACTGGCTGTGCTGGCAATCTGTTCTTTCAGGCCGACAGAATCAGTCGCGCAATATATGTCAAAATAACACCTCACTGAAGCACCTTCAAACAGTTCGCACAGATCCTCTGTGTTGATTTTGAAGCTGAACGTGCATCTGTGAATCAGTGGCTCAGAAGGAGGGCAAGGCATAACAAAACCGGGATGGGACCTGCCTTGAGCTTGGCAATGGCCCCGTGCTCACCCGCCATTACTCCATCGCTGCTATCACACTCAATAACCTCCAGGGTGGCCTCTTAAAGTGGGGTCGGGGCTAATAATGCCCTTTCCAGTTCAGCTCTAATGGCATCTTTTCTTAATGACCAACCATCTTCCGCTCCTCTGCCATAATTGACAATGGATTCTTAGCTATTAAGGGAACAAAGGACTTTGTGAACCCAACAGATACTCAGTAATGTAGTGTAGATTTGATGTTGTGCTGTATAATGTTTTGCCGATGTCTTTTTGCTTCTGTGTATCATTTTATTTGTGAATAAACCCAGAATAGCATTTTAGCCAGGATACAGTGGGTCAAGCCGTGCACTATTTTCTGCAGTTTGAAATGATAAGAGGCGTATTAGATATCCTACCTATTCTCCAATTTACCAATTGCTGGAGACTTGGGCTTCAATAGGATGGTATGAGGGATAAAGGACTTCAGTTATGTGGAGAGACTGGAGAAGCTGGGGTTGTTCTCCTTAGAGCGGAGACGGTTAAGGGGAGATTTATTTAAGGAGAGGTGTTCAAAATCATGAAGGGTTTTGATAGAATAAATAAGGAGAAACTGTTTCCAGTGGCAGGAGGATCGGTAACCAGAGGACACAGATCTAAGGTAATTGGAAAAAAAAGCTGGGGGGAGATGAGGAGATTTTATTATGCATCTGGAACGCGCTGCCTGAAATAGTGGTGGAAGCAGATTCAATAGTGACTTTCAAAAGGAAATTGATATATAATGGAAAATGAAAAATTTACAGGGATAAGGGGAAAGAGCAGGGGAGTGGGGCTAATTGGAAAGCTCTTTCAATGGGCCAGCACAGGCACGATGGACTGAGTGGCCTCCTTCTGTGCTGTATGATTCTGTGATTCTATGATAAAAGCTCAAAAAACAGTAGAGTACAAATGTACCAGTTCACAGAGGACTCAGCCTGCTTATGCACCTACATACGAACATACAAAAATAAAGGACAGGCTACAACCCTCCAAGATCTCTGCGCTCCTCCAATCCTGGCCTCTTGCACATCCCCAATTTTAATCGCTCCACCATTGGCGGCCGTGCCTTCAGCTGCCTCGGTCCGAAGCTCTGGAATTCCCTCCTTCAAAACTCTCCGCCTCTCTACCTCTCCCTCCTCCTTTAGGACGCTCCGTAAAACCTACCTCTTTGACCAAGCTTATGGTCATCTGTCCCAATAGCTCCTTATGGGGCTTGGTGTCAAATATTCTCTGATAATGCTCCTGTGAAGCCCCTTGAAATATTTTACTACATTAAAGACGCTATATAAGTGGTTGAAAAGATCAGTTGTTACATCGAGCCGATCCCATAATTCACAGACTCTGGAATATTTGTCCACATTATTGCCTTCCTAGCTGCAAACAACTGCCCTTGTCAGTTAATCACAGAATTAGCATTTAAGATGCCCTTTCTTCTTCACAGATATTCTTTATAGTTGACTATGTCTCGATCATGCTTTCTGGGGCTCTGAGACCATTAAACCAGCCTGGACTTTCCGCCATAGCACATCCCAGGCCCTAGGATCTAGAATTTCCCCCCTAAACCTCTTCACCTCGCCACCTCTCTCTCTTCCTTTAAGAAGCTCCTTAAAACCTACCTCTTTGACCATGTTTTTGGTCGTGGGTTCAAGACCCACTCCAGGGACTTGAGCACAAACATCTCGGCTGACACTCCAGTGCAGTGCTGAGGGAGTGCTGCACTGTTGGAGGTGCCGTCTTTCGGATGAGCCATAAAATCAACGCCCCGTCTGCTCTCTCAGGTGGATGTAAAAAATCCCATGGCGCTATTTTGAAGCAGAGCGGGGGAGTTCTCCCCGGTGTCCTGGCCAATGTTTATCCCTCCATCAACATCAATAAAAACATTATCTGGCCATTATCACATTGCTGTTTGCACAAAAATGGCCTACATTACAACAGCGACTTCACTTCAAAAGGTACTTCATTGACTGTAAAACGCTTTGGGACATCCTGAGGTCGTGAAAGGCGCTCTATAAATGCAAGTTCTTTCTTTACCTGTCCTAAGATCTCCTTCCTTGGCTCGGTGTCAATTTACTTTATTTGCTAGCGCTCCTGTAAAGCGCCTTGGGCTGTTTCGCTACGCTAAAGGGACTATATAACTGCAAGTTGTTGTTGAATTAATCATGGCAGGTTTTAGACAGACTCAAACGGAAGTGTGCTGGTTTGCACCTCAATTTTCCAAGGCCAGCTCATCGGCATAGCTTCAGGGGGTGGGTTCGGTCCGGAGCAGGGCGCACACTAGTGGTGGGTGTGGAAAATTGCGCCTAATTGAAATGTAATAGGAAGGAGACAATTTAGAAGGAGTGTGAGAGAAAAATACTGACAGCATCGGGTGTAGAGCTTCAGCTGCCGGAAGCACCTGTTGAAAATTCATACAACGTCCCCTTCCCCCACCATTTTCTATCCATTTATGTGAATGAACAATCGTCATTCGTGTGCTAGTGCCCGAATTTCTGATGGGCACCCTGGTGGGTGACACTCTCTATCCAGATGAAAGTCCAGGCAGACGCATTATTCTGTCACTAGGTGGAGCTGTATCTAACTTTTACGTCTCTTTAAGACCTCAAAGCCTAATTGCTGCGAATAAGCACATACTGAGGTCAATTAGGATTGTTCTTTGGCACATCCCAGGATCCATCAGAGGCTAATTGCTGTTAGCCATAGCCTGAGGTCAGTCAGAGGTCAATTGCTATTAGGTACATCCTGAGGTCAATCGGGGGCTCATCACTTCCTTTTTTTAATGCTTTTTATTTAGCTGCTCCTTGTTTATTGCTATCTGCTGTGTTGTGACTCGTTGCTGTCTATCAATATATTTAGGCCGATCAGATGCAACTATAACACAGGCTTGCACACGTGACATTTTCACCTGGGACAGACATGCTAGACGTTTATATCTGCAGCTGCAGACATGCCCCACAGGATGGAAATTCTAGGATTGGAGCATCTTCCCATCAAGACATTATGGGCTTTTCTCTGCCCATTGGCCATGCTAACTGACGATGCCTCCCTTATTCAGAAGGTGTTTGCCCTCCAGCAGTTTCACTGACAAACCTACAACAATAGCAACAACTTGCATTTATATAGTGCCTTTTTACAAGAAAAAGATGTCCCAAGGCACTTCACAGAGGCACAACCAAAATTAAAAATGGACGCCAAGCCAATGAAGAAGATTTTCAGAGGGTTGACCGAAAACTTGGTCAAACAGGTCAGTTTAAAAGAAGGTCTTAAAGGAGAGGGGGGATGGATAAATGGACGGATTTAGGGCGGATGTTCCAGAGCATGTGGTTTAGGTGCCTGAAGTCACGCCAGCACTGGAGGAGTGAAGGGAGGGAGGGATGCACAAGAGGCCAGAGTAGGAGGAATGGAGAGTTCAGGGTGTAGGGCTGGAGGAGGTTACAGAGATAGGGAGGGGCGAGGCCCAATCACAGCACTCCAGGAGGCCATTTAAAATGGTGTTTTACTTCCACATGTATGCTGACGACACCCATTCTCTCAACACCTCCAATGCCTCCATGTTGTCAGACTGCTTGTCTGATGTCCAGTCCTGGATGAGCTGCACTTACCTTTCACTAAACTTTGAATCATTTCTCCATGCCCCACCACAAATTCCATACCCTTGCCACTGATTCTGTCCCCCTCCTAGCCACTGTCTCGGGCTGTACCAGACTGTTTACAACCTCAGCATCCTATTGGACCCTGAGCTGGTGGCATTCCATCCCAGACATGTAGGGGGCAACTTGTAACCTAACCCACTGAGCTGGAAACTGACGGGATCGGGTGTGACGCTGGTTTCACACCCCGCCTGATTTCACTCTCCATTCAGTCAGTGGACAGTAATATTGGGCGGGGTGTAAAACCGGCGCTCCACCCAATCCCGTGGGATTTCCACCTGGTGGATTAGGTTATAATGACCCCTGTAGTGTCAGGCTCTACTGGTCACTGTACCCAATTGATTCTGAAATGATTCCAGGGTTTTTCTCTCCTCTACTCTACCCAAGGGACCATGCCTCGTGTTGGTCGCTCTTTGTGTGAAGCAGAACTCCTCGACATCCAGATTTCCTTTAATGGATTGAACATGCATCACCTTGTCTCATTGTCATGATCTGGTTTGAATTAATGTTATGAATTTACCTGTTCTATATTGTTTATTATCTTATATGCCTTGATAAGATCACCTTTCAATTGTCTCCTTCAAGGCTGAAAGGCCCAAGGCCCTCGTGGCTCGTCTCTTCAGGGCTTGATTGTCATCCTGTGTCTCAGTGACTAGAACCGGGTGCAGTTAAAGAACTTGCATTTCTATAGCGCTGTAACGCATCTCCCAGTAACATTTCAAAGTGCTTCACATAAAATTAATTATTTTAAAATGCTGCCACTGTTGTTATATAGGCAAATTTGGCAGCCATTTTGCACACAGAAAGGTGGCACAAGCAGCAGTGAGAAATATGGCTAATTTATCTGTTCTGGTTGAGGGAGGAATGTTAACCAGGACACCAGGAGGACTTTTCTCCAAATGGTGCCAGGGAATCTTTAACATCCACCTCAGCCTAGAAATTGAATGACGCCACGTGTGTTTTTCGAGCGCCTAAGCCTCTAATATGGTGGGCAGGAAGCGCACGCTCATTAGGAGCCAGATGTGCTCCGTCCGCCATATTGGTGCAGGCAAAAAAATAGGCGTCCAGGGCACACGCCTGAAACTTTTAGAAAATAAGGTCCTCAAAAGTGAACCAAACAGTCTCGGTTCCAATGCATATTCAAGTAAGGGGCCTAACGCCTGTTTGAGGCTCCCTCTACAATATTGGGTTGCCCTGAAAGCCAGGCTTGCTGCGTTCAGGATAACCAGATCTACATGTGGCCCAACAGGTGGTTGGTCCTTCACGAGATCGCTGCTGGTCACAACCAACACCTTAAGTGTTTGAAAAATAAACTTTTTAATGATGCCAGAACTAAGAGGTTATAACTATCAGGAAAGATTGAGCAGGCTGGGGATCTTTTCTCTAGGAAAGAGAAGCCTGAGGGGTGACCTGATAGAGGTCTTTAAGTTTATGAAAGGGTTTGATAGGGTAGTCATAGAGAAGATGTTTCCACTTGTGGGAGAATTGAAAACTAGTGACAATAAATATAAATATCACTAATAAATCCAATAGGGAATTCATGAGAAACTTCTTTATTCAGAGAGTGGTTAGAATGTGGAACTCGCTACCACAGGTAGCGATGCCCAGATCCCATAAACGAATAAAAAAAAACAGGGAGCGATTGAGGCGAATAGCAGAGATGTATTTAAGGGGAAGCTAGCTAAGTACATGAGGGAAAAAGGAATAGAAGGATGTGCTGATAGGGTGAGATGAAGTAGGCTCGTGAGAAGCATAAACACCGGCATGGACCAGTTGGGCCGAATGGCCTGTTTCTGTGATGTATAATCTCTGTACTTTCCTGTATGTGGAGCCGGGAGGAGCAGGAGTTCTCCTTCCCACGCCACAATCAAACCACACGGCCATTGCTGGCCACCACCAGTGCTTCCGACATGTCTTCCTTTTTCCTCAACCGAGGATTCCCCTCTACTGTGGTTGACACGGCCCTCGACCGTGTCCGTTCTATCTCCCGCACTTCTGCCCTCACCCCTGCCCCTCCCTCCCGGAACCACAATAGAGTTCCCCTTGTCCTCACCTTTCACCCCACCAGCCTCCACATTCAACGGATCATCCTCCGCCATTTCCGCCACCTCCAGCGTGATCCCACCACCAAACGCATCTTCCCCTCACCTCCCCTTTCAGAATTCCGTAGGGACCGCTCCCTCTGCGACACCCTAGTCCACTCCTCTACCACCCCCAGCATCCCTTCCCCTTCGCCCGGCACCTTCCCGTGCAAGCGCAGAAGATGCAACACATGCCCTTATACCTCCCCCCTTCCCACTGTCCAGGGCCCCAAACACCCCTTCCAGGTGAAACAGCGATTTACTTGTACTTCCTGCAATTTAGTATACTGTATTCGCTGCTCACGATGTGATCTCCTCTACATTGGGGAGACCAAACGCAGATTGGGTGACCGCTTTGCGGAACACCTCCCTTCAGTCCGTAAGGGGGATCCTGAGCTCCTGGTCGCCTGTCACTTTAATTCTCCGCTCCATTCCCACTCAGACCTCACCGTGCTCGGCCTCTTGCATTGTTCCACGGAAGCTCAGCGTAAGCTCGAGGAACAACACCTCATCTTTCGATTAGGCACTTTACAGCCTTCTGGACTCAACATAGAGTTCAACAATTTCAGATCATAACCCCGACCCCCATCACATGTATATATATTTTTATTTTATTTTTTTATCCACACTTTTGTTTGGCCTTTTTTTCTTCCCTCCCACATGGCAGCTGTCCTCCATTCTGCCAGCGCAATTCACGCTTCATCTAAAGCCATCCTTTGTTCCTCAACCTGTCACATTACCACCTCCTCTTGCCTTGAATATCTCTTAATGTCTCTCAATGTCTCTAAATCTCTCCTGCTTTCTATCCTATCACTGACCGTCCCTTTGGTTCTTTCATCCCCTCCCCCTTTTCCCAGCCCTAAACTTGCTTTAAAATCTATTTCTTTTCCTGCTTTTTTCCAGTTCTGACGAAAGGTCTTCGACCTGAAACGTTAACTCTGTTTCTCTCTCCACAGATGCTGCCTGGCCTGCTGAGTTTTTCCAGCGTTTTCTGTTGTTATTTCGGATTTCCAGCATCTGCAGTATTTTGCTATCGTAACAGTATGCCCATCTTCAGCTTGCTGCTGTCACTTTGGCTTTCGAGCTCTGCATTATATTCGCCTTGTTGATAGCAGGCTGGCAGTGATGAATGTGTTAAGTGTGGCGCAGACACAGTAATTAAACCTGCTGAGAAATGGCCTGGGGCTGTTGTGTAGCTTGGGGCTAGAGCTCAACACTCCACATCTCATTGCTGAATGCTGAGTTACACACTGTGTTCAGACTGGAGAAGGCCTTTTAAACCTGACGATATTGCAGGCTTGTCTCTGATACCGGGCTCGCTGGACTTAGGGGTGGTGCCAGAATACTGGAGTTTTGCAAATGGTACACCCTTGTTCAAAAAAGGGGAGAAGGATAAATCAGGCAATTACAGGCCAGTCAGTTTAATGTTGGTGATGGGGAAGCTTTTAGAAACAATAATCCTGGATAAAATTTATAGCCACTTGGACAAGCATGGACGAAAAAGGAGAGGCAGCACGGATTTGTTAAGGGCAAATCATGTTTGACTAACTTGATAGAGTATTTTAATGAGGTAACAGAGAAGGTGGATGAGGGCAGTGTAGTTGATGTTGTGTATAAGAACTTTCAAAAGGCGATTGATAAAGTACCACATATTAGGCTTGTTAGCAAAATTGAAGCCCATGGGATAAAAAGGGTAGTAGTAGAATGGATACAAAATTGTCTAAGGGATAGAAAACAGACAGTTGTGGTGAATGGCTGTTTTTCAGACTGGAGGGAGGTATACAGTGGAGTTCCCCAGGGTTCAGCACTAGGACAAAGTCAGCATGGCTTTATGAAGGGGAAGTCATGTCTGACAAATTTGCTCGAGTTCTTTGAGGACATAACGTACAGGGTGGATAAAGGGGAACCAGTGGATGTAGTGTATTTAGACTTCCAGAAGGCATTCGACAAGGTGCCACATAAAAGATTATTACTCAAGATAAAAAATCACTGGATTGGGGGTAATATTCTGACATGGGTGGAGGATTGGTTATCTAACAGGAAGCAGGGAGTTGGGATAAATGGTTCATTCTCGGACTGGCAACCAGTAGCCAGTGGTGTTCCGCAGGGGTCGGTGCTGGGTCCCCAACTCTTTACAATCTATATTAACGATTTGGAGGAGGGGACCGAGTGTAACATATCAAAGTTTGCAGATGATACAAAGATGGGAGGGAAAGTAGAGAGTGAGGAGGACATAAAAAACCTACAAGGGGATATAGACAGGCTGGGTGAGTGGGCAGAGATTTGGCAGATGCAATACAATATTGGAAAATGTGAGGTTATGCACTTTGGCAGGAAAAATCAGAGAGCAAGTTATTATCTTAATGGCGAGAAATTGGAAAGTACTGCAGTACAAAGGGATTTGGGGGTCTTGGTGCAAGAAAATCAAAAAGTTAGTATGCAGGTGCAGTAGGTGATCAAGAAAGCCAATGGAATGTTGGCTTTTATTGCTAGGGGGATAGAATATAAAAACAGGGAGGTATTGCTGCAGTTCTATAGGGTATTGCTGAGACCGCACCTGGAGTACTGCATACAGTTTTGGTGTCCATACTTAAGAAAAGACATACTTGCTCTCGAGGCAGTACAAAGAAGGTTCACTCGGTTAATTCCGGGGATGAGGGGGTGGACATACGAGGAGAGGTTGAGTAGATTGGGACTCTACTCATTGGAGTTCAGAAGAATGAGAGGCGATCTTATTGAAACATATAAGATTGTGAAGGGGCTTGATCGGGTGGACGCGGTGAGGATGTTCCCAATGATGGGTGAAACTAGAACTAGGGGACATAATCTTAGAATAAGGGGCTGCTCTTTCAAAACTGAGATGAGGAGAAACTTTTTCACTCAGAGTGTAGTGGGTCTGTGGAATTTGCTACCCCAGGAAGCTGTGGAAGCTACTTCATTAAATAAATTTAAAACAGAAATAGACCGTTTCCTAGAAGTAAAGGGAATCAGGGGTTTTGGGGAGCGGGCTGGAAATTGGACATGAGTTTGAGTTCGGATCGGTCAAGGCCCTGTGGGTGGCGGAGCGGGCCCAGGGGCCGAGTGGCCTGGTCCTGCTCCTACTTCTTGTGTTCTTTAGAGTTGAGGTTGGATCAGATCAGCCATGATCTCATTGAATGGTGGAGCAGGCTCGAGGGGCCGATTGGTCTACTCCTGCTCCTATTTCTTATGTTCTTATGACAACTGTTGTTTTTGATATACATTAATGACTTGGACTTGGGGGGTACAGGGCACAATTTCAAAATTTTCAGATGACACAAAAGTGTAGTAAACAGCAAGGAAGATAGTAATAGACTTCAGGAAGACATAGACAGGCTGGTGGAATGGGTGGACACATGGCAGATGAAATTCAACGCAGAAAAGTGTAAAGTGATACATTTTGATAGAAAGAATACATGCGAAATGGTGCAATTTTAAAGGGGGTGCAAGAACAGAGAGACCCGGGGGTGTTTGTGCACAAATTTTTGAAGATGACAGCACTTGTTAACAAAGCAGTTAATAAAGCATATGGGATCCTGGGCTTTATAAATAGAGGCATCGAGTACAAAAGCCAGGAAATTAGGCTAAACCTGTATAAAACCACTAGTTTGGCCCCAGCTGGAGTATTGTGTCCAATTTTGGGCACCACACTTTAGGAAGGACGTGAAGGCTTTGAAGAGGGTGCAGAAGAGATTTACTAGAATGATTCCAGGAATGAGTGAATACAGTTATGTGGATAGACTGGAGAATCTGGGGTTGTTCTCCTTCGAGCAGAGAAGGCTAAGAGGAGATTTGGTAGAGGTGTTTAAAATCATGAAGGACTTAGATAGAGTAAATAAAGAGAAACTGTTTCCAATGGCTGACGGGTCGATAACGAGAGGGCACAGATTTAAGGTGATTGGCAAAAGAACCAGAGGCGACAGGAGGAGAAACTTTTGTACGCAGCGAGTGGTTGGGATTTGGAACGCGCTGCCTGATAGGGCGGTGGGTGCAGATTCAATAGTAGCTTCCAAAAGAGAATTGGATAAATACTTGAAGGAGAAAAAATTGCAGAGATATGAGGAAAGGACAGGAGAGTGGGACGAACTGGATTGCTCTTCGAAAGAGCTGGCGCAGACTCCATGGGCCGAATGGAGTTCTTCTGTGCTGTACTATTCTATGATTCTATGATAAGTCTCTGGAGTGGAGCTGGAACCTCAGTCTGAGGGACAAAAGTTCGACCACTGAGCCACAGCTGACACCTAAATCCTTTTAAAGTTGTTGAATGCCTCAGCACTGAGCAATATTCGGGTTTGTATGAGAAAAACCCACTTTAATAGTGTAAATGTACAGCTGGACTGCAATGTGTAGCTTGCTCAGTGCTGTCTGCTGGAGGGAGAGGTGGTTTCTATATAAACTGGCCTGTGTTCAGAACAGAATAAATAGCAGATGAGGTAAGGAAGACTGGATGGCAGGGCAAGGTAGAAAACCATTCTGTGAGAAACCTGAGTGTGAATCCAGCCCAGACTGATGGGGTGCGGTAGCATGGTGGTCATGTTACTGGACTAGTAATCCAGAGACGTGAGTTCACCACGGCAGCTGGAGAATTTAAACTCAGTTAATTAAATAAATCTGGAATAAAAAGCTAGTATCTGTAATGGTGACCATGAAATTACCACATTGTCGTAAAAACCCAACTGGTTCACTAATGTCCTTTAGGGTAGGAAATCTGCTGTTGTTGCCTGGTCTGGCCTATATATGACTCCAGACCCACAGCAATGTGGTTGACTCTTAACTGCCCTCTGAAATGGCCTAGCAAGCCACTCAGTTGTACCAAACCACTACAAACAAGTACACTAGGGGGGAAAAATTCAGTATCGCCCCATTTGGGGCGCAATTATTGGCCGGGCGCAAAGTTTAGCACCTGGCGCTAATTATCGCCTCCGACTGCAAACTTGGCTTTTATCGCCCCTGGAGGTGATTGGAGCGCTAAATCAGGCGCTTCACACCTGTCTTAAGGCGCAAAGGCCGAGGAGCGAGGCGCTACCTCAGAGCGCTGGCGAAGCTCATGTGATGTCAGTCAGCAATGGAACAGAGACACAATGGCGCCGGCCAGTTCTTAAAGGGGAGGGTTGATCTTGCTCTCCATCCACATCCTGCTCATTGCAGCCTTGAATCTCGGCTTGGAGAGACCTGTACATCAAATCTGCTGGAAAGAACAATGGAGAGAACCAGGGAAAGAGCTCAGAGTGCAGCCCCCACAGTCTCTTCTAAATAGATGCAAGGAAGGGCAAATCAAAATGAACCTGCAAAGTGCTGCTCAGTACCCAAAACTCCTTCACACAGCGTTGAATCTCTCCAGAAGTCTCTCTCTCTCTCTCAGAATGTGTGGTGCAAAAATGTCACCAACAAAAAAAGGCAGGAAGCGTTCGCCTTTAAATAGCGCTCCCCCAGTCCCTTCCTGACTGCAAAACGCTCCCCTCAACCTGTCATTGCTAGTGGCAGGCGGTAAGGCAGGGGGCGCCACTCAATATCCACTCCGGGGCGCTACTGGGGCGTTGCGCACTCGACTGACGTCACGATCTGCCGGCGCAGGAGATCGTGGCGGTAGTGTTTAGCGTCGCCGCAAAATGTCTAGTTAATTTCGCGAGCTGCGCAAACATCGCCGCGCCCGGGCGCTAGTTGCTTTGCGCCCCATTAGCGCCCTCTTAAGGCGCTAACAAGAGGCGCAACCAACTGAATTTTTCCCCCTAAGAATAAAGCCGGACGGACCACCCTGCATCGACCTCGGCACCGGACACGGCAACGGCACACCCAGCCCAGTCAACCCTGCAAGGTCCTCCTCACTAACATCTGGGGACTTGTGCCAAAATTGGGAGAGCTGTTCCACAGACTAGTCAAGCAACAGCCTGACATAGTCATACTCACAGAATCATACCTTTCAGCCAATGTCCCAAATTCCTCCATCACCATCCCTGGATTTGTCCTGTCCCACTGACAGGACAGACCCACCAGAGGTGGCGGCACAGTGGTATACAGTTGGGAAGCAGTGGCCCTGGGAGTCCTCAACATTGACTCTGGACCCCATGAAGTCTCATGGCTTCAGGTCAAGCATGGGCAAGGAAACCTCCTGTTGATTACCACCTACTGCCCTCTCTCAGCTGATGAATCAGTACTCCGCCATGTTGAACACCACTTGGAAGAAGCACTGAGAGTAGCAAGGGTACAGAATGTACTATGGGGACTTCAACATCCATCACCAAGAGTGGCTCGGTAGCACCACTACTGACCGAGCTGGCCAAGTCCTGAAGGACATGCTGCCAGTCTGGGCCTGTGGTGAGGGAACCAACACGAGGGAAAAACCTACTTGACCTCATTCTCACCAATCTACCTGTTGCAGATGCATCTGTCCATGACAGCATTGATAGGAGTGACCAGCGCACAGTCGTTGTGGAAACGAAGTCCCATCTTCACACTGAGGACACCCTCCATCATGTTGTGTGACACTACCCCCATGCTAAATGGGCTAGATTCAGAACAGATCTAGCAGCTCAAAACTGGGCATCCATGAGGCGCTGTGGGCCATCAGCAGCGGCAGAATTTTATTCCACCACAATCAGTAACCTCATGGCCTGGCATATCCCTCACTCTACCATTACCATCAAGCCAGGTGACCAATCCTGGTTCAATGAGAAGTGTAGAAGAGCATGCCAGGAGAAGCAGCACGCGAACCTAAAAATGCGGTGCCAACCTGGGAAGTTGCAACACTGGACTACATGCATGCTAACTGGCGGAAGCAGCATGCTATAGACAGAGCTAAATGATCCCACAATCAACGGATTGGATCAAAACTCTGCAGTCCTGCCACATCCAGTCGTGAATAGTGGTGGACAATTAAATAATTAATGGGAGGAGGAGGCTCCATGAACATCCTCAATGATGGCAGAGTTCAGCATGTGAGTTCAAAGGATAAAGCTGAAGCGTTCGCAAGAATCTCAGCCAGAAGTGCTGAGTGGATGATTCATCTCGGCCTCCTCCTGAGGTCAACCAACTCAATTCACTCAACGTGATGTCAAGAAACGGCTGAGCGCACTGGATACAGCAAAGGCTATGGGCCCCCACAACATCCCGACTATCGTGCTGAAGACTTGTGCTCCAGAACTACCCATGCCTCTAGCCAAGCTGTTCCAGTACAGCTACAACACTGGCATCTATCCGACAATGTGGAAAATTGCCCAGGTTTGTCCTGTCCACAAAAAGCAGGACAAATCCAATCCGGCCAATTACCGACCCATCAGTCTACTCTCAATCATCAGCAAAGTATTGAAGGAGTCATCGACATTGCTATCAAGCGGCACTTACTCACCAATAACCTGCTCAGCGATGCTCAGTTTGGGTTCCTCATTACAGCCTTGGTCCAAACATGGACAAAAGAGCTGAATTCCAGAGGTGAGGTGAGAGTGACTGCCCTTGACTTCAAGGCAGCATTTGACCGTGTGGCATTAAGGAGCCCTAGTAAAATTGAAGTCAATAGGAAAACACTCCACTGGCTGGAGTCATACCTATCACAAAGGAAGATGGTTGTGGTTGTTGGAGGCCAATCATCACAGCCCCAGGACATCGCTGCAGGAGTTCCTCAGGGCAGTGTCCTAGGCCCAACCATCTTCAGCCGATTCATCAATGACCTTCCCTCTAACATAAGGTCAGAAGTGGGATGTTCGCTGATGATTGCACAGTGTTCAGTTCCATTCGCAACTCCTCAGATAATGAAGCAGTCCGTGCCCACTTGCAGCAAGACCTGGACGACAATCAGGCTTTGGCTGATAAGTGGCAGGTATCATTCGTGCCACAGAAGTGCCAGGCAATGACCATCTCCAACAAGAGAGAGTCCAACCACCGCCCCTTGACATTCAACGGCATGACCATCGCCAAATCCACCACCATCAACATCCTGGGTGTCACCATTTACCAGAAACTTAACTGGACCAGCCACATAAATACAGTGGCTACAACAGCAGGTCAGAGGCTGGGTATTTTGCATGAGTGTTTCACCTCCTGACTCCCCAAAGCCTTTCCACCACCTACAAGGCACAAGTAAGGAGTGTGATGGAACACTCTCCACTTGCCTGGATGAGTGCAGCTCCAACAACACTCAAGAAGCTCGACACCATCCAGGACAAAGCAGCCCGCTTGATTGGCACCCCATCCACCACCTTAAACATTCACTCCCTCCACCACTGGCGTACCGTGGCTGCAGTGTACCATCTACAAGATGCTCTGCAGCAACTCGCCAATGCTTCTTCGACAGCATCACCCAAACTAGAATACTGCAATCCTGTCAGTTTAATGTCAGTTGTGGGAAGGTACTGGAATCGATCACCAGAAAGAGAGAGACTGAGCATTTGGATAAGTATGAACTGGAGGTAACCTTGTGACTTGGTAATTGGTTAGAAGGTAGGAGACAGGAAGTAGGGATAAAGGGAATGTACTCTTGATTGGTTGTGGGTTGTGACAAGTGGTGTTCCCCAGGGATCTGTACTGGACCTCAGCTTTTCACCGTGTATATCAATGGGATGAAGGAATAGAGAGTTGTATTACCAAGTTTGCAGCTGACACTGTTAGGGGCCACAGTAAGTTGTGTAGATGGGAGCAGAAAATTACCATGGGACATAGAAGATTAAATGAATGAGCAAAACTGTGGCAGATGGAATTCAATGTGGGGAAGTGTGAGGTCATCCACTTTGAATCCAAGATAGACAAATCTGAATATTTTCTTAATGGCGAGAGAATAAGAATTGTGGAGGAACAAAGGGTTAATTAGTATAGGGAGTTACAGAGGGAGAGAGTAGAGCACGTGTCAGAGACATCAAGATAAGGCAGCTGGTGTAGAAGCATTGAACTGCATTCCTGTAGAACTGGGTTTAGACAATAGGACCTTAGATGTAACATATCATATGACTTTAGGACTGCATAAGTTAAAATAGTTCAGGGTTGGGGGGGGCGGGTGGGTGGGGGTTACCATGGAACAGTCATGTCTAAGTATAATGAAAAGAAACAAGAACCACAAGATGAAGCATGTTTAACAATTTCATGCCAAGACTGGCCAAGTGAAATACTGCAGATCTGGACAAGTCTGATTACATGGAGTTACATCGAGTCTACAGCACAGAAACGGGTCATTCGGCCCAAGTGGTCTATGCCGGCGTTTATGCTCCTCCCACCCCCCCCTTCATCTCACCCTATCAGCATATCCTTCTATTACTTTCTCCCTCATATGCTTATCTAGCTGCCCCTTAAATGCATCAGTGTTATTCGCCGCAACTACTCCCTGTGGTAGCGAGTTCCACATTCTCACCACTCTCTGGGTAAAGAAGTTTTTCCTGAATTCCCTATTGGATTTATTAGTGACTGTCTATTATTTATGACCTCTAGTTTTGAACTCATCCACAGGCGGAAACACCTTCTCTACGTCTACCCTATCAAACCCTTTCAGAATTTTAATCATATCAGAATATCAGGTCACCCCTCAGCCTTCTCTTTTCGAGAGAAAAGAGCCCCAGCCTGTTCAGTCTTTCCTGATAAGTATATCCTCTCAGTTCTGGTATCATCCTTTTTGAATCTTTTTTGCACCTTCTCCAATGCTTCTATATCCTTTTTATAATATGGAGACTAGAACTGTGCACAGCACTCCAAGTGTGGTCTAACCAAGGTTTGATACACTGTTAACATAACTTCTCTGCTTTTCAATTCTATCTCTCTAGAAATGAACCCCAGTGCTTTGTTTGCTTTTTTATGGCCTTAGTAACCTGCGTCACTACTTTTAGTGATTTGTGAATGTGTACCCCCAGATCCCTTTGCTCCGCTACTCCATTTAGACTCTTAGGGCGGAATTTTCAGAGGTAAGAACGGGTTGGTCGGAGGTGTGGGGGGGAAGTGAAAGTCGAAAAAATGTGAACCCTGACCCCAACCCGCCTCCAACCCACCCCCGACCGCCCACTTTCACCTTTCACTCAGGCGGGATGCGGGAGCAGGCAGCCAACCCGCTGCCAGGAGGCGGGTTGGCAATTTAAATATGATAATGAGGCCAGAAGCCTCTACTTTAAGCTGCTTTGCAGGATTTACTGCAGGCGGCCGTGGATCCCGGGGCTCGGGGTTCCCGGTGGCTGTAACAAGGTGGCCTCAGCCTCGGGGAGCAATCCCTGTGGGCTGGGAGGAGCAGGAGTGCTTGCTCATGGCCCCCCAAGCTCACCCATCAGCAGCACGCACCCCCCGGGGTCGGGGTTCAGACACCGCCCCCGGGATTGGACCACTCCCCCCCCTCCCCCCCCCCCCCCCCCCCCAACGGCCTGGAACACCCCCCGCCCGGAAATCGTAACCAAGCCTCAGAGTCAGGGATCGGACCTCCGCGCCCCCCGGGGCTTGGAGTCCCCCCCGGTGGATCGGACCCCCACCCCAGTGGATCAAACCCCCACCCCGGTGGATTAGACCTCCCCCCCACCCCAGTGGATTAGACCTCCCCCCCCCACCCCGGTGGATTAGACCTCCCCCCCCACCCCGGTGGATTAGACCTCCCCCCCCACCCCGGTGGATTAGACCTCCGCCCCCACCCCGGTGGATTAGACCTCCCCCCCCCACCCCGGTGGATTAGACCACCCCCCCCCACCCCGGTGGATTGGACCTCCCCCCCCCCCCTGGTGGATCGGACCCGCCCCCCCCCCCCCCCCCGGGCTTGGACCCCCCCCACCGGGAGATCAGATTCCCCCCCCCCCGGGCTTGGACCCCCCCGCCATCACCATGCTGCAGCCTCCTGGTCCGAGTTCCCCGCACGACTGGAAACCAACCTGTCAATCAGGCTGACTTCCGGGCGGGTAACCCATCCCTGACATCGCACGCACACTCTGGAGTTAAAACACCACACCGTGCCGGGAATCCCGACCTTCCGGGTTTCCCATCGTCTCCCGGGTCCCCCCGCCGCGTGCGGGTAGGACCCGGCACAATCCAGCCCTTATTACCCAAACAGTACGTGGCCGCTTTATTTTTCCTACCAAAATACACCACCTCATACTTTTCTATATTGAAATTAATTTGCTAATTATATGTCCATTCTGCAAGTTTATTAATGTCTTCTTGTATTTAGTTGCATTCTTCCTTTGTGTTACCTTACCCCCCAATTTGATGTCATCCGCAAAATTTGAAATTGTACTTCCGATTCTCGAGTCCAAATCGTTAATGTAAATTGTGAATAGCTTTCCCAGCACCAATCCCTGTGGAACACCACTTCACACCTTTTACCACTCTGAGTAACTACCCTTAACCCTACTCTCAGTTTCCTATTTTGTAGCCAGCTTGCTATCCAGTCTGCTACTTGTCCCCTGACTCCACATGCTCTGACCTTAGTCATGAACCTACTATGAGGTACCTTATCGAAGGCTTTTTCAAAATCTAAATATATTACATCTACTACTTGTCTACTCTTTCTGTTACTTCTTCAAAGAATTCAATAAAGTTGGTCAAGCATAACCTTCCCTTTTGAAATCCGTGCTGACTACTCTTTATTATATTTTCAGTTTCTAGATGTTTTTAAATTACATTTTTGAATAAAGATTCCATTATCTTTCCTATTACCAATGTTAACCTAACTGGTCTATAGTTCCCTGGACTCGTTCTAGCTCCCTTTTTTAATATAAGAATCACATTAGCTGTCCGCCAGTCCTCTGGCACTATTCCCTTTCTAATGAATTTTTATATATTTGTAATAGTGCCTCTGCTAGCTCTTCCCTAACTACTTTTAATATGTGTGGATGCAATCCATCCAGACCAGGAGTTTTATTCTCTCCAAGTTTGATTAGTTTATCAATTATCTCCTCCCTTTGTATCTTAAATGCCTTTATATCTTTTTTGATCTCTTCTCCTAATGTCATGCCTGCCTGGTTAGTCTCTTTCGTAAATACTGAAGCAAAGTAAGTGTTCAATATATGTGGCATTTCGCTGTCATTACCTGTGAGTTTATTGTGTGTATCCCTTAGTGGCTCTATCCCTATCCTGATGTTTCTTTTGTTATTTATGTGTCTGTAGAATACTTTATTATTTCTTTTTATATTCCTCGATAATTTAATTTCATAGTTCCTTTTTGCTTTCCTAATTGTTTATTTGACTTTTCGAACCTTTTCCTATTCCCTTTTGTCACCCTCTCCTTTGTTGTCTATGTGCTGAGTGTCTGCCTTTTTCCCTTATGTCTTTATTCATCCATTGTGTTTCATTATTAGTTAGTTTGTTCTTGTTTTAAAGAGGAATATACTTCTGCTGAATGGTTTGAGCTCGTATTCAGACCAAGGGATAGCACATGTTTTCAGACCAAGGGAAAGCACATGCTGCTAGGGTTACATTATACTTTATGACCAAAAGTAGGTGCCTTATAGAAAAGGTATAAATGTGCAGTGCAATGCGATAGAGTTTCTGCTTTGGGCGCAATCGACAATCCGGGCGCAAATTGTGCTCAAAATTGCACTAATCTTCCGAATTTAATTCTTTGCTCAGGTTTCCGCTCAAACTCATTTGCAGTTCGGCGAACATAAAAGCTTCCGTGAACCAGCGCAATCGGGCAGCATTTTAGAACAAATTTTTTTAAATTTTGCATTAAAATATATTCCTTGCTATGTTTAAGAGTGGTAACCGGGTGCAGTTTTATCAACACAACTGAAAATGGGTTTATCCCTAAAAAAAAGTATTTTTAATCAGAGTCTCGTCCACTACCTGTGAGAAACCTGATTTTAAATAATTGAAAATGACTTTTAAAAATCTATACAGAACTATTTACAAGTTTCATTGGTGTACAGTAGTCAGTTTCTTAGTAAATTAAATATTTTTTTAATATTTAAAAGCTTTTAAAATGTGCCTATTAGTGTCCTTACGCCTAAAAACAAAGCTTAATTTTAAGAGCCTCCTCGAAGGCCCGCAAACGGGCGCAATTAGCGGAAACTCGCAATGAAGATGAATTCGATCTTAGTTTTGTGGGCGGGAAACTCGATTTGCGATGGACATAATTTGCACTTACTCACCAATAACCTGCTCACCGATGCCCAGTTTGGGTTCCATCAAGACCACTCGGCTCCCGACCTCATTACAGCCTTGGTCCAAACATGGACAAAGGAGCTGAATTCCAGTGTTGAGGTGAGAGTGACTACCCTTGACATCAAGGCAGCATTTGACTGAGTGTGGCATCAAGGAGCCCTAGTAAAACTGAAGTCAATGGGAATCAGGGGGAAAACTCTCCACTGGCTGGAGTCATACCTAGCACAAAGGAAGATGGTTGTGGTGGTTGGTGGTCAATCATCACTGCCCCAGGACATCGCTGCAGGAGTTCCTCAGGGCAGTGTCCTAGGCCCAACCATCTTCAGCTGCTTCATCAATGACCTTCCCTCCAACATAAGGTCAGAAATTGGGATGTTCGCTGATGACTGCACAGTGTTCAGTGCCATTTGCAACTCCTCAGATAATGAAGCAGTCCATGCCCGCATGCAGCAAGACCTGGACGACGTCCAGGTATGAGCTGATAAGTGGCAAGTAACATTTGCACCACAGAAGTGCCAGGCAATGATTATCTCCAACAAGCGAGAGTCTAACCACCGCCCCTTGACATTCAACAGCAATCCATTGCCGAATCCCCCACCATCAACATCCTGGGGGTCACCATAGACCAGAAACTTAACTGGACCAGCCCCATAAATACTGTGGCAACAGGAGCAGCTCAGAGGCTAGGTATTCTGCGGCGAGTATCCCACCTCCTGACTCCCCAAAGCCTTTCCACAATCTACAAGGCACAAGTAAGGAGTGTGATGGAATACTCTCCACTTGCCTGGATGAGTGCAGCTCCAACAACACTCAAGAAAGCTCGACACCATCCAGAACAAAGCAGCCCGCTTGATCGTGACCCCATCCACCACATTAAGCATTCACTCCCTCCACCACCGGTGTACCGTGGCTGCAGTTTTTACCATCTACAAGATGCACTGCAGCAACTCGCCAAGGCTTCTTCAGCAGCACCTCCCAAACCCACGACCTCCACCACCTAGAAGGACAAGGGCAGCAGGCGCATGGGAACACCACCACCTCCAAGTTCCCCTCCAAGTCACACACCATCCTGACTTAGAATTATATCGCCGTTCCTTCATCGTCGCTGGGTCAAAATCCTGGAACTCTCTCCCTAACAGCACTGTGGGAGCACCTTCACCACAGGGACTGCAGCGGTTCAAGAGGGCAGCTCACCACCAGCTTCTCAAGGGCAATTAGGGATGGGCAATAAATGCTGGCCTTGCCAGCGACGCCCACATCCCATGAATGAATTAAAAAAACTTGAATTTCTGTGACCATTTGCGCCGGTTTGGCCGATTTCGGGTGAATTGCGTTGGAAATACCAGCACAATCGAGTGGAAACCCCGAGCGAATCTGCCTTCAGGGGGTCCTTCTGATCAAGACTGGCCTGAATTGGTGTCGTTCTTGGTCTCCGCTGGGTATCATATATGTAAGTATAATAGACGTATTTGTTTACTTGCGATCACATATAGGTTCAATAAATCTTGAAAGTTACCTTGTCTCACTCACTTATTGAGTAGATTGGGCCTACACGCTCTGGAGTTTAGAAGAATGAGAGGTGATCTCATTGAAATATATAAGATTCTGAGGGGAATTGACAGGGTAGATGCTGAGAGGTTGTTTCCCCTGGCTGGGGCGTCTAGAACTAGGGGGCATAGTCTCAGGATATGGGGTCGGCCATTTAGGACTGAGATGAGTGAGGAAGAATTTCTTCACTCAGAGGGTTGTGAATCTTTGGAATTCACTACCCGAAAGGGCTGTGGATACTGAGTCATTGAGTATATTCAAAGCTGAGATAGATAGATTTTTGGACTCTAGGGGAATCAAGGGATATGGGAATCGGGCATGAAAGTGGAGTTAAGGGCGATAATCAGCCATGATCTTATTGAATGGCAGAGCAGGCTCGAGGGGCCTATGGCCTACTCCTGCTCCTATTTCTTATGTTCTTATGTTCCCGGGTATCTGTTATTACATATATAAACTACCCAAACCCCTCTATTAGATTCCAGCCTGTAACTCACTCCCGGGTATCTGTTATTTTATATATAAACCACCCGAACCCCTTGATTAGATTCCAGCCTGTAACTCACTCCTGGGTATCTGTTATTCTATATATAAACCACCCGAACCCCTCGATTAGATTCCAGTTTGTAACTCACTCCTGGGTATCTGTTATTCTATATATAAACCACCCGAACCCCTCGATTAGATTCCAGTTTGTAACTCACTCCTGGGTATCTGTTATTCTATATATAAACCACCCGAACCCCTCGATTAGATTCCAGCCTGTAACTTACTCCCGGGTATCTGTTATTCTATATATAAACCACCCGTACCCCTTGATTAGATTCCAGGCTGTAACTCACTCCCAGATGTGTAGTTTTCATTTTTGAAGTTTAAATAGTGAGAATGAAATTGTTTTGACTGAAGGTACTGTAATAATGATCACATAATGTCGCGCTCATTCCGGGTTACTGTTGGTCTAAAGCTCATAGGCTAGGGCTGAGGTGGAAGGGTTACAGTAACAGGCAGATGGTTTGAAATGCCTCAGAGCTGAATCTCGCACTGATTGTGTGAAGGTATCAGCGTGTCTAGCCTCTGTGTATTCATTACGATCAAACAGATGTGATATGGGATATAAATGTGAGAGACTTGCAATATGCTCAGAGAGTTGCTGTTTCAGCGGGAACACCAATGACACTTACAGTACCGAGACATTGTGCCTGTTGTTAACACCTTGTTAACACAGCTGGTTCCCAGGTCCTGTCCTGCACTCTCCTGTGACCCTGACTCTGAGCGTCGGCCCACCTGTCTCCCTCATTGTTTCTGAGGAGCTGATTCTCAAGCGGGCCTGGCAACACCACACTTACAGCAAAGACAGAGGAAGCCCTTCATTTTTAAACTGTTCAAACTCATTCCTCTCGACTTTCTGAGCCCCTTAGCTAAATAAAAACAAATATTGAAAGAAGAAGTTGAGGCAGTTATGACAGGAAAGTGGGGAAATAGACAAACCCATGAAGAAAAACAAATTAAATGATACTGGCAATGGGATTAGAGTACAGAGTGATTTCTGACTTGAGACTGTTTTCGTTAAAACTGGGGAGAGTGCAGGGTGATATAGAGAGATGTTTAAAATTATGAAACGATGGGACAGACTTGTTTCTAGTGGTTGAGGACTCTTTAATGAGGGACCATAGATATAAGATTAAATGTAAGAGATTTAGGACAGAGAGCAAGAGAAACCTTTTTACACAGAAGGTTGTGAGGCTGTGGAATGCACTACCAGAGTTAGTGATTGAAGCAGAGACACTGTCAACATTTAAGAATAGGTTAGATATGGAGGTTGTAAGAAAGGAGAATAAAGGGATGTGGGAACAGGGCCGGCACATGGGATAAGGATACTGCTCATATGGAAGATAAACATCAACACGGACTGGTTGGGCCCCACAGCCTGATTCTGTGTTGTAATTTCAATGTAATTCTATGTAGAGCTGGCATCGACACAGGCATAAAGCGCTGAATGGCCTCTTTCTCTGCTGAAACGCTCATGATTCTATACATAGATCCATCAGCTTGTGAAAGGGAAAAGGCAAGATAGCCTTTCGTATTCTGATGAAAGGTCCCGTCCAAATCATTGACCTGTCTTGCCTTGTTCAGATATTGATCGCGATACTGTGAATATCCACCATCATCTGCTTGTTTTTTACTTCAGGAAAGTCGCCCTGTGTATCCATAAAACTCTGCTGCGAACTACAGCACTAGGGCCAGTCTTTGATCAAGCACAGAATGGACAACCGTGACAGCTTATGGTCCTCCTATCCCAAGGTGGTAGCCGTGGCTCAGTCAGAAGGTTGTGGGCTCAAGTTCCACTCCAGAGACTAGAGCACAAAACCTAGGCTTACATTATCTCGGCTAGCACTGCAGTAAGGAAGTGCTGCACTGTCGAAAGCGCCATCTTTCAGATGAGATGTTATACCGAGGCCCCGTCTGCTCTCTTGGATGGATGGAAAAGATCCCACACTACTACGGGAAGAAGAGCAGGAAAGTTCTCCCTGGTGTCCTGGCCAATGTTTATTGCTCAACCAATGCCTATAACAGATTATCTGGTCATTTATTCATTACTATTTGTGGGAGTTTGCTGTGGGGGCAAAGTGGCTGCTGCATTTCTTACATTACAACAGCGACAACACTTCAAGTACTTCATTGGCTGTAAAGCGCTTTGAAACGTCCTTAGGTCATGAAAGGCGCTATAGAAATGCAAATTCTTTTTTCCTATCGCCACTCCCAGTTAACCCCATGGTATCTGGGTTGTCCACCCCCCCAGGACTGTCCTGGAATCACCAGGTATTAAAGATTAATCTCTCGGACACTTCTGCAGCAAAACCCAGGAGAAAAATCATAGGGCCGTTAAAAAATATGGCGTGTTTTTTTTTTTTTCTTCAAACGCTTTTGGTTATTAATCCCACTCCAGAGACTTTAGCACATAATCCAGGCTGACACGGTGGATGAGGAAGAGGAGGGGGGCCAAGGATAGACCCTTGGCCTCGATGGAAATGAAAATCAGGTGGTTTCAGTGGCGGGCAGCCGCTCCGCCATGCCAGTTGTACGCCCGGGCGACACGTCGAAGATCGAGCCCACAAAGCCATTCAGAAACAGGATTGATCGATCCGTGTACACTCGAAGCATGTGAGGGGAAGGAGAGCTCCAGAACACTCAGCCATGCAAACTTATTTATTTAAAAAAGGCACTTTTCTTTGTCGTGGTCACAGCTACAGATGGCAGCTGTCTGCCTCCCATATGGTGGGACATGTGATTCCAAAGTGTGATAGAGTGCCACAAACTGTCCATCTGTGCATGAAGTGCTGGTAGAGAAGGGAAAATGGGATGCACATGTTGGATGCCATTTTACTAAGGCCTGATCCAATCTAAAGTGGTCCAAACTGGGCCAAGTGCAGCCCTTCTCAAGTAGAGACCGACGGTTCAGTCCAACTCACCTCTTATCAGGAACTTAGTTTCATTCCCATCTATATATGAACCTAGGGTTGCCAACCCTTCAGGATTGCCCTGGAATCACCAGGAATTAAAGATTAATCTCTTGGTCACTACTGCAAGCAACCCGGGAGAAAAATCCCAGAGTCATTTAAAAATAGTGGGTTTTTTAAATTTTCTTTGAACATTTTTGTGTACTAGTTATTAAAAAAATCAAACATGGGGGAAAAAAAAGCTGTTTGATGGACAGTCAAGAATCATCCAATCGGCTAATGAAGAGTCTGTTTGCTTTCCAATTGGCTGTGGGAAGGTGATGCGCTGCGAGGATGGACATCTCGGGCGACCAATGGCGGGAGTGTGGGGGGGGGGGGCGGTTGGAGGCAGGCGGCCATGTGATGAAACCACCAGGAATACGTCCAACCAGACCCACTGTGAGCCAACAGCTGGCAACATCATTTCCTGTCTCGCCACACTGAGAATAAATCTGCGAGTCGCAGTGCATGTGAGCCTGTAGGGGGTGGTGGTTTGTGTCAGCTTTACCTCTGACTTCTGAGCGGTTCGAATCGCTCCCACGCCCTTGGTTCTAGACCTTGGACTTATTTGGGGGTTGTGATACAAAAGGTGCAGCAGACAACTGAGTTTGATGAAAGAACTTCAATCTTTATTAAAAGGTAAGACACAAATAATAACACTGTTATCACTCTAAAGGTGGGAAACACAAGCGAGGGAAATGACAGTAGAATAATACTTCACCCCTCCCAATCCCACTTTACTAGCTAAGTTAGGTTTTGAAGGACCAGGATAATGCTCACCAATCCTTTGACAGTTGGGCTGAATCGCGGTTTTGGGGTTCGCTGTTTATGGCGGTTAGTGTCTGCCATACCCCATACGCGGTAGAGGACTTCACCTGAGTCTCTGGTCAGTCTTCGTGAGTCCGCTGATGCGGTAGGATGTCATTTCGGATTTATCTGGTGAGTACCCAATCTCTTTAGTTTAGCAGTAGGGTTTAGAGTCTTTGGGGAAAATCTTACCCAGGGGTTAGTCAGGAGTAGTTTGTAGTGTGGAAACTTTGCGGTTCTTCGGGTTTTCTTCCCTTGAGTTGATCTTTGTTGGTCGTGGTGGCCTGCTATTACCCGGTCAGTTGGGGGTAATGCGCGGTTGTTGGTTTCGCGAGGCCTTTGGTTTCCGCGATGGCTTTTAGGCCTTGTTTAGTGTGTCAGTCGACCTCGTGGAGCCGTCGGTGACTTGTTGCTGCTTGTTGCTCCGGGTGACTGTGTTGGGGCCGTTGTTGGAGGTCCGTCGAGGTGGTATCTTCGTGAGCTGGACTCAGGTGTGTCTGAGTGGTGAGCGATGCCGACTCGCTTCCAGCTCGGGTCATCTTCTTCTTGGTCTTTTCTTCTTCTGATGACCACTGGTTGTGACTGACTGCTCGACTCCCAACTTTGAAACTGTTGTGTGTCCTTGATGGGCCTTCAATTATATCACATTGAAGTGGCCTTATCTACCCGCCAAATCTACTCAGTTCATTATCTGGTTTTTGGCGGGCTTGTAAATCGGTAACGACTTACTAGCACGTTAACTGGGTTTTTAACAGGCCTTCAATCTCACCCATTGAACATAGCCTTATCTACCCGCCAAATCTACTCAGTTCATTGTCTGAATTTTGGCGGCCTGTTACCAGTAACTGCTCTAAGTGTCAAATGGGTTTTGGGATGTTTTGCATCCTGTCGATCTCCTTGGCTGATCACTGGTGATTGGTTTCTTGTTTTGGGTTTCTAGGCTGGACTCAGTCTTTTTTATAGCCTGGTCCTGAGTGATTTGTATTATGCATGTTTTCTGATGGGCCCTGTAATTGGTTTGATGGGGCCTGTTACTTTGGGTGGGACTGTCTTCTCCCAGGGTCTATTGTCAGAATGTTAATGCCTGCTTGGGCTTGAGTGGGGTCATCCCGGTTCCCAGACAGTGCAATTAACTGCAATACCCAAAACTGCTTTTACAGAGGTCGAACCCAACTTCCTTCACAGCCTTTTCTCCCTTTACAGGCCCAGACGTAGTTTTAAAATGCCAAAACTTGGTTTTTGGTCTTATAGACTCTTGGGTTAGGCCCAAATGCAATATTATCACTCTGGGGTAGTTCCAAAGTCCTTTTTCCTTAGGTTTTGGGGATCTGCAAATTTTGGAAACCTTACAGCCCCGCCATTGGCTCACCTCAAAGGCACATTTCCACACCAATCCCGAAGCGGCCCCAACATGGAGGTTGTGTTTTGGTTCCTGGAGTTTCTCTCTCATTTTTCCGGTTTTTGTTTTCCAACATTCATTTTGTGAGGCGAGGGGTTCCAGTGTGGCGCCTTGCTGACTGGGACTGCGGATCGGGGGGCGGGGGGGGGGGTGTCAGTACAGCCCGATTCACTGTGCTCCCAGTTTTCCAGTCATGAGAGTTAATGACCACCTCCACCTCACAAACTCAGGTGCCTTTCGTGGAGGACAGATTGGTTCCTGACCACGAGCACCTCCAGAACGTGACAGCACTCATCCCCATGGATCCTCCACCAGACTCGTGCAGCGAGGTCAGACCAGATCAAACACATCACATTACAGCCCGTGTAAGTGACACTAATGCTGTCCACAAAAGCACAAAAGGTGTCATCCATGTCTCAGTGGGTAGCACTCTCACCACTGAGACAGAAGGTTGTGGGTTCAAGTCCCACTCCAAAGACTTGAGCACATAATCTAGGCTGACACTGGGGGAGTGCTGCACTGTCGGAGGTGCTGGCTTTCAGATGAGACGTTAAACCGAGGCCCCTTCTGTCCTCTCAGGTGGACAAAAGATCCCATGGCACTATTTTGAAGAAGATCAGGGGAGTTCTTTCCGTGTTCTGGCCAATATTATCCCACACTCAATATCATTAAAATGTGCTTTGGGACATCCTGACGTTGTGAAAGGTGCTGTATAAGTGCAAGCTCTTGTTCACTTAGGAAAGCAAACACAATTTGAGTTCAGTCAATTTCTAAAGAATGTCTCCTTCAGGTCAGTGTGAACGAGCTATAAGTGTGTGAGCCAATCATTGACTAAGGGCTCGATTTTTGCCATTGGGGGCGGGCTGGGGCGTGTCAGGTGGATTTCATGTCAGGACCCCGACTCCGATGTGAAGTGGGAAAAAAGTGCGATTTTTGCCCCAATTGGGCACTTGATTTCCAGTGTGTGGAAACCCCTGGCCCAATGAGTCTTTCCATCCTGCAAGTCGCCTCCGATGACGTCATCAATGCTGCTGGATTTAAGGCCTGCAAGCAGCCTTGCCTCTTCTGGAGACTTTAAACTTTATGCCCATTGTTGTGATCGCTTCATTCAGCAACTATGTCCAGCAGTAGGTCAAAGTGTGCTCCAAGGTTCGATGAGCCCTCCCTCCAAGCTCTGGTGGAGGGAGCAAGATCAAGTAAGGAGGTGCTCTTCCCTTCCTCAGGGAGGAAAAAGTCTCCCCAGCAGAATAAAGCTGTGTGGATGCAAGTGGTCCAGGAGGTCAACTCAATCTCTATGTGCCGCAGAACCTGGCTGCAGTGCAGGAAGAGGTTTTATGACCTTCTCCGCACAGGAAAAGTGAGTATGACTTTCCCATCTCCCTCAATCTGATCTCCATCGCCTCTTCTCACCAGCACTCTGCCTTGCCAACCTCTTCCTCCACATCCCACTTGACACTTACATCCCTGCACCCTTACCCATTCCCTCTCTCTCTATGGTCACATTCACTTAACTATTCAACCATGCAACCCTCACACTCCTATCACTGTGATGCAATGACAACAACTTACAACACACAGGGAGGGCCCTTTGTCTCCTCCTAAGCATCTATGCTATGGATTCTCTACACTCACTCCTTCATTCGCACTCAAACTCCACTTGTGTCCCTTACCGCAGGAAAAGAGAGCCCACAATAAGAGGGAAAGAGCGAGGACAGGAGGAGGGCCACCCTCAGTAGCCCAGCTCACCACCTCGGAGGAGGCAGCCCTGGAAATTTCCGGTGTCGAGGAAGATTCGCAAGTGGGAGACGGACAGACGGGCGCATCACAGCAAGCTGGTGACAGAATAGTTTGGCATCTCTCTCATTGACATTGCATGAGTGACTGATAATGATTCTGATGCTCTAACAGATTGACTTATGATTATCTGCACAATTCAATGTGTATGCAACCTTTACCTGACATCTCTAACTCTTTCCTATACTCCCCCACAGGACCATCAACAGCCCCCGTCCCCACTGTCCAGGAGGAACAGCCTGAGCCAGAAGACTCCTCAGAGGAAGCTGCAACCTCTGAGGGCGCAGCGTCAGCAGAATTCAGCGCACCCAGCACCAGCGCAGACACTCACACCTCGGTGGGACCATCGCGAGATGGAGTAGTGTGGTCACCTGGTGTATCACAGCTCACAAGTGAGCATCAGCAGATGGTGGAGATAGGGACAGCAGTGGAGAGTCCTCGTCGGAGGGCGCAGGACTCTGCCAGCTCGGCTCAGCTGCATGTCGACCCTGTGCCTCCGGGTCCACCCAGAAGGAGAGCGGTGCTGGAACTCCAGGAACAGGTGCAGGAGTCTCTGGCAGGTTTTGTCTCCAGTGTCGCTGCAAGTGTGGAGCGAATGGAGGAGTCCATCGCGAACATGAGCAGAGCCTTTGTGGAGGCATTGGCGCATGAATGAATCACCATGGAAAGGATGGCAACCTCTGTGGAAAGGATGGCTATGGGAGAGGAGAAGATGGCTACGGCCATGGAGGAGCTAAGTCGCCAGAGTGTTGAAAACAAGGTCATTGTTCATAATAGACTGGCATCTCTTGAGGAGTGATGGTCAGCTATTGAGCTTCGAAACCAGACCTTCGTGGAAGTCCTCTGGAGTAGGACGTCCAGTGCAAAAACGGGTCCTCATGGCCCCCTTGAAGTGCAGCAAGGTGCTGTTAAGCCACTTGCTAGCTCTGAAGTGGGGCTGACCCATGAGAGGGATGTTGGTGGCAAACAACAAGGAAGTGGGGGCTCCTCTCCAAGTGCTCACACAACCATACCACTGCAAAGCCCTCAGTCAGAGCCCCACCAGAGTCCTCACCGAACTGAGATGGGCGTCTCATCCCCTGCACAGCCGCAGGAGCAGCAGACTGTTGCCGAGCCCTCACAGGCTCGCAACCCCAGAGGACGCCCGCCAAAGGTGTCGAGGCAGGAGCAGCAAGAAAGTGAGCAAGGGGCCTCCACATCTGCTGAAGCCACAGAGGAAGCACCACGTAGGAGCACGCGTAAGAGGGAGATAATGCACAAGTATAGTCACTTGGGTGTTATGTTGTGCTTATTTTTTAAATGCCATCAGTTGCTTGTTGTGATAAAAAAATTCTGATGTCAAACTGTTGAAGTTGTGGCCTGTGTCATTTCGCAAATGGGACTTCCACATTGAGGGCTTAGAGCGACTTGCAATTGTCAGTATGGTGGTCAGAGTGATAGGAATCCACAGGTTCTTGTCCATTGTCGATGCTCTGGTAAGAAGGTGCGAAGCAAAAGTGTTTGATTGTGCAGGCTAAGCAAATCTGGCCAACATGAGTGTGTCCCTTGCATCCCGGGCAGCAATGTGGTCACGCGCTGGCACCTTCTGGCCTGTGCAGCTGAGCAGCAGCTTGGCACTCCTGTTGTTGCTGCTGCTGTTGGTGGTGCTGTTGTTCATGGTTCTGCTGCTGCCACGGCAGGTCTTCGTTGAGGAAGCGCTTAGTCAAGGTGGGGAGAGGGGTTTCCCAGGAGGTCACACTGGAGATGGGTGTCAGGCTCCAAACTTCCACAACAATGAGTATGGCTGCTAAAAGTTCCCCCAGACCTGAGACAACAAAGTTCTGCCACCTGCAAATGATCATTGGTGAAAACTCCTTTTTAACGGTGGAGCTGCAGCTGTTAGTAAGCAATCCACTTGTGAGGCCGCCAGGATTACCTGGAGTGTTCCAGAGGAGACGTGAAGGATGGGGGGAAATGTCTAAAAATCAGAAAGGCCTCTCAAAATGGGATTATAGAGGCAATTAACTGGTTGTTAAGGGCCTTAATGGCCTATCCCGCCTTTTGGAGGTGGGATGGAAACGGGGTCTGATCCCCGATTCTTGGAAAATTGCTCGGAGGCGGGCTGGATCGGAGCCGCCCGCCATTTTTTGCAATTTTGACAACTCGCACGTCTCCAATCCCGCCTCCTCGGGCCTGGCAAAATCGAGCCCATAGACACAGAGGTGAATTGCCCCCTAACTGTCTGCGAACACATCTAACTCACTCAGATTTCTTGCGTGTTGTGGAAGAAAGTCTTGCAGCCGAACAATATTCTCTCAAAAGGGCAACTGCCCTGAGCCTGACAGAAATGCCTGAGTGCTTTCAGGTTGACAGCTGTCAGGCACAAATGACTTAAAATATTTAACGTTACATATTCGAACTCGCATTGCCGGTGAATAATTTACAAATGCGGAAATAATTGATGGGTTGTGATCGAAGAGGAGTGTTTCATTTGTGTCAGTGTCAACCAGTGTGATCTCACTTTGTTAATGTAATGCGCCTTTGAATATTCACCGAAGGATGTCACTTTGTTACATAGCTTCCTTAACATTCAACGCTTTCATCTGTGCCTGAGTTCATTCTGTCGCAAACTTCAAAAAAAACTTTTCGTTATACAAAATGGGATGGGGGAAGGGAGGGTTGATAATATAGACATCACATTCTTTTCCTCACTTCCCTTGTACTCCAAAGGCAAGTAGGCCCGAAGCCTGGTGCATTGTACTAGCACTGGTGTACCTGCTGATTTGCTTTCAGCGGACCTGCGGGTACTAGGAACATAACAGGGGGAAGCCATTCAATCCCTCAAACCTGTTCCGCCATTCATGACTGATCATACAGCAACTCCATTTACCCGCCTTTACTCCATATCCCTCGATACCCTTGCCCATCATAAATCTACTGATCTCAGTCTTGAAAATTCCAATTGACCCCCAGCATCCAATGCCTTTCGAGAGAAAGTGTACCAGAATTCCACTATCTTTTGGGGAGGAAAATTGGGTGGCGCCCCGTCGCCTGGGCACTAACTTTAGCGTCCCGAAAAAGTTAGTGGCCCTCCGCCAGCAATTCAGTAGTAGCGCCCAAGCAGGAGGTGAAGCACGACTGGAAGCGCTCCACCTCCTTCTTGGGGCGCTACTACGGAAGTTCGCGGCGCTACCTGCAACAGCGCCATGCGCAGCGGCACGTAGCGCCGCGGTGTTGCAGGCCTCCTCCCCTGCGCGCACCGGGGCCCTGCTGGACCACTGGGGAGCAGGGTGCCGTGAAAACAACCCGGCACTCAAGAGGGGTGCCGGGCTGAACGATCGCGGCCGGCACCCCGAAAGAAAAAGGGAAAGGGGGCAGGTGCTGGCAGTCGGCCAAAATAAAAATGGGCGCCCGACACCTGCCCCTTTAACTACCGCCGCCACTGCTGCAGAAACGCTCCCTGATTCTGTCAGACATATCGTCCAGCAATAGGTCAGGGGGCACAATGGAAGTCTGCGGCCGGGGTGCAAGTGGAGCGCTACCGGCTACCGCCGCCACTAACCTACCGCTGAATTTTGCAGGAGGTGTTAGCGGCGTCGTGCCCGGGCACTTGGGGATTTGCACCCTGTTAGCGCCCCCCGGGGGCACTAATGAGAGGCACAAATCAACCCAATCTGCCCCCCTTGATTCCTGAATGGCCTAGTTTTAATTTTAAGGTTGTGTCCCCTTGCTGGCAATGAGACCTGACCATAAAGGAGCTGAGTTCCCTATCTCCAGTAGTGTGCAGGGCTCAATTTCCACGGTTCCAGACAACTGCCAAGTTAGAGGAGTGGGTAAGGTGCCACACTGGTTATGTTACTGGATTAGTAATCCAGAGGCCTGGACTAATAATCTAGAGATCATGCACTCTAATCCCACCATGGCAGTTTGAGAATTTTCATTCAGTTATAACAGAAACTCTGGTACCAGGAAAAGTAACTTTCAAGCTGTTGGATTGTCACAGAAACCCAACTTTCCTGAGGTCGTGAAAGGTGCTGGAGAAAGTGCAATAAAGATTTACAAGGGCTGGGGGGTGACTTTTTTTATTATTATTTATTCATTTATGGGATGTGGGCGTCGCTGGGCAAGGCCAGCATTTATTGCCCATCCCTAATTGCCCTTGAGAAGGTGGTGGTGAGCCGCTTTCTTGAACCCGCTGCAGTCCTTGTGGTGAAGGTACTCCCGCATGCAGCAAGACCTGGATAGCATCCAGGCTTGGGCTGATAAGTGGCAAGTAACATTTGCATCACACAATTGCCAGTTAAGTAGGGAGTTCCAGGATTCTGACCCAGCGACGATGAAGGAACGTCAATATATTTCTAAGTCAGGATGGTGTGTGACTTGGAGGGGAACTTGGAGGTGATGGTGTTCCCATGCACCTGCTACCCATATCCTTCTAGGTGTTAGAGGTCACAGATTTGGGAAATGCTGTCAGATTGGACTTGTGGCAGGTGATGAGCGAACCAACAGGAGGGAAAAACCTACTTGACCTCACCCTCACCAATCTACCTGTTGCAGATGCATCTGTCCATGACTGTATTGGTAGGAGTGACCACTGCACAGTCTTTTTGGGGTGACCAAAACTAGGGGCCATAAATATAAGATAATCACTAAATGAATCCAATAGGGAATTCAGGAGAAACTCTTCACCCAGAGAATGGTGAGAATGTGGAACTCGCTACCACAAGGAATAGTTGAGGCGAATAGTATAGATGCATTTAAGGGGAAGCTGGATAAGTACATGAGGGAGAAAGGAATAGAAGGTTATGCTGATAGGATTAAATGAAGAGAGGTGGGAGGAGGCGCGTGTGGAGCATAAACACCAGCACAGACCAGTTGGGCCGAATGGCCTGTTTCTGTGCTGTACATTCTTTGTAATTCTATGTAATATAAATCTTCTCTCCACTCTTTCCAAAACCTCAATATCCCCCATCATCCGAGGAGACCAAAACTGGGTGCAGTATTCTAACTGAGATCTAACCAAGGTCTTATACAAGGACAAAATGGTATACTTTATTTTGTAGTGAATTGTCCTGTGAATACAACCTAGAACCCTGCTTGCTTTAGTTATAGTTTCACGAGATTTGTCATGACCCTTTAGAGATTGACACCCAGATCGCTTTTGTTCACAGCTGGCTTTAATTCTTTTCCCTGTAGGGTGTATGCGTGTTTACTATTCACCTGCCCACGTGCATAGCACTACACTTTTCTAAGTGAAATATAATTTGCCAAACACGGGCCCAATCCCCAACACATCAAGACCTGCTTGTAGTAATTGAGCATCCTCTACAGTCCTTACCCTCTTACATATCTTGGTATCAATGTTCCCGCTGTCACTTGCAAGGTTCTGCGCTGGCCGCTCACCGCCTTTCACATTGTGGATACTGCGCAGGCACAAAGATTTGAATGGGCCGGGCATTGGGGGAGGTAGGCCTCGCAGCGGGCAGTGCAGCTCACGGGGGTCATTGCTTGGTATCACCCGCAAACCTGCAGATCATTCCCCCAACATCAACATCTAGATCATCAATGAAAACAGTAAATAGCAACGGTTCTAATACCGCTCCCTGAGGTAACCAATCGCCAAGCAGATCCAAATCCATTGATAACCACTTTCTGCCTATGGGCATTCAATCCAACTCTCAATGTGGAAATACAAATACGAAGGGGAGACTAAAAAAAATGGGGTTGTTTTTGTTAGAGCAGAGAAGATAGGGGGGATTTGTCAGCGATGTTTAAAATTATGAAAGGATGGGGACAAAGTAGATCGAAACAGATTGTTTGTGGTGGTTGAGGAGCTTAGGACAGAGAACAGGAGAAACCTTTTTGGCACAGTGGGTTGTGAGGCTGTGAATGCACTGTTAGTGATTGAAGCAGAGACCATGTCAACAGTTAAGAATAGGTTAGATATGTGCTTCAGAGAATGGGGAGTATGGGAACAGGGCAGGCATAGGGGATTAGGATACTGCGGAGGATAAACACCAACATGGACTGGTTTGGCCGAATGGCCTATTTCTATGTTGTAATTTCATGTAATGGAACTGAACAATCAGGCGATTTGTATAACACGCAACTGATCCGCATCACCAGTTTTACACCCGGGCGACACCTGGGTCTCGTCTGGATACGCCAGGGGATGTGCAGGACACAGTAAACGTGTACTTCTGGTTTACCCAACTATCTGTGTCAAAAGATCGTCCACAGGAACACTGGGAGATTTTTCTTTTGAAGAATTGTTTTTTTCTGTGTTCATCAAGCTGAGGGGTGTTAGCGACGCCTAACGGAACATTTTCAGTTTCAGATATCCAGTATCAGCATCAAGCACTCCAGGCAATGTTCCCCCCCTAATATTTTTTTTTGGCCCCTGTGCGGGACCTGCAGCTTAAAGAGAACGTTGCTCCCAGGCCACGTAAACACGGGCTGATGCAATATAAAGCTCCCGTAACACTGCCTCAGCCCCAACCTCAGAAGTGTGCCCCCTACTGTATTAGTGTGACATCTGTTTTTCCATTTCTGCCACTTATTTGAGTGGGATTGCTAATTAATACTGAATTAGCTGCAGTTTTGCACCATGTGGCCCCATCCACTGTTGATGCCCAAGCCAGGCCCGTTACAAAATGTTATCCTGCATAAACGCTCAAATTGGTGGGTTATTTACGGGCTACCTTTATTTCCAGACCGTGGAGAAGATTATGTCAAAGAATAACAAAAGCAATACAAGAGAAGACCATGGAGTGCAATTGCCACAACCTGCTTAAGACCTGGGAAAGAGGTCCATCTCGTGTTCAGTTAACAATATGCAAGTACCATTCATATCACAAAAGGTCAGTCCAGCCAGCAGACAGAGGTAGCTTGCATCTCCGAGGTCTGGGCTGCAATCATCGAATCATTGAATTGTACAACATAGGAGGAGGCCATTCAGCCCATCGTGCCTGTGCCAGCTCTTTGAAAGAGCTAGCCAATTAGACCCACTCCCTTGCTCTTTCCTCATAATCCTGCATTTTTTTCTTTTTCAAATATTTATCCAATTCCCTTTTGAAAATTACTATTGAATCTGCTTCCACCACCCTTTCAGACCGTGCATTCCAGATCACAATAACTCGCTGTGTTAAAAATAAATCTTTTTCCCCTCATCTCCGCTCTCCCGAGCCTGGAACTGGAGGTTCAGTGTGTCCCATGCAGTTCACATTGTTGGCATTGTCGATCATGGCAGGGCAATCAGATAGATTATGGATAGGAGTAAGATTTTTTTTTAAAAAAAGGATCAACACAGCAAGATATAGAACATAGACAGAGCAGGATACGTTACAAACCAACAATCAGCAACACAACAGGAACTGTGACAGATTCAGTTGAATATAGAATTGCATAGAATGTACAGCACAGAAACAGGCCATTCAGCCCAACTGGTCAATGCCGATGTTTGTGCTCCACACGAGCCTCCTCCCACCTTACTTCTTCTCACCCTATCAACATACTTATTCCCAGTGACAGTAGAGGCTCATTTATTCATTTCCAGAATCGGAAGCGGTTTCCTGTCATCTGCTTTTCACCGATGTTAGCTGATATTCAACAAATCGACACTCTGTGTAGTCTGCGGCTTGCACCAATAACTTTGCTTTGTCTTACGTCCATTTAAAATGAATGAGGAGCGATGCCCAGGAGCCTCTGAGGTAAGGGGACCTGCCACTTAACCCCGTGGTGTAAACCTGCTTGAGTTTTACAACTGTGACAGAACAGGGACAGAACTATGGTGAGGTCTCACGCACCGAGGGAAGGGGGGGGAGGGGGCTGTGAGGACCAACTCAAAACACATCCACTTCCAGGTGACTGAAGAGCTCGCACACCAACTTCCATTACATCGTCTCACGCTCGGGAGAAATTCATCCCACATGACGGCACAATTCATCTTTTACGTGAAGCTCTTCAGAAAAATAATAATTGAATTCCCGGGCGGATTTAAAATTCTCAAACCTTCTCAGGCTCTCTGCACCACACAATCTTTGTCACATTGTGAGTCTGTAAAGAAGATTCTCCGCAGCCCAGGATTCACAGGCCTCCAGTCCTCATTCTGCATTAAGGCGTTTGGTTTGCAAACTTGCAAAGGAGCTGTACCATCATTAATGAGCAATAGGCACAGTCAGTAAGGTCACATTCAATTCTACACAGTCAGTGCTGGGACAACTAGTCCTGTTATACACACACTCAGTCCTCTTATATACACAATATAAACAGAAAATGCTGGAAATACTGGAAATATTGTCAACTGTCGATCAACATCTACTATAAGCCCACTGACTCCCCCAGTTGCCTTGATTATACTTCCTCTCACCCTGCTTCCTGTAAGAACAAAAGAATTAGGAGCAGGAGTAGGTGATACGGCCCTTCGAGCCTGCTCCACCATTCAGTAGGATCATGGCTCATCTTCGACCAACTCCACTTTCCCGCCCCATCCTCATATCCCTTCATTCCCCATGAGTCCAAAAATCTATCTATCTTAGCCTTGAATATACTCAATGACTCAGCATCCACAGCCCTCTGGGGTAGAGAATTCCAAAGATTCACAGCCCTCTGAGTGAAGAAATTCCTCCTCATCTCAGTATTAAATGGCCGAGCCCTTATCCTGAGAATATGTCCCCTAGTTGTAGACTCTCCAGCCAGGGGAAACATCCTCTCAGCATCTACCCTGTCAATCCCCTTCAGAATCTTGTATGTTTCAATGCGATCACCTCTCATTCTCCTAAACTCCAGAGCATATAGGCCCAATCTACTCAACCTCTCCTCATAGGACAACCAATCTAGTGAACCTTCGTTAGACTGCCTCTAAGGCATGTGTGTCCTTTCTCAGATGATGAAACCAAAACTGTGCACAGTACTCCAGGTCTGGTCTCACCAAAGCCCATTACAATTGTAGTAAGACTTCCTTACTCTTGTACTCCAACTCCCTTGTAATAAAGACCAACATGCCATTTGCTTTCATAATTGCTTGCTGTACCTGCATGCTAACTTTCTTTGTTTCCTGTACGAGGACACCTAAATTTCTCTGAACACCAACATTTAATAGTTTCTCACCATTTAAAAAATATTCTGTTTTTCTATTCTTCCTATCAAAGTGAATAATCTCACATTTCCCCACATTATACTCCATCTGCCACCTTACTGCCCATTCATTTAACCTGTCTATATCCCTTTTCAGGCTCTTTGTGTCCTCCTCACAGCTTACTTTCCCACCTAGCTTTGTGTCATCAGCAAACTTGGATACACATTGCATTTCATCAAGGTCATTAATATAGATTGTAAATAGCTGAGGTCCAAGCACTGGTCCTTGCGGCACCCCACTAGTTACAGTCTGCCAACCAGAAAATGACCCATTTATCCCAACTCTCTATTTTCTGTCCGTTAACCAATCCTATAGCCATGCTAATATATTACCCCCAACCCCATGAGCCCTTATCTTGTGTAGCAACCTTTTATGTGGCACCTTATCAAATGCCTTTTGGAAATCCAAATATACTACATCCACTGGTTCCCCTTTATCTACCCTGCTAGTTACATCCTCAAAAAACTAATACATTTGTTAAATATGATTTCCCTTTCATAAAACCATGTTGACTCTGCCTAATCATGTGCCCTGTTACCCCGTCCTTAATAATGGATTCCAACATTTTCCGATGACATGTCAGGCTAACTGGCCTGTAGTTCCCAGTATTCTCTCTCCCTCCTTTCTTGAATAGCGGTGTTACATTTGCTACCTTCTAATCCGCTGGGACCATTCTAGAATCTGGGAATTTTGGAAGATCATAACCAATGAATCCACTATCTCTGCAGCCTCCTCGTTTAGAACCCTTGGGTGTAAACCATCAGGTCCAAGGAATTTGTCCGTTTTTAGTCCCATTAGTTTCTCAAATACTTTTTCATTACTGATATTAATGACTTTAAGTTCCTCACTCTTATGAGCCCCTTGGTTCCCCATTATTTTTTGGTCTGCTTTTTGTGTCTTCTACTGTGAAGACAGATACAAAATATTTGTTTAAAGTCTCTGCCATTTCCTTATTCCCCTTTATAATTTCACCTGATTCAGCCTCTAAGGGACCAATGCTTACTTTTGCTACTCTCTTCCTTTTTATATACTTGTAAAAGCTCTTACAATCTGTTCTTATATTTCTTGCCAGTTTACTCTCATTCTATTTTCTCCTTTTTAATCAATTTTTGGTCTTCGTTTGCTGATCTATTCCATTTGCCCAGTTTATCCGTCTCTGTCGCATCTTTCTGACGCTGCCATGTTCCACACCATTGCTTCTGATATGTCTTCCTTTTTCCTCAATCGAGGATTCCCCTCCACCATGGTTGACAGGGCCCTCGACCAGAACTGTTCCATTTTCCGCACTTCTGCTCTCACCCCTTCCCCTCCCTTCCAGAACCACGATAGGGTTCCCCTTGTCCTCACCTTTCACCCCACCAGCCTCCACATTCAACGGATCATCCTCTGCCATTTCCGCCACCTCCAGCATGAACCCACCACCAAACACATCTCCCCCTCCCCTCACCTTTCAGCATTCTGAAGGGACTGCTCCCTCTGCAACACTCTGGTCCATTCCTCAATCACCCACAACACCCGCTCCCCTTCCCAGAGCACCTTCCCATGCAAGCGCAGGAGATGCAACACCTCCTCCCTTCCCACCATCCAGGGCCCCAAACACTCCTTCCAGGTGAAACAGCAACTTACTTGTACTTCTTGCAATTTAGTATATTGTATTCACTGCTCACAATGCAGTCTCCTCTACACTGGGGAGACCAAAAGCAGATTGGGTGACCGTTTTGCGGAACACCTCCGATCAGTCTGCAAGCATGACCCCGAGCTTCCTGTCGCCTGTCACTTTAATTCTCCGCTCCACTCCCACAATGATCTCTTTGTCCTCGGCCTCTTACACTGTTCCAATGAAGCTCAACGTAAGCTTGAGGAACAGCACCTCATCTTTCAATTAGGCACTTTACAGCCTTCCAGACTCAACATCGAGTTCAACAATTTCAGATCATAACCTCTGCTCCCATTGTTTCGAACAGCAGCTGTTGGTAATGATTCTGCCATTCCCATTTACACCTCCTCTGGACCTATCTTTTGTTTCTTTACTTGTCCCATTACCATCTCCTTTTGTCTTGCATCATCATCCCTTTTTTCATTTAATCTCTCCTGCCTTCCACCCTATCACAGGCCTTTCCCCCACTCCCCCCCGATACTTGCTTATAAACTGCTAAGTCTCTAACTTTTTCCAGTTCTGACGAAGGGTCATCAACCTGAAACGTTAACTCCGTTTCTCTCTCCACAGATGCTGCCTGACCTGCTGAGTATTTCCAGCATTTTCTGTTTATATTTCAGATTTCCAGCATCCGCACTATTTTGACTTTGTATTGCTGTTCTACACACAGTCAGTCCTGTTCTACACACACTCAGCCCTGTTATACACTCAGTCCTGAGAGGGCTATATGTGTTGAGGGAGAGGATTGCCTGGAGCCCTGAACCCCTCTCCCTCTCCCAGTGAAGAGCTGTGTGTGTGGGGAGAGGAGTGCCCTGATCCCCTCTCCCAGTGAAGAGCTGTGTGTGTGTGGGGGGAGGATTGCCCTGATCCCCTCTCCCAGTGAAGGGCTGTGTGTGGGGGGGAGGATTGCCCTGATCCCCTCTCCCAGTGAAGAGCTGTGTGAGGGGGGAGGATTGCCCTGATCCCCTCTCCCAGTGAAGGGCTGTGTGTGGGGGGTGAGGATTGCTCTGATCCTCTCTCCCAGTGAAGAGCTGTGTGTGGGGGAGAGGATTGCCCTGATCCCCTCTCCCAGTGAAGGGCTGTGTGTGGGGGAGAGGATTGTTCTGATCCTCTCTCCCAGTGAAGGGCTGTGTGTGGGGGGAGAGGATTGCTCTGATCCTCTCTCCCAGTGAAGGGCTGTGTGTGGGGAGAGGACGGCCCTGATCCCCTCTCCCAGTGAAGGGCTGTGTTGGGGGGGAGGATTGCCCTGATCCCCTCTCCCAGTGAAGGGCTGTGTGTGGGGGGAGAGGATAGCCCTGATCCCCTCTCCCTCACCCAGTGAAGAGCTGTGTGTGTGTGGGGGGAGGATTGCCCTGATCCCCTCTCCCAGTGAAGGGCTGTGTGTGTGTGGGGGGAGGATGCCCTGATCCCCTCTCCCAGTGAAGGGCTGTGTGTGGGGGGAGGATTGCCCTGATCCCCTCTCCCAGTGAAGGGCTGTGTGTGTGTGGGGGGAGGATTGCCCTGGTCCCCTCTCCCTCACCCAGTGAAGAGCTGTGTGTGTGTGGGGGGAGGATTGCCCTGATCCCCTCTCCCAGTGAAGGGCTGTGTGTGTGGGGAGAGGATTGCCCTGATCCCCCCTCCCTCACTCACCCAGTGAAGAGCTGTGTGTGTGTTGGGGGGAGGATTGCCCTGGTTCTCTCTCCCAGTGAAGGGCTGTGTGTGTGTTGGGGGAGGATTGCCCTGATCCCCTCTCCCTCACTCACCCAGTGAAGAGCTGTGTGTGTGTTGGGGGGAGGATTGCCCTGGTTCTCTCTCCCAGTGAAGGGCTGTGTGTGTGTTGGGGGAGGATTGCCCTGGTGTTCTCTCCCAGTGAAGGGCTGTGTGTGTGGGGGGGGGGGGGGGGGGAGGATTGCCCTGATCCCCTCTCCCTCACCCAGTGAAGAGCTGTGTGTGTGTGGGGGGAGGATTGCCCTGATCCCCTCTCCCAGTGAAGGGCTGTGTGTGTGTGGGGGGAGGATGCCCTGATCCCCTCTCCCTCACCCAGTGAAGGGCTGTGTGTGTGGGGGGAGGATTACCCTGATCCCCTCACCCAGTGAAGGGCTGTGTGTGTGGGGGGGAGAGGATTGCCCTGATCCCCTCTCCCTCACCCAGTGAAGGGTTGTGTATGTGGGGGGGGGAGGATTGCCCTGATCCCCTCTCCCTCACCCAGTGAAGGAATGTGTGTGTGTGGAGGGAGGATTGCCCTGATCCCCTCTCCCTCACCCAGTGAAGGAATGTGTGTGTGTGGAGGGAGGATTGCCCTGATCCCCTGTCCCAGTGAAGTCTGATGCTGCGCAAGCTCTGAGTCAGGCGGCGTCGCGTTGCCATGGTGCCGCAAACAATGGGCCTGATTGTTACACTGGCCATTGGCGCGGGGGCGCGCAGGGGGCGCGGGGGCGCCGCCAGTCTGCGGGAGCGAGCAGGCAGGAGCCGGGAGCCAGGAGACGGGAGGCAGCATGAGCGGCAGGGGAGGCTCCGACACCAAAAACTACAACTTCGTGGCGGCGGACAGACAGTGGTAATTAAAACACCGCGTGTTTATTTCAGTCCTTGTCTGTCACTGCAGTTGTCTGTTCCGATGTATCTGTACTGTGCAGTCTGGGGACTCAGCAAAATTCAATACAAATCAATCCAAGGACTTTCCCTGCGATTGCCCCGAAAGTTGAGGAATGGTGAGTGGGAGAATTGTTATTCCGTGTCCGCTGGCTTCTCTCAGTGGTGGAAAGGACAGCAACTGGATATCAAGGCAGAGCAGGCAACTATAATCCTCCTGTCACTGGGACAGTCCACGATCACAGTGCTGTCACTGGGACAGTCCACTATCACAGTGCTGTCACTGGGACAGTCCACTATCACAGTGCTGTCACTGGGACAGTCCACTATCACAGTGGTGTCACTGGGACAGTCCACTATCACAGTGCTGTCACTGGGACAGTCCACTATCACAGTGCTGTCACTGGGACAGTTCACTATCACAGTGCTGTCACTGGGACATTCCACTATCACAGTGCTGTCACTGGGACATTCCACGATCACAGTGCTGTCACTGGGACAGTCCACTATCACAATGCTGTCACTGGGACAGTCCACTATCACAGTGCTGTCACGAGGGGAGTCCACTATCACAGTGCTGTCACTGGGACATTCCACTATCACAGTGCTGTCACTGGGACATTCCACGATCACAGTGCTGTCACTGGGACAGTCCACGATCACAGTGCTGTCACTGGGACAGTTCACTATCACAGTGCTGTCACGAGGGGAGTCCACTATCACAGTGCTGTCACTGGGACATTCCACTATCACAGTGCTGTCACTGGGACATTCCACTATCACGGTGCTGTCACTGGGACAGTCCACGATCACAGTGCTGTCACTGGGACAGTCCACGATCACAGTGCATTCACTGGGACAGTCCACTATCACAGTGCTGTCACTGGGACATTCCACTATCACAGTGGTGTCACTGGGACATTCCACTATCACAGTGCTGTCACTGGGACATTCCACTATCACAGTGCTGTCACTGGGACAGTCCACTATCACAGTGCTGTCACTGGGACAGTCCACTATCACAGTGCATTCACTGGGACAGTCCACGATCACAGTGCTGTCACTGGGACAGTCCACTATCACAGTGCTGTCACTGGGACAGTCCACTATCACAGTGCTGTCACTGGGACAGTCCACTATCACAGTGCTGTCACTGGGACAGTCCACTATCACAGTGCTGTCACTGGGACAGTCCACTATCACAGTGCTGTCACTGGGACAGTTCACTATCACAGTGCTGTCACTGGGACATTCCACTATCACAGTGCTGTCACTGGGACATTCCACTAACACAGTGCTGTCACTGGGACAGTTCACTATCACAGTGCTGTCACTGGGACAGTTCACTATCACAGTGCTGTCACTGGGACATTCCACTATCACAGTGCTGTCACTGGGACATTCCACTATCACAGTGCTGTCACTGGGACATTCCACTATCACAGTGCTGTCACTGGGACATTCCACTATCACAGTGCTGTCACTGGGACATTCCACTATCACAGTGCTGTCACTGGGACATTCCACTATCACAGTGCTGTCACTGGGACATTCCACTATCACAGTGCTGTCACTGGGACAGTCCACGATCACAGTGCTGTCACGGGGACAGTTCACTATCACAGTGCTGTCACAAGGGGAGTCCACTATCACAGTGCTGTCACTGGGACATTCCACTATCACAGTGCTGTCACTTGGACATTCCACTATCACAGTGCTGTCACTGGGACAGTCCACGATCACAGTGCTGTCACTGGGACAGTTCACTATCACAGTGCTGTCAGGAGGGGAGTCCACTATCACAGTGCTGTCACTGGTACATTCCACTATCACAGTGCTGTCACTGGGACATTCCACTATCACAGTGCTGTCACTGGGACATTCCACTATCACAGTGCTGTCACTGGGACATTCCACTATCACAGTGCTGTCACTGGGACATTCCACTATCACAGTGCTGTCACTGGGACAGTCCACTATCACAGTGCTGTCACTGGGACAGTCCACTATCACAGTGCTGTCACTGGGACATTCCACTATCACAGTGCTGTCACTGGGACATTCCACGATCACAGTGCTGTCACTGGGACAGTCCACTATCACAGTGCTGTCACTGGGACAGTCCACGATCACAGTGCTGTCACTGGGACAGTTCACTATCACAGTGCTGTCACGAGGGGAGTCCACTATCACAGTGCTGTCACTGGGACATTCCACTATCACAGTGCTGTCACTGGGACATTCCACTATCACAGTGCTGTCACTGGGACATTCCACTATCACAGTGCTGTCACTGGGACATTCCACTATCACAGTGCAGTCACTGGGACATTCCACTATCACAGTGCTGTCACTGGGACATTCCACTATCACAGTGCTGTCACTGGGGGACAGTACAATATCACAGTGCTGTCACTGGGGGACAGTACAATATCACAGTGCGGTCGCGAGGACAGTCCACTATCGCACTGCTGTCACTGGGACAGTCCACTATCGCACTGCTGTCACTGGGACAGTCCACTATCGCACTGCTGTCACTGGGACAGTCCACTATCACAGTGCTGTCACTGGGACAGTCCACTATCACAGTGCTGTCACTGGGACATTCCACTATCACAGTGCTGATAGGAGGACAGTCCACTATCACAGTGCTCTCACTGGGACATTCCACTATCACAGTGCTGTCACTGGGACATTCCACTATCACAGTGCTGTCACTGGGACAGTTCACTATCGCAGTGCTGTCACTGGGACAGTCCACTATCGCAGTGCTGTCACTGGGACTGTTCACTATCACAGTGCTGTCACTGGGACAGTCCACTATCACAGTGCTGTCACTGGGACAGTCCACTATCGCAGTGCTGTCACTGGGACAGTCCACTATCACAGTGCTGTCACTGGGACAGTCCACTATCACAGTGCTGTCACTGGGACAGTCCACTATCACAATGCTGTCACTGGGACAGTCCACTATCACAGTGCTGTCACGAGGGGAGTCCACTATCACAGTGCTATCACTGGAACAGTCCACTATCACAGTGCTGTCACTGGGACAGTCCACTATCACAGTGCTGTCACGAGGGGAGTCCACTATCACAGTGGTGTCACTGGGACAGTCCACTATCACAGTGCTGTCACTGGGACAGTCCAATATCACAGTGCTGTCACTGGGACAGTCCACTATCACAGTGCTGTCACTGGGACAGTCCACTATCACAGTGGTGTCACTGGGACAGTCCACTATCACAGTGCTGTCACTGGGACAGTCCAATATCACAGTGCTGTCACTGGGACAGTCCAATATCACAGTGCTGTCACTGGGACAGTCCACTATCACAGTGCTGTCACGAGGGGAGTCCACTATCACAGTGCTATCACTGGAACAGTCCACTATCACAGTGCTGTCACTGGGACAGTCCACTATCACAGTGCTGTCACTGGGACATTCCACTATCACATTGCTGTCACTGGGACATTCCACTATCACAGTGCTGTCACTGGGACAGTCCACTATCGCAGTGCTGTCACTGGGACAGTCCACTATCACAGTGCTGTCACTGGGACAGTCCACTATCACAGTGCTGTCACTGGGACATTCCACTATCACAGTGCTGTCACTGGGACAGTCCACTATCACAGTGCTGTCACTGGGACAGTCCACTATCACAGTGCTGTCACTGGGACAGTCCACTATCACAGTGCTGTCACTGGGACAGTCCACTATCACAGTGCTGTCACTGGGACAGTCACTATCACAGTGCTGTCACTGGGACAGTCCACTATCACAGTGCTGTCACTGGGACAGTCCACTATCACAGTGCTGTCACTGGGACAGTCCACTATCACAGTGCTGTCACTGGGACAGTCCACTATCACAGTGCTGTCACTGGGACAGTCCAATATCACAGTGCTGTCACTGGGGACAGTCCACTATCACAGTGCTTTCACTGGACAGTCCACTATCACAGTGCAGTCACTGGGACAGTCCACTATCACAGTGCTGATCACTGGAGACAGTCCACTATCACAGTGCTGTCACTGGGACAGTCCACTATCACAGTGCTGTCACTGGGACATTCCACTATCACAGTGCTGTCACTGGGACATTCCACTATCACAGTGCTGTCACTGGGACATTCCACTATCACAGTGCTGTCACTGGGACATTCCACTATCACAGTGCTGTCACTGGGACAGTCCACGATCACAGTGCTGTCACGGGGACAGTTCACTATCACAGTGCTGTCACAAGGGGAGTCCACTATCACAGTGCTGTCACTGGGACATTCCACTATCACAGTGCTGTCACTTGGACATTCCACTATCACAGTGCTGTCACTGGGACAGTCCACGATCACAGTGCTGTCACTGGGACAGTTCACTATCACAGTGCTGTCACGAGGGGAGTCCACTATCACAGTGCTGTCACTGGTACATTCCACTATCACAGTGCTGTCACTGGGACATTCCACTATCACAGTGCTGTCACTGGGACATTCCACTATCACAGTGCTGTCACTGGGACATTCCACTATCACAGTGCTGTCACTGGGACATTCCACTATCACAGTGCTGTCACTGGGACAGTCCACTATCACAGTGCTGTCACTGGGACAGTCCACTATCACAGTGCTGTCTGGGACATCCACTATCACAGTGCTGTCCTGGGACATTCCACTATCACAGTGCTGTCACTGGGACATTCCACTATCACAGTGCTGTCACTGGGACAGTCCACTATCACAGTGCTGTCACTGGGACAGTCCACTATCACAGTGCTGTCACGAGGGGAGTCCACTATCACAGTGCTGTCACTGGGACATTCCACTATCACAGTGCTGTCACTGGGACAGTCCACTATCACAGTGCTGTCACTGGGACAGTCCACTATCACAGTGCTGTCACTGGGACATTCCACTATCACAGTGCAGTCACTGGGACATTCCACTATCACAGTGCTGTCACTGGGACATTCCACTATCACAGTGCTGTCACTGGGGGACAGTACAATATCACAGTGCGGTCGCGAGGACAGTCCACTATCGCACTGCTGTCACTGGGACAGTCCACTATCGCACTGCTGTCACTGGGACAGTCCACTATCGCACTGCTGTCACTGGGACAGTCCACTATCACAGTGCTGTCACTGGGACAGTCCACTATCACAGTGCTGTCACTGGGACATTCCACTATCACAGTGCTGATAGGAGGAAAGTCCACTATCACAGTGCTGTCACTGGGACAGTCCACTATCACAGTGCTGTCACTGGGACAGTCCACTATCACAGTGCTGTCACTGGGACATTCCACTATCACAGTGCTGTCACTGGGACTTTCCACTATCACAGTGCTGTCACTGGGACAGTCCACTATCGCAGTGCTGTCACTGGGACAGTCCACTATCGCAGTGCTGTCACTGGGACTGTTCACTATCACAGTGCTGTCACTGGGACAGTCCACTATCACAGTGCTGTCACTGGGACAGTCCACTATCGCAATGCTGTCACTGGGACAGTCCACTATCACAGTGCTGTCACTGGGACAGTCCACTATCACAATGCTGTCACTGGGACAGTCCACTATCACAGTGCTGTCACGAGGGGAGTCCACTATCACAGTGCTATCACTGGAACAGTCCACTATCACAGTGCTGTCACTGGGACAGTCCACTATCACAGTGCTGTCACGAGGGGAGTCCACTATCACAGTGGTGTCACTGGGACAGTCCACTATCACAGTGCTGTCACTGGGACATTCCACTATCACAGTGGTGTCACTGGGACAGTTCACTATCACAGTGCTGTCACTGGGACAGTTCGCTATCACAGTGCTGTCACTGGGACAGTCCACTATCACAGTGCTGTCTCTGGGACAGTTCACTATCACAGTGCTGTCACTGGGACAGTCCACTATCACAGTGCTGTCACTGGGACAGTTCACTATCACAGTGCTGTCACTGGGACAGTCCACTATGACAGTGCTGTCACTGGGACAGTCACTATCACAGTGCTGTCACTGGGACAGTCACTATCACAGTGCTGTCACTGGGACAGTCCACTATCACAGTGCTGTCACTGGGACAGTCCACTATCACAGTGCTGTCACTGGGACAGTTCACTATCACAGTGCTGTCACTGGGACAGTCCACTATGACAGTGCTGTCACTGGGACAGTTCACTATCACAGTGCTGTCACTGGGACAGTCACTATCACAGTGCTGTCACTGGGACAGTCCACTATCACAGTGCTGTCACTGGGACAGTCCACTATCACAGTGCTGTCACTGGGACAGTCCACTATCACAGTGCTGTCACTGGGACAGTCCACTATCACAGTGCTGTCACTGGGACAGTCCACTATCACAGTGCTGTCACTGGGACAGTCACTATCACAGTGCTGTCACTGGGACAGTCCACTATCACAGTGCTGTCACTGGGACAGTCCACTATCACAGTGCTGTCACTGGGACAGTCCACTATCACAGTGCTGTCACTGGGACAGTCCACTATCACAGTGCTGTCACTGGGACAGTCCACTATCACAGTGCTGTCACTGGGACAGTCCAATATCACAGTGCTGTCACTGGGACAGTCCAATATCACAGTGCTGTCACTGGGACAGTCCAATATCACAGTGCTGTCACTGGGACAGTCCACTATCACAGTGCTGTCACTGGGACAGTCCACTATCACAGTGCTGTCACTGGGACAGTCCAATATCACAGTGCTGTCACTGGGACAGTCCAATATCACAATGCTGTCACTGGGACAGTCCACTATCACAGTGCATTCACTGGGACAGTCCACTATCACAGTGCTGTCACTGGGACAGTCCACTATCACAGTGCTGTCACTGGGACAGTCCGCTATCACAGTGCTGTCACTGGGACAGTCCACTATCACAGTGCTGTCACTGGGACAGTTCACTATCACAGTGCTGTCACTGGGACAGTCCGCTATCACAGTGCTGTCACTGGGACAGTCCACTATCACAATGCTGTCACTGGGACAGTCCACTATCACAGTGCTGTCACTGGGACATTCCACTATCACAGTGCTGATAGGAGGACAGTCCACTATCACAGTGCTGTCACTGGGACATTCCACTATCACAGTGCTGTCACTGGGACATTCCACTATCACAGTGCTGTCACTGGGACAGTCCACTATCGCAGTGCTGTCACTGGGACAGTCCACTATCGCAGTGCTGTCACTGGGACTGTTCACTATCACAGTGCTGTCACTGGGACAGTCCACTATCACAGTGCTGTCACTGGGACAGTCCACTATCACAGTGCTGTCACTGGGACTGTTCACTATCACAGTGCTGTCACTGGGACAGTCCACTATCACAGTGCTGTCACTGGGACAGTCCACTATCGCAGTGCTGTCACTGGGACAGTCCACTATCACAGTGCTGTCACTGGGACAGTCCACTATCACAATGCTGTCACTGGGACAGTCCACTATCACAGTGCTGTCACGAGGGGAGTCCACTATCACAGTGCTATCACTGGAACAGTCCACTATCACAGTGCTGTCACTGGGACAGTCCACTATCACAGTGCTGTCACGAGGGGAGTGCACTATCACAGTGGTGTCACTGGGACAGTCCACTATCACAGTGCTGTCACTGGGACATTCCACTATCACAGTGGTGTCACTGGGACAGTTCACTATCACAGTGCTGTCACTGGGACAGTTCGCTATCACAGTGCTGTCACTGGGACAGTCCACTATCACAGTGCTGTCTCTGGGACAGTTCACTATCACAGTGCTGTCACTGGGACAGTCCACTATCACAGTGCTGTCACTGGGACAGTTCACTATCACAGTGCTGTCACTGGGACAGTCCACTGTGACAGTGCTGTCACTGGGACAGTTCACTATCACAGTGCTGTCACTGGGACAGTTCACTATGACAGTACTGTCACTGGGACAGTCCAATATCACAGTGCTGTCACTGGTACAGTCCACTATCACAGTGCTGTCACTGGGACAGTTCACTATGACAGTGCTGTCACTGGGAGAGTTCACTATCACAGTGCTGTCACTGGGACAGTTCACTATCACAGTGCTGTCACTGGGACAGTCCACTATGACAGTGCTGTCACTGGGACAGTTCACTATCACAGTGCTGTCACTGGGACAGTCCACTATCACAGTGCTGTCACTGGGACAGTCCACTATCACAGTGCTGTCACTGGGACAGTCCAATATCACAGTGCTGTCACTGGGACAGTCCACTATCACAGTGCTGTCACTGGGACAGTCCACTATCACAGTGGTGTCACTGGGACAGTCCACTATCACAGTGCTGTCACTGGGACAGTCCACTATCACAGTGCTGTCACTGGGACAGTCCACTATCACAGTGCTGTCACTGGGACAGTCCACTATCACAGTGCTGTCACTGGGACAGTCCAATATCACAGTGTTGTCACTGGGACATTCCACTATCACAGTGCTGTCACTGGGACAGTCCAATATCACAGTGCTGTCACTGGGACAGTCCAATATCACAATGCTGTCACTGGGACAGTCCAATATCACAGTGCTGTCACTGGGACAGTCCAATATCACAGTGCTGTCACTGGGACAGTCCACTATCACAGTGCTGTCACTGGGACAGTCCAATATCACAGTGCTGTCACTGGGACAGTCCACTATCACAATGCTGTCACTGGGACAGTCCACTATCACAGTGCTGTCACGAGGGGAGTCCACTATCACAGTGCTATCACTGGAACAGTCCACTATCACAGTGCTGTCACTGGGACAGTCCACTCTCACAGTGCTGTCACTGGGACATTCCACTCTCACAGTGCTGTCACTGGGACAGTCCACTATCACAGTGCTGTCACTGGGACAGTCCACTATCACAGTGCTGTCACTGGGACAGTCCACTATCGCAGTGCTGTCACTGGGACAGTCCACTATCGCAGTGCTGTCACTGGGACAGTCCACTATCGCAGTGCTGTCACTGGGACTGTTCACTATCACAGTGCTGTCACTGGGACAGTCCACTATCGCAGTGCTGTCACTGGGACATTCCACTATCACAGTGCTGTCACTGGGACATTCCACTATCACAGTGCTGTCACTGGGACAGTCCACTATCGCAGTGCTGTCACTGGGACAGTCCACTATCGCAGTGCTGTCACTGGGACTGTTCACTATCACAGTGCTGTCACTGGGACAGTCCACTATCGCAGTGCTGTCACTGGGACATTCCACTATCACAGTGCTGTCACTGGGACATTCCACTATCACAGTGCTGTCACTGGGACAGTCCACTATCGCAGTGCTGTCACTGGGACAGTCCACTATCGCAGTGCTTTCACTGGGACAGTCCACTATCACAGTGCTGTCACTGGGACAGTCCACTATCGCAGTGCTGTCACTGGGACAGTCCACTATCACAGTGCTGTCACGAGGGGAGTCCACTATCACAGTGCTATCACTGGTACATTCCACTATCACAGTGCTGTCACTGGGACAGTCCACTATCACAGTGCTGTCACGAGGGAGTCCACTATCACAGTGGTGTCACTGGGACAGTCCACTATCACAGTGCTGTCACTGGGACATTCCACTATCACAGTGGTGTCACTGGGACAGTTCACTATCACAGTGCTGTCACTGGGACAGTTCGCTATCACAGTGCTGTCACTGGGACAGTCCACTATCACAGTGCTGTCTCTGGGACAGTTCACTATCACAGTGCTGTCACTGGGACAGTCCACTATCACAGTGCTGTCACTGGGACAGTTCACTATCACAGTGCTGTCACTGGGACAGTTCACTATGACAGTACTGTCACTGGGACAGTCCAATATCACAGTGCTGTCACTGGGACAGTCCACTATCACAGTGCTGTCACTGGGACAGTTCACTATGACAGTGCTGTCACTGGGAGAGTTCACTATCACAGTGCTGTCACTGGGACAGTTCACTATCACAGTGCTGTCACTGGGACAGTCCACTATGACAGTGCTGTCACTGGGACAGTTCACTATCACAGTGCTGTCACTGGGACAGTCCACTATCACAGTGCTGTCACTGGGACAGTCCACTATCACAGTGCTGTCACTGGGACAGTCCACTATCACAGTGCTGTCACTGGGACAGTCCACTATCACAGTGGTGTCACTGGGACAGTCCACTATCACAGTGCTGTCACTGGCACAGTCCACTATCACAGTGCTGTCACTGGGACAGTCCACTATCACAGTGCTGTCACTGGGACAGTCCAATATCACAGTGCTGTCACTGGGACAGTCCAATATCACAGTGTTGTCACTGGGACATTCCACTATCACAGTGCTGTCACTGGGACAGTCCATAATCACAGTGCTGTCACTGGGACAGTCCAATATCACAATGCTGTCACTGGGACAGTCCAATATCACAGTGCTGTCACTGGGACAGTCCAATATCACAGTGCTGTCACTGGAACAGTCCACTATCACAGTGCTGTCACTGGGACAGTCCAATATCACAGTGCTGTCACTGGGACAGTCCAATATCACAGTGCTGTCACTGGGACAGTCCAATATCACAATGCTGTCACTGGGACAGTCCACTATCACAGTGCATTCACTGGGACAGTCCACTATCACAGTGCATTCACTGGGACAGTCCACTATCACAGTGCTATCACTGGAACAGTCCACTATCACAGTGCTGTCACTGGGACATTCCACTATCACAGTGCTGTCACTGGGACAGTCCACTATCACAGTGCTGTCACGAGGGGAGTCCACTATCAGAGTGGTGTCACTGGGACAGTCCACTATCACAGTGCTGTCACTGGGACATTCCACTATCACAGTGGTGTCACTGGGACAGTCCACTATCACAGTGCTGTCACTGGGACAGTCCACTATCACAGTGGTGTCACTGGGACAGTTCACTATCACAGTGCTGTCACTGGGACAGTTCACTATCACAGTGCTGTCACTGGGACAGTTCACTATGACAGTGCTGTCACTGGGACAGTTCACTATCACAGTGCTGTCACTGGGACAGTCCACTATCACAGTGCTGTCACTGGGACAGTCCACTATCACAGTGCTGTCACTGGGACAGTTCACTATGACAGTGCTGTCACTGGGAGAGTTCACTATCACAGTGCTGTCACTGGGACAGTTCACTATCACAGTGCTGTCACTGGGACAGTCCACTATGACAGTGCTGTCACTGGGAGAGTTCACTATCACAGTGCTGTCACTGGGACAGTTCACTATCACAGTGCTGTCACTGGGACAGTCCACTATCACAGTGCTGTCACTGGGACAGTCCACTATCACAGTGCTGTCACTGGGACAGTCCACTATCACAGTGCTGTCACTGGGACAGTCCAATATCACAGTGCTGTCACTGGGACAGTCCACTATCACAGTGCTGTCACTGGGACAGTCCACTATCACAGTGCTGTCACTGGGACAGTCCACTATCACAGTGCTGTCACTGGGACAGTCCACTATCACAGTGTGTCACTGGGACAGTCCACTATCACAGTGCTGTCACTGGCACAGTCCACTATCACAGTGCTGTCACTGGGACAGTCCACTATCACAGTGCTGTCACTGGGACAGTCCAATATCACAGTGCTGTCACTGGGACAGTCCAATATCACAGTGTTGTCACTGGGACATTCCACTATCACAGTGCTGTCACTGGACAGTCCATAATCACAGTGCTGTCACTGGGACAGTCCAATATCACAATGCTGTCACTGGGACAGTCCAATATCACAGTGCTGTCACTGGGACAGTCCACTATCACAGTGCTGTCACTGGACAGTCCACTATCACAGTGCTGTCACTGGGACAGTCCACTATCACAGTGCTGTCACTGGGACAGTCCACTATCACAGTGCTGTCACTGGGACAGTCCACTATCACAGTGCTGTCACTGGGACATTCCACTATCACAGTGCTGTCACTGGGACAGTCCACTATCACAGTGCTGTCACTGGGACATTCCACTATCACAGTGCTGTCACTGGGACAGTCACTATCACAGTGCTGTCACTGGGACAGTTCACTATCACAGTGCTGTCACTGGGACAGTCCACTATCACAGTGCTGTCACTGGGACAGTCCACTATCACAGTGCTGTCACTGGGACAGTCCACTATCACAGTGCTGTCACTGGGACAGTCACTATCGACAGTGCTGTCACTGGGACAGTCACTATCACAGTGCTGTCACTGGGACAGTCCACTATCACAGTGCTGTCACTGGGACAGTCCACTATGACAGTGCTGTCACTGGGACAGTTCACTATCACAGTGCTGTCACTGGGACAGTCCACTATCACAGTGCTGTCACTGGGACAGTCCACTATCACAGTGCTGTCACTGGGACAGTCCACTATCACAGTGCTGTCACTGGGACAGTCCACTATCACAGTGGTGTCACTGGGACAGTCCACTATCACAGTGCTGTCACTGGCACAGTCCACTATCACAGTGCTGTCACTGGGACAGTCCACTATCACAGTGCTGTCACTGGGACAGTCCAATATCACAGTGCTGTCACTGGGACAGTCCAATATCACAGTGTTGTCACTGGGACATTCCACTATCACAGTGCTGTCACTGGGACAGTCCACTAATCACAGTGCTGTCACTGGGACAGTCCAATATCACAATGCTGTCACTGGGACAGTCCAATATCACAGTGCTGTCACTGGGACAGTCCAATATCACAGTGCTGTCACTGGACAGTCCACTATCACAGTGCTGTCACTGGGACAGTCCACTATCACAGTGCTGTCACTGGGACAGTCCACTATCACAGTGCTGTCACTGGGACAGTCCAATATCACAGTGCTGTCACTGGGACAGTCCAATATCACAGTGCTGTCACTGGGACAGTCCAATATCACAGTGCTGTCACTGGAACAGTCCACTATCACAGTGCATTCACTGGGACAGTCCACTATCACAGTGCTGTCACTGGGACAGTCCACTATCACAGTGCTATCACTGGACAGTCCACTATCACAGTGCTGTCACTGGGACATTCCACTATCACAGTGCTGTCACTGGGACAGTCCACTATCACAGTGCTGTCACTGGGACAGTTCCACTATCACAGTGGCTGTCACTGGGACAGTCACTATCACAGTGCTGTCACTGGGACAGTTCACTATCACAGTGCTGTCACTGGGACAGTCCACTATCACAGTGCTGTCACTGGGACAGTCCACTATCACAGTGCTGTCACTGGGACAGTCCACTATCACAGTGCTGTCACTGGGACAGTTCACTATGACAGTACTGTCACTGGGACAGTCCAATATCACAGTGCTGTCACTGGGACAGTCCACTATCACAGTGCTGTCACTGGGACAGTCACTATGACAGTGCTGTCACTGGGAGAGTTCACTATCACAGTGCTGTCACTGGGACAGTTCACTATCACAGTGCTGTCACTGGGACAGTCCACTATCGACAGTGCTGTCACTGGGACAGTTCACTATCACAGTGCTGTCACTGGGACAGTCCACTATCACAGTGCTGTCACTGGGACATCCACTATCACAGTGCTGTCACTGGGACAGTCCACTAACACAGTGCTGTCACTGGGACAGTCCACTATCACAGTGGTGTCACTGGGACAGTCCACTATCACAGTGCTGTCACTGGCACAGTCCACTATCACAGTGCTGTCACTGGGACAGTCCACTATCACAGTGCTGTCACTGGGACAGTCCAATATCACAGTGCTGTCACTGGGACAGTCCAATATCACAGTGCTGTCACTGGGACATTCCACTATCACAGTGCTGTCACTGGGACAGTCCATAATCACAGTGCTGTCACTGGGACAGTCCAATATCACAATGCTGTCACTGGGACAGTCCAATATCACAGTGCTGTCACTGGGACAGTCCAATATCACAGTGCTGTCACTGGAACAGTCCACTATCACAGTGCTGTCACTGGGACAGTCCAATATCACAGTGCTGTCACTGGGACAGTCCAATATCACAGTGCTGTCACTGGGACAGTCCAATATCACAATGCTGTCACTGGGACAGTCCACTATCACAGTGCATTCACTGGGACAGTCCACTATCACAGTGCATTCACTGGGACAGTCCACTATCACAGTGCTATCACTGGAACAGTCCACTATCACAGTGCTGTCACTGGGACATTCCACTATCACAGTGCTGTCACTGGGACAGTCCACTATCACAGTGCTGTCACGAGGGGAGTCCACTATCAGAGTGGTGTCACTGGGACAGTCCACTATCACAGTGCTGTCACTGGGACATTCCACTATCACAGTGGTGTCACTGGGACAGTCCACTATCACAGTGCTGTCACTGGGACAGTCCACTATCACAGTGGTGTCACTGGGACAGTCACTATCACAGTGCTGTCACTGGGACAGTTCACTATCACAGTGCTGTCACTGGGACAGTTCACTATGACAGTGCTGTCACTGGGACAGTTCACTATCACAGTGCTGTCACTGGGACAGTCCACTATCACAGTGCTGTCACTGGGACAGTCCACTATCACAGTGCTGTCACTGGGACAGTTCACTATGACAGTGCTGTCACTGGGAGAGTTCACTATCACAGTGCTGTCACTGGGACAGTTCACTATCACAGTGCTGTCACTGGGACAGTCCACTATGACAGTGCTGTCACTGGGAGAGTTCACTATCACAGTGCTGTCACTGGGACAGTTCACTATCACAGTGCTGTCACTGGGACAGTCCACTATCGCAGTGCTGTCACTGGGACAGTCCACTATCACAGTGCTGTCACTGGGACAGTCCACTATCACAGTGCTGTCACTGGGACAGTCCAATATCACAGTGCTGTCACTGGGACAGTCCACTATCACAGTGCTGTCACTGGGACAGTCCACTATCACAGTGCTGTCACTGGGACAGTCCACTATCACAGTGCTGTCACTGGGACAGTCCACTATCACAGTGGTGTCACTGGGACAGTCCACTATCACAGTGCTGTCACTGGCACAGTCCACTATCACAGTGCTGTCACTGGGACAGTCCACTATCACAGTGCTGTCACTGGGACAGTCCAATATCACAGTGCTGTCACTGGGACAGTCCAATATCACAGTGTTGTCACTGGGACATTCCACTATCACAGTGCTGTCACTGGGACAGTCCATAATCACAGTGCTGTCACTGGGACAGTCCAATATCACAATGCTGTCACTGGGACAGTCCAATATCACAGTGCTGTCACTGGGACAGTCCAATATCACAGTGCTGTCACTGGAACAGTCCACTATCACAGTGCTGTCACTGGGACAGTCCAATATCACAGTGCTGTCACTGGGACAGTCCAATATCACAGTGCTGTCACTGGGACAGTCCAATATCACAATGCTGTCACTGGGACAGTCCACTATCACAGTGCATTCACTGGGACAGTCCACTATCACAGTGCATTCACTGGGACAGTCCACTATCACAGTGCTATCACTGGAACAGTCCACTATCACAGTGCTGTCACTGGGACATTCCACTATCACAGTGCTGTCACTGGGACAGTCCACTATCACAGTGCTGTCACGAGGGGAGTCCACTATCAGAGTGGTGTCACTGGGACAGTCCACTATCACAGTGCTGTCACTGAGACATTCCACTATCACAGTGGTGTCACTGGGACAGTCCACTATCACAGTGCTGTCACTGGGACAGTCCACTATCACAGTGCTGTCACTGGGACAGTCCAATATCACAGTGCTGTCACTGGGACAGTCCACTATCACAGTGCATTCACTGGGACAGTCCACTATCACAGTGCATTCACTGGGACAGTCCACTATCACAGTGCTATCACTGGAACAGTCCACTATCACAGTGCTGTCACTGTGACATTCCACTATCACAGTGCTGTCACTGGGACAGTCCACTATCACAGTGCTGTCACGAGGGGAGTCCACTATCAGAGTGGTGTCACTGGGACAGTCCACTATCACAGTGCTGTCACTGGGACATTCCACTATCACAGTGCTGTCACTGGGACAGTCCACTATCACAGTGCTGTCACTGGGACAGTCCACTATCACAGTGCTGTCACTGGGACAGTTCACTATCACAGTGCTGTCACTGGGACAGTTCACTATCACAGTGCTGTCACTGGGACAGTTCACTATGACAGTGCTGTCACTGGGACAGTTCACTATCACAGTGCTGTCACTGGGACAGTCCACTATCACAGTGCTGTCACTGGGACAGTCCACTATCACAGTGCTGTCACTGGGACAGTTCACTATCACAGTGCTGTCACTGGGACAGTTCACTATCACAGTGCTGTCACTGGGACAGTTCACTATCACAGTGCTGTCACTGGGACAGTCCACTATGACAGTGCTGTCACTGGGACAGTTCACTATCACAGTGCTGTCACTGGGACAGTTCACTATCACAGTGCTGTCACTGGGACAGTCCACTATCGCAGTGCTGTCACTGGGACAGTCCACTATCACAGTGCTGTCACTGGGACAGTCCACTATCACAGTGCTGTCACTGGGACAGTCCAATATCACAGTGCTGTCACTGGGACAGTCCACTATCACAGTGCTGTCACTGGGACAGTCCACTATCACAGTGCTGTCACTGGGACAGTCCACTATCACAGTGCTGTCACTGGGACAGTCCACTATCACAGTGGTGTCACTGGGACAGTCCACTATCACAGTGCTGTCACTGGCACAGTCCACTATCACAGTGCTGTCACTGGGACAGTCCACTATCACAGTGCTGTCACTGGGACAGTCCAATATCACAGTGCTGTCACTGGGACAGTCCAATATCACAGTGTTGTCACTGGGACATTCCACTATCACAGTGCTGTCACTGGGACAGTCCATAATCACAGTGCTGTCACTGGGACAGTCCAATATCACAATGTTGTCACTGGGAAAGTCCAATATCACAGTGCTGTCACTGGGACAGTCCAATATCACAGTGCTGTCACTGGAACAGTCCACTATCACAGTGCTGTCACTGGGACAGTCCAATATCACAGTGCTGTCACTGGGACAGTCCAATATCACAGTGCTGTCACTGGGACAGTCCAATATCACAATGCTGTCACTGGGACAGTCCACTATCACAGTGCATTCACTGGGACAGTCCACTATCACAGTGCATTCACTGGGACAGTCCACTATCACAGTGCTATCACTGGAACAGTCCACTATCACAGTCCTGTCACTGGGACATTCCACTATCACAGTGCTGTCACTGGGACATTCCACTATCACAGTGCTGTCACTGGGACAGTCCACTATCACAGTGCTGTCACGAGGGGAGTCCACTATCAGAGTGGTGTCACTGGGACAGTCCACTATCACAGTGCTGTCACTGGGACATTCCACTATCACAGTGGTGTCACTGGGACAGTCCACTATCACAGTGCTGTCACTGGGACAGTCCACTATCACAGTGGTGTCACTGGGACAGTCCAATATCACAGTGCTGTCACTGGGACAGTCCAATATCACAGTGTTGTCACTGGGACATTCCACTATCACAGTGCTGTCACTGGGACAGTCCATAATCACAGTGCTGTCACTGGGACAGTCCAATATCACAATGCTGTCACTGGGACAGTCCAATATCACAGTGCTGTCACTGGGACAGTCCAATATCACAGTGCTGTCACTGGAACAGTCCACTATCACAGTGCATTCACTGGGACAGTCCACTATCACAGTGCATTCACTGGGACAGTCCACTATCACAGTGCTATCACTGGAACAGTCCACTATCACAGTGCTGTCACTGGGACATTCCACTATCGCAGTGCTGTCACTGGGACAGTCCACTATCACAGTGCTGTCACTGGGACATTCCACTATCACAGTGGTGTCACTGGGACAGTTCACTATCACAGTGCTGTCACTGGGACAGTTCGCTATCACAGTGCTGTCACTGGGACAGTCCACTATCACAGTGCTGTCTCTGGGACAGTTCACTATCACAGTGCTGTCACTGGGACAGTCCACTATCACAGTGCTGTCACTGGGACAGTTCACTATGACAGTACTGTCACTGGGACAGTCCAATATCACAGTGCTGTCACTGGGACAGTCCACTATCACAGTGCTGTCACTGGGACAGTTCACTATGACAGTGCTGTCACTGGGAGAGTTCACTATCACAGTGCTGTCACTGGGACAGTTCACTATCACAGTGCTGTCACTGGGACAGTCCACTATGACAGTGCTGTCACTGGGACAGTTCACTATCACAGTGCTGTCACTGGGACAGTCCACTATCACAGTGCTGTCACTGGGACAGTCCACTATCACAGTGCTGTCACTGGGACAGTCCACTATCACAGTGCTGTCACTGGGACAGTCCACTATCACAGTGCTGTCACTGGGACAGTCCACTATCACAGTGCTGTCACTGGCACAGTGCACTATGACAGTGCTGTCACTGGGACAGTCCACTATCACAGTGCTGTCACTGGGACAGTCCAATATCACAGTGCTGTCACTGGGACAGTCCAATATCACAGTGCTGTCACTGGGACAGTCCACTATCACAGTGCTGTCACTGGGACAGTCCATATCACAGTGCTGTCACTGGGACAGTCCACTATCACAATGCTGTCACTGGGACAGTCCAATATCACAGTGCTGTCACTGGGACAGTCCAATATCACAGTGCTGTCACTGGAACAGTCCACTATCACAGTGCTGTCACTGGGACAGTCCAATATCACAGTGCTGTCACTGGGACAGTCCATAATCACAGTGCTGTCACTGGGACAGTCCAATATCACAATGCTGTCACTGGGACAGTCCAATATCACAGTGCTGTCACTGGGACAGTCCAATATCACAGTGCTGTCACTGGAACAGTCCACTATCACAGTGCATTCACTGGGACAGTCCACTATCACAGTGCTGTCACTGGGACAGTCCACTATCACAGTGCTATCACTGGAACAGTCCACTATCACAGTGCTGTCACTGGGACATTCCACTATCGCAGTGCTGTCACTGGGACAGTCCACTATCACAGTGCTGTCACTGGGACATTCCACTATCACAGTGGTGTCACTGGGACAGTTCACTATCACAGTGCTGTCACTGGGACAGTTCGCTATCACAGTGCTGTCACTGGGACAGTCCACTATCACAGTGCTGTCTCTGGGACAGTTCACTATCACAGTGCTGTCACTGGGACAGTCCTACTATCACAGTGCTGTCACTGGGACAGTTCACTATGACAGTACTGTCACTGGGACAGTCCAATATCACAGTGCTGTCACTGGGACAGTCCACTATCACAGTGCTGTCACTGGGACAGTTCACTATGACAGTGCTGTCACTGGGAGAGTTCACTATCACAGTGCTGTCACTGGGACAGTTCACTATCACAGTGCTGTCACTGGGACAGTCCACTATGACAGTGCTGTCACTGGGACAGTTCACTATCACAGTGCTGTCACTGGGACAGTCCACTATCACAGTGCTGTCACTGGGACAGTCCACTATCACAGTGCTGTCACTGGGACAGTCCACTATCACAGTGCTGTCACTGGGACAGTCCACTATCACAGTGGTGTCACTGGGACAGTCCACTATCACAGTGCTGTCACTGGCACAGTCCACTATCACAGTGCTGTCACTGGGACAGTCCACTATCACAGTGCTGTCACTGGGACAGTCCAATATCACAGTGCTGTCACTGGGACAGTCCAATATCACAGTGTTGTCACTGGGACATTCCACTATCACAGTGCTGTCACTGGGACAGTCCATAATCACAGTGCTGTCACTGGGACAGTCCAATATCACAATGCTGTCACTGGGACAGTCCAATATCACAGTGCTGTCACTGGGACAGTCAATATCACAGTGCTGTCACTGGAACAGTCCACTATCACAGTGCTGTCACTGGGACAGTCCAATATCACAGTGCTGTCACTGGGACAGTCCAATATCACAGTGCTGTCACTGGGACAGTCCAATATCACAATGCTGTCACTGGGACAGTCCACTATCACAGTGCATTCACTGGGACAGTCCACTATCACAGTGCATTCACTGGGACAGTCCACTATCACAGTGCTATCACTGGAACAGTCCACTATCACAGTGCTGTCACTGGGACATTCCACTATCACAGTGCTGTCACTGGGACAGTCCACTATCACAGTGCTGTCACGAGGGGAGTCCACTATCAGAGTGGTGTCACTGGGACAGTCCACTATCACAGTGCTGTCACTGGGACATTCCACTATCACAGTGGTGTCACTGGGACAGTCCACTATCACAGTGCTGTCACTGGGACAGTCCACTATCACAGTGTGTCACTGGGACAGTTCACTATCACAGTGCTGTCACTGGGACAGTTCACTATCACAGTGCTGTCACTGGGACAGTTCACTATGACAGTGCTGTCACTGGGACAGTTCACTATCACAGTGCTGTCACTGGGACAGTCCACTATCACAGTGCTGTCACTGGGACAGTCCACTATCACAGTGCTGTCACTGGGACAGTTCACTATGACAGTGCTGTCACTGGGAGAGTTCACTATCACAGTGCTGTCACTGGGACAGTTCACTATCACAGTGCTGTCACTGGGACAGTCCACTATGACAGTGCTGTCACTGGGAGAGTTCACTATCACAGTGCTGTCACTGGGACAGTTCACTATCACAGTGCTGTCACTGGGACAGTCCACTATCGCAGTGCTGTCACTGGGACAGTCCACTATCACAGTGCTGTCACTGGGACAGTCCACTATCACAGTGCTGTCACTGGGACAGTCCAATATCACAGTGCTGTCACTGGGACAGTCCACTATCACAGTGCTGTCACTGGGACAGTCCACTATCACAGTGCTGTCACTGGGACAGTCCACTATCACAGTGCTGTCACTGGGACAGTCCACTATCACAGTGGTGTCACTGGGACAGTCCACTATCACAGTGCTGTCACTGGCACAGTCCACTATCACAGTGCTGTCACTGGGACAGTCCACTATCACAGTGCTGTCACTGGGACAGTCCAATATCACAGTGCTGTCACTGGGACAGTCCAATATCACAGTGTTGTCACTGGGACATTCCACTATCACAGTGCTGTCACTGGGACAGTCCATAATTACAGTGCTGTCACTGGGACAGTCCAATATCACAATGCTGTCACTGGGACAGTCCAATATCACAGTGCTGTCACTGGGACAGTCCAATATCACAGTGCTGTCACTGGAACAGTCCACTATCACAGTGCTGTCACTGGGACAGTCCAATATCACAGTGCTGTCACTGGGACAGTCCAATATCACAGTGCTGTCACTGGGACAGTCCAATATCACAATGCTGTCACTGGGACAGTCCACTATCACAGTGCATTCACTGGGACAGTCCACTATCACAGTGCATTCACTGGGACAGTCCACTATCACAGTGCTATCACTGGAACAGTCCACTATCACAGTGCTGTCACTGGGACATTCCACTATCACAGTGCTGTCACTGGGACATTCCACTATCACAGTGCTGTCACTGGGACAGTCCACTATCACAGTGCTGTCACGAGGGGAGTCCACTATCAGAGTGGTGTCACTGGGACAGTCCACTATCACAGTGCTGTCACTGGGACATTCCACTATCACAGTGGTGTCACTGGGACAGTCCACTATCACAGTGCTGTCACTGGGACAGTCCACTATCACAGTGGTGTCACTGGGACAGTTCACTATCACAGTGCTGTCACTGGGACAGTTCACTATCACAGTGCTGTCACTGGGACAGTTCACTATGACAGTGCTGTCACTGGGACAGTTCACTATCACAGTGCTGTCACTGGGACAGTCCACTATCACAGTGCTGTCACTGGGACAGTCCACTATCACAGTGCTGTCACTGGGACAGTTCACTATGACAGTGCTGTCACTGGGAGAGTTCACTATCACAGTGCTGTCACTGGGACAGTTCACTATCACAGTGCTGTCACTGGGACAGTCCACTATGACAGTGCTGTCACTGGGACAGTTCACTATCACAGTGCTGTCACTGGGACAGTCCACTATCACAGTGCTGTCACTGGGACAGTCCACTATCACAGTGGTGTCACTGGGACAGTCCACTATCACAGTGCTGTCACTGGGACAGTCCACTATCACAGTGCTGTCACTGGGACAGTCCACTATGACAGTGCTGTCACTGGGACAGTCCACTATGACAGTGCTGTCACTGGGAGAGTTCACTATCACAGTGCTGTCACTGGGACAGTTCACTATCACAGTGCTGTCACTGGGACAGTCCACTATCACAGTGCTGTCACTGGGACAGTCCACTATGACAGTGCTGTCACTGGGAGAGTTCACTATCACAGTGCTGTCACTGGGACAGTTCACTATCACAGTGCTGTCACTGGGACAGTCCACTATCGCAGTGCTGTCACTGGGACAGTCCACTATCACAGTGCTGTCACTGGGACAGTCCACTATCACAGTGCTGTCACTGGGACAGTCCAATATCACAGTGCTGTCACTGGGACAGTCCACTATCACAGTGCTGTCACTGGGACAGTCCACTATCACAGTGGTGTCACTGGGACAGTCCAATATCACAGTGCTGTCACTGGGACAGTCCACTATCACAGTGCTGTCACTGGGACAGTCCACTATCACAGTGCTGTCACTGGGACAGTCCAATATCACAGTGCTGTCACTGGGACAGTCCAATATCACAGTGTTGTCACTGGGACAGTCCAATATCACAGTGCTGTCACTGGGACAGTCCACTATCACAGTGCTGTCACTAGGGCGTTGCACTATCACAGTGCTGTCACTGGGAGTGATGTAGTGACAGTGTTGAGTTGGAGGGACAGTGCATTGAGCGTGACCTTGCAGAATGGGATGATACAAAGCAAAGTGGCAGTGACAATGTAGAGTGGGACTTGCGGCAGAGTGTGAGTGACAGGGTACGGTGGGAATTGCAATGCAGAGTGGGAGTGACAGTGCAATAAGTGTGACTTGCCGGGTGGGAATATACAGAGCAGAATGGGAATTACAGTATAGATTTGGAGTGAAAGGGCAGAGTGGTAGTGGGGGTGATTGTGTCGAGGGGCGTGACACTCTTGAGTGGGAGTAACTGTGCAGAGTGTAGTGAGATTGACTGTGTAGAGTGGGAGAGACAGTGTAGAGTGGGAGAGCCTGCATATGTTTTTAATTTATTCATTCACGTGATGTGGAAAACATGAGGGAAAACTTTTTTATGCAGAGAGTGCTTAGGATCTGGAATGCACTGCCTGAAAGGGTGGTGGAGGCAGACTCAATCATGGCTTTCGAAAGGGAATTGAATCAGTACCTGAAGGAAAAAAAATTGCAGGCTACAGGGAAAGAGCGGTGGAGTGGGACTAGCTGAAGTGTTCTTGCAGAGAGCCGGCACGGGTTCGACGGGCCGAATGGCCTCCTTCTGTGCTGTAACCATTCTATGATTCTATGGGAGTATCGCTTATTGCCCATCCCTAGTTGCCCTTGAGAAGGTGGTGGTGAGCCACCTTCTTGAACCGCTGCAGTCCGTGTGGTGAAGGTGCTCCCACAGTGCTGTTAGGGAGGGAGTTTCCAGGATTTTGACCCAGCGACGATGAAGGATCGGCCGATATATTTCTAAGTCAGGATGATGTGTGACTTGGAGGGGAACTTGGAGGTGGTGGTGTTCCCATGCGCCTGCTGCACTTGTCCTTCCAGGTGGTAGAGGTCACGGGTTTGGGAGGTGCTGTCGAAGAAGCCTTGGCGAGTTGCTGCAGTGCGGTGGAGGAGGGAGTGAATGTTTAAGGTGGGGGATGGGGTGCCAATCAAGCAGGCTGCTTTGTCCTGGATGGTGGCGAGCTTCTTGAGTGTTGTTGGAGCTGCACTCACCCAGGCAAGTGGTGAGTATTCCATCACACTGCTGACCCGGTGCCTTGTAGATGGTGGAAAGGCTTTGGGGAGTCAGGAGGTGAGACACTCACCGCAGAATACCCAGCCTCTGACCTGCTCTTGTATACACAGTATTTATGTGGCTGATCCAGTTAAGTTTCTGGTCAATGGTGACCCCCCCAGGATGTTGATAGTGGAAAATGGTAATGCCGTTGAATGTCAAGGGGCGGTGGTTAGAGTCTCTCTTTTTGGAGATGGCAATTGCCTGGCACTTGTGCGGCACGAATGTTACCTGCCACTTATCAGCCTGGATGTTGTCCAGGTCTTGTTGCATGCAGGCATGGACTGCTTCATTATCTGAGGAGTTGCAAATGGAACTGAACACTGTGCAATCATCAGCGAACATCCCCACTTCTGACCTTATGTTGGAGGGAAGTTCATTGATGAAGCAGCTGAAGATGGTTGGGCCGAGGACACTGCCCAGAGGAACTCCTGCAGCGATGTCCTGTGGCTGTGATGATTGGCCTCCAACAACCACAACCATCTTCCTTTGTGCTCGGTATGACTCCAGCCAGTGGAGAGTTTTCCCCCTGTTTCCCATTCACTTCAATTTTACTAGGGCTCCTTGGTGCTCTGTCAAATGCTGCCTTGATGTCAAGGGCAGTCACTCTCACCTCATGTCTTGAACTCAGCTCTTTTGTCCATGTTTGGACCAAGGCTGAAATGAGGTCTGGAGCCGAGAGATCGTGGTGAGACCCAAACTGGGAGTGACTGTGAGGGAGTGGGGGGCAGGCAGTAGTGGGGTGACATTGGGTTTACATTGGGAGTGGCTGTGCAGAGGGAGAGTGACAGTGCAGAGTGGGAATATACAGAGTAGAGTGGAGATTAAAATATAGATTGCGAGTGACTGTGCAGAGTATGACTGACAGTGTAGAGTGACAGTGTAAAGCGGGAATATACAGTACAGATTTGGAGTGACTGTGCAGAGTGGGAGTTACACAGGAAAGAAAGAAATAAGTTTCAAAACGGAGTGAAAGAATTGCATGTTTTACATATTTTACAGTGAATTGATTGAAAATCTCACCCATTTTGTTTCAGGACCAATGAAATCATACTGGAGGCAGATGCAGCAAAGAAATGGGCAAACAGATGGGGATTTCTGGTAACTCAGCGCGATCAGGTAATCCCACTCCTGATCTCCAGAATCTGAGATGAGCGGGATTCAAAGGGAACTCCGAGAAGGGGAGGGAACGGATTGGAGTCGTGCCACAGGCCTCCGCCGCACATCCCGCTCCACGTCAATGGCTCGCTGTTTTGAACAGTCGACAGAGCCGGGCGGTGCCCAACTCCCGCAGGCTGCCCAACTCCCGCAGGCTGCCCAACTCCCGCAGGCTGCCCAACTCCCGCAGGCTGCCCCGCCATTTCTACTTGTTCGTTCCCCCCACACTCCCAGCGTGAGTCCATTTGCCACCCACACTGGGGTGGAGATTGGCACCGCGGGTTGGCTCGGGCTTCAGAAAGCTCAAAGTCTGGTTCTTGGGGAAAGCTGGCAGGCATGCGGGCCCGCAAGGTCTTGGCTGCACAGCCTTCTTCCCCAATACAACCCACAGGTACGAGGAAGGAGCAGTATTAAGAACAAGGGATGTGCCTGACCCGCTAGATCCATTTACCACAGCCACATCTTCTCCCCAGTGGAGAAGTCCCAGGAATCGGATAACGGTTCATTGGCTGGAATTGGAGCCCTACTCCTTCCCCCCACTCCAGCCTCACTAGGACCCAATCTTTACATTCAGCCTTTGCTCTATAAATGGAATTGTCCTTATCACCATTTGTTTTGTGTTCAGCCAAAGGGGAAGGATAATCTGTGTTACGTTTGCTTTCTGAAGTCTTCTCCTCTTGTTGCCTGGGTCTATTGTGCACGAGAATATGGTTTTACAATAAAAGGTAGGAGACTCGCCCGAGTGACCTACATGTTTGGTAACTAAGCCATACAGAGTTTCCCCTTCAAGTCACACACCATCCTGACTTGGATATATATCACCGTTCCTTCATCGTCGCTGGGTCAAAATCCTGGAACTCCCTCCCTAACAGCACTGTGGGAGCATCTTCACCACACGGACTGCAGCGGTTCAAGAAGACAGCTCATCACCACCTTCTCAAGGGCAACTCGGGATGGGCAATAAGCCAGCGATGGCCATATCCCCAGAATGAACTTATAAAAACCATGTTGACGCTTATTGTCTGGACTCACTTTTGAAGGATGGAGCTGTCCCCCAGCGGGGGTCAGCACGATCAGGAGAGGGGAGCAAACTGGGGGTTGGGGGAGGTGGGAGTGGTGGGGCAGAGGGAGAAAGGGATTGAAGTGTCTTAGAGTGACACTGTATGGGGCCATTTTCTGGCTATACACTGGCAGGGGATGGGGAATCCTTGCCCACTATCAGTGCCCTCACGATTTCCCCGTGCAGGCTGCTGGTGGGCAAGATATCCTGTGTTCTCAGACAACATAACCTCCGCAGAATTGTTTGATAGTTTTGTTTTAAGGGAGAGTGCCCTATAAATAGCAGTGAGCCCTCTGATTGAGGGAGCATTCACTTCGAAGCCAGTTTCTAAGGGTGCGGGTCAAGGGAGAACTAGACATTGAAGGAGTTCTGCGTTTATTAAAAACTAACAGCTCGTGGCATGAATTTGAACTTATGTCAAGTGCAGAGAAGAGTCTGGTTCCCAGTGTCAAGGCTCTGAGTTATGACGAGAAACTTGAGCTTTTCAGCCTGGAAGGGAAATGTCAGAGAGGTGATGTAAGAGGAGATACACAGAAATTTTAAGAATATAAAATAAATTAACTCAGAATATTTCTTTAAATTAAACTACAAGAGTGGAACAAGGGGACGCAGGTCCAAACTGGTGAGGATTTTTGGAAATTCTTCTTCACACAAGAGTGTTCTGATCTGGACATGTGTTACCTACTGGTTGATTGTTCCAACTACCAAATGGAGCAGTGGAGGCGAAAACCCTGGGATCATTTCAGAAACAATTGGATGCTACAATGGGGGGTCTCTGGGCAGGTGGGTTTAAATGGGGCCATTAACATGCGATCTTGTGAAATCACTACATCAAGTGATGTCGAGAAGCACTTCTTCACACAAAGGGTCACGGAAATCTCGGAAATCTGGAGATCTCTACTTCAACACGCTGTTGCGGCTGGGTGGGGAGAGTCAAATGAAAATTTCGCAACTGAAATTAATATATTTTTGGTAGGCAAGGGTGTTAAGAGATATGGAACCAAGGCGGGTAGATGGAGTTAAGATACAGATTAGCCATGGTCTAATTGAATGGCGGAACTGGCTTGAAGGGCTGGATGGCCTCCTGCTGTTCCTATGTTCCGAACACTTACTTGTACCCGCACGTGGTTACGTACCATAGACACCAACATTCGAATGGTCCATGCTGAGATCCCAGCTCCGATTGGTCCGTGCTGTGATCCCAGCTCCGGTTGGTCCGTGCTGTGATCCCAGCTCCGGTTGGTCCGTGCTGTGATCCCAGCTCCGATTGGTCCGTGCTGTGATCCCAGCTCCGATTGGTCCGTGCTGTGATCCCAGCTCCGGTTGGTCCGTGCTGTGATCCCAGCTCCGATTGGTCCGTGCTGTGATCCCAGCTCCGGTTGGTCCGTGCTGTGATCCCAGCTCCGGTTGGTCCGTGCTGTGATCCCAGCTCCGGTTGGTCCGTGCTGAGATCCCAGCTCCGGTTGGTCCGTGCTGAGATCCCAGCTCCGGTTGGTCCGTGCTGTGATCCCAGCTCCGGTTGGTCCGTGCTGTGATCCCAGCTCCGGTTGGTCCGTGCTGTGATCCCAGCTCCGGTTGGTCCGTGCTGTGATCCCAGCTCCGGTTGGTCCGTGCTGTGATCCCAGCTCCGACTGGTCCGTGCTGAGATCCCAGCTCCGACTGGTCCGTGCTGTGATCCCAGCTCCGACTGGTCCGGGCTGTGATCCCAGCTCCGACTGGTCCGTGCTGAGATCCCAGCTCCGACTGGTCCGGGCTGTGATTCCAGCTCTGATTGGTCCGGGCTGTGATCCCAGCTCCGATTGGTCTGGGCTGTGATTCCAGCTCCGATTGGTCCGTGCTGTGATCCCAGCTCCGATTGGTCCGGGCTGTGATTCCAGCTCCGATTGGTCCGTGCTGTGATCCCAGCTCCGATTGGTCCGGGCTGTGATCCCAGCTCCGATTGGTCCGTGCTGAGATCCCAGTTCTGGCAGCAGCCAGGATGCAGCAGTTGGTCTCAGCTCCCCCTGGACTAGGAACAGGAAACTCATCCGGGTTTCCCTGCTTTCGATGTCCGTCCATTAACCCCCTGCACGTGTGTGTGTGTGGACATCAGGATTGGACTGTGCTGTGATGCCCTCTGTAGCTGCACAACCTGCCAACATGCTCTCTCGGCTCAGACATGGAGAAGGCCCCACAACAACTAACGGGAACATCCCCATCCTCAATGATGGTGGAGCCCAGCACGTGAATTCAAAAGACAAGGCTGAAGCGTTTGCAACCATCTTCAGCCAGAAGTGCCGAGTGGATGATCCATATCAGCCTACTCCTGAGGTCCACGCCATCACAGAAGCCAGTCTTCAGCCAATTCAATTCGCTCCACATGATATCAAGAAACGTCTGAGCCCACTGGATACAGCAAAGGCTGTGGGCCCCGACAACATCCCGGCTGCAGTGCTGAAGACTTGTGCTCCAGAACTAGTTGCGCCTCGAGCCAAACTACTCCAGTACAGCTACAACACGAGCATCTACACGACAAAGTGGAAAATTGCCCAGGTATGTCCTGTCCACAAAAAGCAGGATAAATCCAATCCGTAGGTGAGGATAACCAAGGAACTGAAACCCAACAAAGAGCAAGAGGGGAGGGGAGAAAACTGGTGAAACTAGCCTGGTGCGTCTGACTTAGCCCCGAGTGCACAAATGGTGTCACTTGTGTTTAAATCCAGCAAGCCTCTAATTGCAATGAACATTGACGTAAGAAAACTACTAGGCACTTGGTCTAAGCGTTAAACAAAGCTTTAATCAACTGTTTTACAACATGGAGGTCTAGTTGTGTCCTTCACTAGTTCCTGTTGAGGAATGTCCTAAGCAAGCTGGGCCCATGCCCGAGTATTTATACTCTCCCTGGACAGCGCCACCAGCAGGCCGCCCAGTATTACTTCAGACATGAATGACAAGATTCATGTCAAACACTATTTATTTTCCTTTCAGATTGAGGCTGAACAGGAAAAATTGAGAAACAAATGCAGGCTGCAGACCCCTGATCACCTGAAGGTTCGACCTGCCTCTCCCATCAGCAAGTACATCAAGGTTGGAATGCCTTTCATTCTATCAATGAGTTCTGGTTATGGTCGATCTGTACTCCGGTGGAAGGTCCCATGCTTCTGTGCACAATCTCTCTATGTCACTCGGATTATGGCTTCCTCGTCCACACCTCCTGTAAAAGGCCGTTCCGTCATGGTTGCTGGGTCAAAATCCTGCAACTCCCTCGCAGCACCTTCACCACACGGACTGCAGTGGTTCAAGAAGGCGGCTCGCCTTCTCGAGGGCAACTAGGGATGGGCAACAAATGCCGGCCTTGTCAACAACGCTCACACCCCATGAATGAATTTTTTTTTTAAGGTTCTGACCTGGACACACGTTGATTCTTCCCACTGTAAAACTGTCCCAGACCGTGGTGTGACACCAGGGCCGAGAACGCACCCCACACGGGCAGTGCCACCCGCGCCCAGATGAGCCGAGCTCACCAGATAATACAAGGCCATGCTCCTTCGCATCATTCTGTGGCGCTCTGGGCAAGTCGTTTATGACACGGCGAGCATGACAGGGCTAGACTGCCAGGTGCCAGCAGCCAGTAAAGGGCTGCTGATTACCATTGCGCCCTGGGCAGTTTTCCCAAGAGTGGGAAGCAGGAGCACCAGGCGCACAGGACAGGGAAGGGGTGAAAGAGGCATGGGGGCATCAGGCATGGGGTTACGGGTGCTAGGAGGCCAGTGGCGGCACCGGACAGTGATGGGCAGGTTAAAAAAAAGCAATATGGCCTCCAGTAGGCCTTTCCAAATAGGTGGCGGCGGCTGGAAGGCCACTCAGAGGCTCCAGCCATATTATGAGGATGGCTGCCTAATTTACATTGAGGTCAGGGCCGACTGAGATTGGCACACAGCTTGCATTGAGGCTGCTGGCCCCCTTTTGCCCTTGGCGCCATAATTGGGACACCTCAGCCACATTGTAGGCATCAGGCTTCCGTGCCCAATACTACAGGGAAGCGGGTGCCTGATGACACCAGCACCTCGGGCATTGATCTGCCAAATTCAGCTGACTGATGAGGTGAAAGTCTTTGCCTGCTCCTACCAACCCCTAGTGGGCCCACAGCGCAAAACCCTCCCTAATTCAGCACTAATTGGCACAAAATCAAGGGGGTGAATTTCCATGGTTACGTCATTTTTTCCCCCCTGTGTTTCCACAGCTCTTCTGCTGAAGTTACGGAGGACGAACAGAGCATCCTCCCCGCCCCCCGCCCCCCCACTCCTCAGAACTTCGACCCCCATGACATCTCATTCAGAAAGCCCACAGGATGGCTGGTGTGGGAAATGGGGAAATGCTACACTGGGGCAATAGGGGGCGCCCTTCTGAGGCTGGGACTGAGCCTCGACTGGCAGCGGTGCGCCCTTCCCCCAATACCTGAACGCAAGGAAACATTCCCAGCCCTGCATGGGCACAGATCAAATACAGTGAACGCCCAAAGATCCCTCACCCATGAAACCACAAGGAGAAACAGCATTTTCCTCTCACTAGAAACAAAGAATGGTTGGTCACAAGGCACCAGACAACTGGGGTTGGGGGGGGTGGCGGCGCTAAAAATGGCTGAACACTTGTATCAATGGTGCATGTTTATCTTTTAAAGAGTTTGGGGGAGAAATTCAGTATCGCCCCATTTGGGGCGTAATTATCGGCCGGGCGCAAAGATTAGCACCTGGCGCTAATTATCGCCACCGCCTGCAAACTTGCCGTTTATCGCCCCTGGAGGTGATTGGAGCGCTAAATCAGGCGCTTCACACCTGTCTTAAGGCGCAAAGTACTTCTCCTCATCATCATTCCTCCATGCCCTCATCCCGGTATACCTCTTCTACCTTATCTATGTATGTATCGATCTATCCCTATTTATCTATTTCTACCGGTCTATGACTATCTATCCCTGTATTTATTTGTCTATTGCTATCTCTATTTATTTATCTCTCTATTTACCTATCTGTCTATCTTTACCTATCTACCTATCCATCTCTCTCTGGTCTCTCTGATTTCTTAATGTATCCATCTATCTCTATCCCTCTATCTCTCTCTCTCTATCTATAAATGTATCTCTTGATCTCCTAATGCAAAAGCAAAATACTGCAGATGCTGAAAATCTGAAAAAAAACACCTAAAGCTGGAAATACTCAGCAGGTCAGGCAGCATCTGCGGAGCGAAAGGTCATCGGCCCGAAACGTTAACTCTGTTTCTCTCTCTCTCCACAGATGCTGCTTGACCTGCTGAGTGCTTCCAGCATTTTCTGTTTTTATCTCTTGATTTCTATTTATCCAGCAATGTTTTTGTCACAAGACTCCAGACTTATTTTGGATTTCTCTGTGTCGTTCTGTAGGTGGAGCCATCTCCTGCCGTACCAAAGACAACCCAAGGGTTTATTGGCTGGAGGTCTGCGGTGCCAGGATTGGAACTGGAGCGATATGGAGCTCCCAAACGAGGGAAATGGAGCTTTATCCGTCAAATGAAATGGCCAGAAGATTGCATTGACTAACACTCTGCCGCAGTGAGATCACTTTTGCCATCAGTGTAACTCATCTGCGCAATGATGCTCAGGGGCTGATGGCGTCGGCTGCAGCTCAGTGACCACTCCCATGGACTTCTTGGTTGTCTTTAAGCTTTTAAGAAGGTTATCTTGACGGAACTACATTCCTTTCCACAAGACTTAAAAGGCATTTGGAAACACATAATAGAAAAGCAATTTGTATTAAATATTATTTCTTGATTTTTATTTCTTCTTTCTTCATTACCTCTCTACTCCAGACACTTGCCTCTTTCAGTTAGCTCAGTGTGGCCTAAACTAAGGAAATTACTTTCAGTTCCAGGTTAGTGACACTCCTGAATACAGTAATCCTCATTTGAGAGTGTTTATTCCACCAACATGAATTAATGGAAGGCTGACAAAGCTTCCTGAAGAGGCTTTGAGCTGTAAGTAAATTACGTAGATTTTATTTTTAACACACCTTTTTTAGACTTACCAAAGTCTCTTAAGAATTGTTTTAAATGACTGTAATCTCAGCCTGTTGGATAGGATATGGGTACAGAGACTTTTCACAAAGTCAGTGAGGGCTCTTTATAATTATTCAGTCAGAGCCACCAGAAAGAGATGCTTAATATTTCCACAGCATTTTCTCCCTTAGAAACTGTACTTCAGGATTACAATAAATTCTTCCTCTGCAGTAGTGATTTGATTTGTGCTTTGTGGCAGTGTGTTTCTGTCCCATGGAGGGTGCTTTCTTTCCCCTTGCTTCTTGCCTTAGTCTTTGGCGTTGGTGATATGTACTAATAAAAATGTTGGTGCTCGTTGGGGAGACAGTCAACAAGGCTAGCACTCTCTCCCAGTGCGGACATTGTCCTTCTGTGGACATTGCCAAGCCGTGGATCACTCAGCCTCTTCCGCCTGGGGCCTTCAAACCTTCATTCTTACAAGACTCATTTTGGCAAATCTGAATTGATCCTTGTGAGTATTCACTCTGGCTTTCCCTCGCTAAGCTGGCAAAAGACTTTCAGGGTGCTGTAAATGTGATTAAGATGCAAACCCTTATTTTTTTTTTAAAGTCTTTACTGCTCCAGTGAAGACTTTCTGAACATAAATCAGCTGTTTCCAAGGTTTATGTCTCACCATAAAATACAGATACAGCTCAGCTACCAATACCCAGTGGAGTGGCTGTGGTACCTGTCTGAAAGCATTATTAGCGACAGATTAAAAGCAGTCTGTGACTTTTTGGTATCTGTTCCCCCCACAGACAGTGTAGCTGACTGTCTCTGCCGGATGACCTTTCTGCCTTCATTTCACCATCTACTCATCGATTCTCAGAGCTCTGTCCCCGCACATTCTTTGTTCAATTTTATCTACAGACCTGGACAAAGCTACGCTGATAGAAGGGTATCCTGAGGGGATTTCTTTCCTATCTCCAATAGCAACACATCTGGATATTTATCCCAGCGGTTTGGGCTGATGTTCTGACCTCAGTCCCAATCTACGTGCCCGATGAGCAGGAGAGGTTTGGGCTGATCACCCGCCAGGTGTAGAACCCTCCCGATTTCCATCCTATTTTAATATCGGCCGGGTTCTATAAGCGGGCGATCCGCTCCGCCAGATTATCATCCAGTCCAGTGACGGTGGAAATTACCTGCTGTTCCTAGGCTGTTGTATATCAACCAAACAGGGTGATTTAAGTGTTTACCCTGAAGGCAGTTTGATGAAAGACAGAAGAAGCAAAAAATAATGGACAAGGTGTGGCATTTTGTTACAGGGAGTATTTCTAGCATCAGAGCTGCTGCTTGTTGACAGGACACTGAGTGGTTGCCATGCAAATAACGAACCCACGGGGAGATGCAGGACTCACATGTACAGTGGAGGCTTTGGAGGTCCTGCTGCAAGAGGTGTAGTAAAGGAGATCGACTCGGAGCCTGCTGTGGAAGCTGAGGGACCGGCTGTATGGCTGTGGAGGCACATAGATCAGTATCTGGGTGCCAACCAGGGACACGTTCTCTGGCATCAGGAGTGCTACAGTAAGCGTCCCATACTTGCCAACCTTCTTACCAAAGGAGCAAAGGAGACAGGGCACAACTGTAAATGGTGAGCTGCAGAAGCCTCAGGGAAAGAGAATGCAGAGAGAGAGTGTTTCTCTTTCTTCTCAACAGTCTTGCGTTGCACAAAAGAGGTAGGACACACTTCTACTGGGGAAAACTCATAACCTGCATTGAAACATGTTGCAATATTCACTCATAGCCTGCATTGAAACATGTTGCAATATTCACTCATAGCCTGCACTGAAATATGTTGGGCTAAAAATTTGATTAGGCACGAAAATGGGCGTAGGAATCGCAATGCACGATCGCCCTGCGCCCGATCTAAGTAACGCAGGCTGCACGCGGGCTTCGTGGTGCCTGCTAATTACCATGACTGCTGCGTTCAGCCCAGCGCTGGACGCACTGTTAAACAGCTGAATACTCAGCAGGGAGCCAAAGTTCGTGCGAGGCCAGCTCTATTTAAAGCTAGCCTCCACTTCTTAAAGAAAGTCTGAATCTCTTAAAGGTGAGGTGCATTCTGCATTCAGCAGCTGCTGGAACTGCTTGTGAAGGCAACTGTGAGAGAATAATGGCTGAACAGGGCAGAGGAAGGGCACCAAGGTTCTTGGATGCAGCACTAGAGGTCTTAGTGGAGCGGAGAGGAGGGGACAGGTCCTCTACCCGTAGGGGGCCAGGAGGCCCTCTCGACACACAGTGAGAAGGTAGTGGGAGCAGATACCAAAGCGGTCACTGCCAGCAGTCTTGCCCCCAGGACCTGGATCCAGTGCCAAAAGAAGTTCAATGACCTCCCACGAGTGGTCAAAGTCAGTGAATGCAGCTTCAAAAGCCGTCTCCCACCAACTGCACCACTAGCCTCAGACTCTGCTCAATGCACCACACCCCCATCACTCACCTGCCAACAATCTCTATCAATCACGACTCATACCTCACATTCATAGTTTCACCTCACTCTCGCACACTTACCACTGCTGCAAGCCCCACACCCACATCTCACACCTTACACACAATGCCAGCTATTCAACCATGGCAGGCACGTCACCCAAACACATTGCAGCACACTCACTGACACACACATCACCCAAACACATTGCAGCACACTCACTGACACACACATCACCCAAACACATTGCAGCACACTCACTGACACACTTCCCTTTCTCTTGCAGGGCATGGTGGCGCACAACCAGAGGCAGCAGCAGCTAACTGGCGGGGACGGGCAGGCCTGCACGTCCTTACCCAGGTGGAGGAGACGGTGCTTGACATCATTGGAGGGGCATCACTAAGGTTGTGGTGAGCGGTGAGGCTGAAACCATTCAAGATGACAGTATGCTCATACCTAATCCTCCTCCTCAGATCCCACTTCCCCCTCATCCCACAATCTCTTCTCACTTGCAAACTGCTGATGGTGTAAGCATGCACATTTTGCTTTCCCCCCTCCCCTCACCACAACCCTACCCTTGTGCCTTTCTCCTTTCAGATACCCAAGAACTCCAAGTTGGCCAGCCAGTGCAGGAAGAGAAGAGTGATGGAGAAGAAGAGACACCGTCACTCGACCTGACACTCACAGGCACCAACTGAGATACTGGCACTGCGCAGATTTTAGAGGGTAGTCTAGAGGTGGGATCTGCACATGGTGAGTCACCGGGCACGAGTGAGCTGCAGCCAGGGCAGGGAGAAAGAGTATCACAGGTACCAGCTCCATGGAGGGTGAGGTCACACACGAGTTCTGCAGCAGAGGACTCAGATGAGGACTTCGATGGGGTGGCCTTTAGAAGAACGCTGATGGCTATGCACAATGAAATGCTTGGTGCATTGGTAGGCTTGCCAGAAAGTCTGTTGTCACTGTCAAGGAGCATGGAGGAGTCCAGCACCAACGTTGCACAGGGCTTTGCGCAGAGCTTGGAGCCCATGATTTCCAGGATGGAAGTGATGGGCAACTCCATTGGTGTACTTTTGGACCCAACCATGATGCAGGGACTAATGGCCAAGGTCTCAACTTCCACTGCAGCACAAGTGGAAGCGACCCAACATCTGAGTGCTGCAGTGGAAGCTCAGACTGCTCTCATGCAGGATTAGCTTGCTGCCACACAAGTTCAGACTGCTGCCATCGTGGCTGCGTTTACCAGTGTGGAAAGGGGTTTGTAGCGTGTCACAGCAGTCCAGCAACCTTTCCTGCAACAGATTACTAGGATTACTAGGATTACAGAAGCGCCAGCCTGGGGAAGTGGCAATGGCTCCGTGGAACACAAGCCCTTACAGTTGCCTGTCAGCCAGCCAGCCCAGACTGCTGCCGCCCTTGCCGAGGTGGTACAGTCTACAGCCGGGCCTTCCAGGTCCAGAGCTGCTCGAGGTTGTCCTGCAAGGCCATCTGCAGTCTCCCCCACTGAAAGTCAGCAGCCTTTCACCAGCCATGCTGCAGCAACTGGGGTAGCACTGCGTAGCAGCATTAGTGCAGGCAATGGCACACGCAAGACTGGCGCTAAGGGAATGCACAAAGGTGATTAGTTGACTTTGTTATGTAAGATTGGATTGATTGATTTATAAATTATGTTTGAAATGTGCGTTTTGTGGTGGCTCATATTTGAGCTTTGTGCCCAGGAGGAAGCTGTGATATTCTGTGACAGAGGGGTGGGGAGCAATGCTCCTGCTCCTCCTCTCTGTTTAGAGAGAAGACAATGAAGTCCCCTCTCCTAGCGTACAGAGCCTCTGTGACCTCCCAGTTGCAGCGATGGCCGGCGAACTGTGAGATGTTTGCTATGTCGCCTGTTCCAGCCTGGAAGGATCAGCTGGTGAAAAAATTCAGGGCCACGGCCACCTTGAGGGCCACTGACAGTGCCGTCGTCACCATGCTCTGAGGCTGCTGGTCTGGTTCCAAGAGATGACAGAGTTCTGTAACCACCTCCTTGGTGAAGCTGAGCTGACTAACACACTGTTCCTGGCTTTGGTGCAGGTAGAAGTGCTCCCTGATGACCCTAGGTGGGTAAGGCCTCCTGCTGAGAGCCCCCCTCCTCCTCCTCCCAATCCCTCTGCGAGCAGCTTGTCTTCTTTGCTGCCTCTGCTCCATCTCCCTGGGTTGCTGCAGTGCGAGGGGGACTGCAACTGGAGCCCCCATGACTGGGAGCAAGTGGTGTATTCAGAGGCCTTCCAGTAGCAGCCAACGCCTTCCCAACGAACAGCAGCACTCCCTGCACACTTTAACAACTTTTGAAATCTCTTACAGTACTCCGACAAGCTCTGCCAGAGCCAGTACAAAAGTAATAAGCAACTTAATTGCAAAGCTGCCAGTTGGATGTATCCCTTTAAGTACCGCTGGTGGGGGGGGGTCCATCGTGCAGCTAAACGCACGTTCAGCTGTGCGTGTTTAGGAGAGGACGTTGAATGGTGCGGCGACATCGAAAATGGCAGGTCGTGCGTCAAATCACCGTTACACATTGATTGACGCCACGATCTGCCTACTCTGCATACTGCTGGCGCATGCATGTACCGCCCACGCTAACGCCCTCACCAAGATGGCAAACAGCACCTGCAGCGGCGGAAGTAGGCGGTAACAAAGCGGACACCATTTTTTTTTTAAAAGGCCAAAACTACTGGCGTTACGGAGCCGAATTTCGCGGCCGTTGTAGTGGCTTTGCACAAGTATAGGTTTAGGCTCGTACAACACCCTGGAGTTTTGATAAGCCTGTCACATGGTGAAACATAGAAAAATAGGAGCAGGAGTAGGTCATTCGGCCCTTCGAGCCTGCTCCGCCATTCAATATGATCATGGCTGATCCTCTATCTCAATACCATATTCCCGCTCTTTCCCCATACCCCCTTGATGCCTTTTGTGTCTAGAAATCTATCTATCTCCTTCTTAAATATATTCAGTGACTTGGCCTCCACAGCCTTCTGTGGTAGAGAATTCCACAGGTTCACCACCCTCTGAGTGAAGAAATTTCTCCTCATCTCAGTCCTAAATGTCCTACCCCGTATCCTGAGACTGTGACCCCTCGTTCTAGACCCCCCAGCCAGGGGAAACATCCTCCCTGCATCCAGTCTGTCTAGTCCTGTCAGAATTTTATACGTTTCAATGAGATCCCCTCTCATTCTTCTAAACTCTAGTGAACACAGGCCTAGTCGACCCAATCTCTCCTCGTACGACAGTCCTGCCATCCCAGGAATCAGTCTGGTGAACCTTCGCTGCACTCCCTCTATGGCAAGAATATCCTTCCTCAGATAAGGTGACCAAAACTGCACACAGTACTCCAGGTGTGGTCTCACCAAGGTCGTGTACAACTGTAGTAAGACATCCTTGCTCCTGTACTCAAATCCTCTTGCAATAATGGCCAACATACCATTTGCCTTCCTAACTGCTTGCTGCACCTGCATGTTTGCTTTCAGTGACTGGTGTACAAGGACACCCAGGTCCCTTTGTACATCAGCATTTCCCAATCTATCACCATTTAAATAATACTCTACCTTTCTGTTTTTCCTACCGAAGTGGATAACGTCACATTTATCCACGTTATACTGCATCTGCCATGTATTTGCCCACTCACTCAACTTGTCTAAATCACCTTGAAGCCTCTTTGCATCCTCCTCACAACTCACAATCCCATCTAGTTTCATGTCATCAGCAAACTTGGAAATATTACATTTGGTTCCCTCATCCAAATCATTGATATATATTGTGAATAGCTGGGGCCCAAGCACCCTGCGGTACCCCACTAGTCACCGCCTGCCACCCCGAAAAAGACCCATTTATTCCTACTCTCTGTTTCCTGTCTGTTAACCAATTTTCAATCCATGCCAGTATATTACCTCCAATCCCACGTGCTTTAATTTTGCACACTAACCTCTTATGTGGGACTTTATCAAAGATCTTCTGAAAATCAAATACACCACGGGGTAAAAATTCACTTGGTTGCGCCTCCCGTTAGCGCCTTAAGAGGGCGCTAATGGGGCGTTAAGCCGCTAACGCCCGGGCGCAGCGCTGTTTGCGCCGCTCGAGAACTTAACTTGAGATTGTGCGGCGGCGCTAAAACTTACCGCTGCGACCACCTGCGCGCGCAGATTGTGACGTCATTCCATGGTGCAACGCCCTTGGGGCGCCCCGGAGCGGAAATTGAGTGGCGCCCCCTGCCTTACCGCCTGGCGCTTCCAACGACCGGAAGACTGGAACGTTATCAATCGGTGTGGGGCTGGGGGGGGCGCTATTTAAAGGGGGCCTCTTCCTGTCTTTTTCTGTGGTCGACATTTATGCACCACTCGTTCTGAGAGAGAGAGAGAGAGATTCGGGGAGAGAGAGAGAGAGACTTCTACATTGACTCAACGCTTTGTGAGGTAGTTTTGCCTATTCATCCTAACTTTGTTGCTACTTTAGTTGCTGTACCTCATTACTTTTCTGGCAAAGAGAATATGGGGGCTGCAATGATTGGGGGCGTCGTCCTGCTCAGGCTGAATCGGAGGATACAGAGACGCAGACAGAGAGTGGCAATGATGGCCAGGCGGAGGAGGGCCATCAGGCGCATGTACAGGAGAGCTTACCCTCCCAGGGTATATCGTGAACAGCTCTCCTACATCCATATGTCCGAGGAGCTGTGTTTGCGGAGGCTGCGATTCAGCAAGGAGGTGGTCACTGAGCTCTGCCACCTGCTGCAGCCAGATCTGCAGCCTCAGCTGAGGTCCAGGACGTCTCTGTCGGTGGCAGTGAAGGTCACAGTGGCTTTGAACTTCTACGCCACTGGCTCATTCCAAGCTGCTGCTGGGGACCTCGCCAATATCTCCCAGTTTGCGGTGCATCGCTGCATCTGTCAGGTCACCAATGCCCTCTTCAGAAGGAGACGAGACTTCATCTCTTTCCCTATGACCCCAGACAAGCAGCGTGACCGTGCTCTGGGCTTTGCGAGGGTAGCGGGCTTCCCCATGGTGCAGGGCGCCATTGACTGCATGCATGTGGCTTTGCGTGCTCCGCGAGAGAATGCAGAGGAATTCAGGAACAGGAAGGGGTTCCATTCCTTGAATGTGCAGTTGGTCTGTGACCACAGACAGGTGATACTCGCTGTCAATGCCCACTATCCGGGCAGCTGCCACGATGCTTTCATCCTGCGCCAGACTACTGTGGCAGAACTTTTCGAGGCACCGCATCAGCCAGTTGGTTGGCTTCTGGGGGACAAGGGGTACGCATTGAGCACCTGGCTGATGACACCGCTCCGTACGCCAAACACCCCTGCTGAGCTGCGGTACAATGAAAGCCATCAAGCAACCAGGAACATTATTGAGCGCACAATCGGCGTGCTGAAACAACGGTTCCGCTGTCTGGACCATTCCGGAGGAGCCCTGCAGTACTCGCCTGAGCAAGTTTCGAACTTCGTAGTCGTGTGCTGCATGTTGCACAACATGGCAATCCTCAGGACCCAGCCAATGCCACCAGGCCTTGTAGCACCACCAGAGGAGGAGGAGGAAGAGGAGGAAGAGGACGAGGACGATGATCATCAGCAGCACCAAGGCGGGAGGGCGGCCCACAATGGTCAAACTGCAAGGGCCGTCCGTCAACGACTAATAGCAAGCCGCTTCTAGGGCCCCTGCCATTGCTACAAACACTAATCAACCCAGCACGCAACCCCTAAGCCGGCCAAGGCACCAATAATTCCAAGCACTAGCCATGTATATTTTGAAAACAGAAACTTATTTATTTTACAAACTCTGTGTGTGTCAATTCCTCATGACAAACTCATAGAAATAAACACAAAAAAACAGTCAATAACATAACTGGTTCTCACAACCTGGAGATAATGTCCAAAACACTAAACAAAAGTTGGACCACGACCCTCGGCCTTTAATAAAAAAATGACCAGCATTTTGGCACACCTCCTACTTTTTGCCCTTCGAGGGTGATCTCCTTCCCTTGCGCACTTCCCCCCTTCCAACCCTACTGCTCCTCCGTAATGGGACCTCAGTGGCTGCAGCAAGGCTGGTGGAAGGCTGCTGCTCGTCAGACCCTGACACTGCAGATGCCCCTGAAGGACGGCCTCGACCACTTCTGGGCCTGAAGGGCCCGGCTGCAGACTGCACCAACTCTGCATGGGCGGCAGCAGTCTGTCCTACAGGCGGTGGCAAGTGCAGTGGAGAAGTGACAGTGTTGGCAGCAGGAATGCTGTCATCGTGAGAGAGGACAGCAACTCCCTGCTCGCCCGACACACTGGCACTCCCACGGGGCAGCACTTCAGCATCCGGAGCAATCTGCCGGAGAACAGATTGCTGGCCTGCTGCGGCGCGGTGACAGCCCCGGGGACATGTGCACGAACCATCGAAATTGGCAGCAGTCTGTGCTCGCGTGGCCTCCATCTGAGTCTGTATGAGAGCAGTCAGAGGTGGGATCACGGCAGCCAGTGACTGAATTGCAGCACTAAGCGTTAGTGTGGCATCCGCCTGTGCTACAGCGAAGTGCTCCACACTCCTTGCCAGTGACTCAATGCATTCGGGCACCCTTCCCACTGCACCCATGAGCTCAGTGTGCATGCCCACCGCCTGGGTGTTCATTTCTGCAATCAGCCGCTCCTCCTCTGCGTCCATTGCAGTAGGAGTGTCTGGCATACTCTCCCTCTGGGGAGAAGGCCCCCGTTCTTCCCTACCCCCCCCATGGCGTTGCTGCAGCCCGCTGGGTCCTGGAGCTTCACCATCATCAGCCCCTTCCCCCCTGCTCCCCTCCGGGGAAGGCGTGTTCCCAGTGTGGGCATGGGCTTCCTCGGGAGAGGGTGGCACTGATGCTCCGGCTTCCTCTTCCTCCTCGGCTGCAGCATCACTCCCAGTGGCAGCTTGAGGGCCCGTCTCCTCAGCTGGTGAATCACCATCTGAAAGCAGGGAGGTACAAGAGTGGCTTTAGCGTGAGGACGGGGTGGCAGTAAGGGAGGAATAAGTGCAGCGAGTTAGCAAGTTGGATTGAAAGTGTCAAAGGCTGGTATTGTGAGGGACAAGTGGAAGGACAGAGGACAAAAAGGTGATGACCTTACCATTGCTGTCCACAACGGGGTCGGCGTCTCCAGTGGCGACGGGACCGATCACCCGGCTTGCCACAATCCTGTGGACGCGCTCCTCCAGATCGCTGAGGGGTTGCAGCTGAAGCCGCCCTCCACCCGTCCGTTGCTGCTGTCTCCGATTATGAGCCAGCTTAGCCTGCAAGAAAAAGGACAGCATCTGAGTAAATATACAGCCATGGTCTTGCCTGATGTGCCTCCCATAGGTGAATAGCCCTTACAATATACAGCCATGGTCTTGCCTGATGTGCCTCCCATAGGTGAATAGCCCTTACAATATACAGCCATGGTCTTGCCTGATGTGCCTCCCATAGGTGAATAGCCCTTACAATATACAGCCATGGTCTTGCCTGATGTGCCTCCCATAGGTGAATAGCCCTTACTGTATGCAAAGTGTAGAGTAGAATGTGTGTGTGTGTTTGATGAAAGGGCCATAGGTGTTGGATGAGTGTTGTGCATTGGGGTTTTAAGACCCTCTGGCCATAGAGTGAGGTTGAGATGGAGGGATGGAGAGGTATTGAGAAAAAGCCACTCACCCTGACGACCCGAGTGAGGTCGTTGAACTTTTTGCGGCATTGAACATGGGTCCTGGGCACCATGCTCCTGGAGGAGACGCTCTGAGCCACCTCCCTCCACACTCTTCTGAACTCGCGTGGCAAAGGCCTCCTGCCACTCTCCGGGAACAGCATGCATCGTCTGCGCTCCACTGCGTCAACCAGAGCATCCAAGGCCCGCTCGGTGAAGCGATGAGCGCGTTCTCTCACCCTCTCCATGCTTGGCAGCAAAATGGATTACAGGTCTCTCCAGGCTGAGATTCAAGGCTGCAATGAGCAGGGTGTGGCTGGGGAGCAAGTGGCCCCCCCCGCTTTAAGAACTGGCCGGCGCCAGTGTGTCTGTGTTCCCTCGCTAACTGGCAGCAGCTGCGCTGCGCTCGTGCGCTGAGTTAGCGCCTCACTCCTTGGCCTTTGCGCCTTAAGACAGGTGTGCCGCGCCTGCTTTAGCGCTCCACTCACCTCCCGGGGCGGTAAAAGTGAAGTTTCCTGTCAGTGCCGATAATTAGCGCCAGGCGCTAATATTTGCGTCCGGACGATATTTGCGCCCCAAATGGGGCGCGACCTAATTTCTACCCCCACATCCCTTATCTCCCTTATCTATTCTACCAGTTACATCCTCAAAAAACTCCAGTAGGTTTGTCAAACATAATTTCCCTTTCATAAATCCATGTTGACTTTGTCTAATCCCGTTGATATTTTGTAAGTGTCCTGTTATCACATCCTTTATAGTAGACTCTAGCATTTTCCCTACTATTGATGTTTGGCTAACCAGTCTGTAGTTCCCTGTTTTCTCTCTCCTTTTTTAAATAGCGAGGTTACATTTGTCACCCTCCAATCTGCAGGAACTGTTCCATAATCTATAGAATTTTGGAAGATGACAACAAATGTATCCACTATTTCCATGGCTACCTCTTTTAATACTCTGGGATGCAGATTATCAGGCCCTGGGGATTTATCAGCTTTCAGTCCCATTAATTTCTCCAGCACTATTTTTTTACTAATACTAATTTCCTTTAATTCCTCCTTCTCACTAGACCCTTTGTTCCCTAGCATTTCTGGGAAGTTATTTGTGTCCTCTTCCGTGAAGACAGAACCAAAGTATTTGTTTAATTGCTCTGCCATTTCTTGGATAGAGAACTGGTTCGCAGACAGGAAGCAAAGAGTTGGAATAAACGGGTCTTTTTCCGAGTGGCGGGCAGTGACTAGTGGGGTACCGCAGGGATCGGTGCTAGGACCCCAGCTATTCACAATATATATATAAATGATCTAGACGAGGGAACTAGATGCTCTCGCCGCATCTTGAGATCCACGCTCAACTCCATGCGGCGCCACATGAACACTCTCGACATCTCTCTTCAGCAGCACCGACGCACTCTATCTCAAAGCTGTCCGGGTCCACAGTTCCATTTCATCCTTAGACTCATCCGACGCTTCAACAAAAAACTTTTCTTCTTCCTTTCCGATGTCAAGGATCGCAAGCTTCAACAACTCTTGGACACTAACGCCCCTCCGGAACCTTCTTCCCCTTCACTTTCCTCTGACCCCCCTTCTCCCAATCTCACCCCCTGCCGCGTTTTCACTATCCCCTCTGACCTTCCCCTCTCTGACTCCGAACGATCAGTCCTCAGCAAAGGCCTGAGCTTCATCCCCTTACGCCCCCATCTAAATGAATTTCGAGCTCGGCACGATGCTGAGCTCTTTTTCCGCCGCCTCCGTCTCCGTGCCCACTTCTCTGGCCAGGAGTCTTCCCCCCGCACGGCTGACCCTTTCTCCCGCTTTCAGAATTCTCGTTCCACCTGGACCTCTCCCTCTGGCCTCTTACCCTCTCTAGATCTTTTCATTGCTAACTGCCGCCGTGACATCGGCCAGCTCAATTTCTCTGCTCCTCTCACTCACTCCAACCTACCTCCCTCTGAATTTGCAGCACTCCATTCTCTCCGATCCAACCCTGACATTGTCATTAAACCTGCTGACAAGGGTGGCGCTGTTGTTGTTTGGCGAACCGACCTCTACCTAGCGGAAGTTGAACGCCAACTCTCTGACACCTCCTCCTACCTCCACCTGGACCATGACCCCACTACCGAACATCAAGCCACCGTGTCCAAGACTGTCACTGACCTCATCTCCTCTGGAGATCTTCCCCCCACGGCCGCCAACCTCATAGTTCCCCAACCCCGCACAGCCCGCTTTTACCTCCTTCCCAAGATCCACAAACAGGACTGCCCCGGTAGACCCATCGTTTCAGCCTGTTCTTGCCCCACGGAACTTATCTCTTCCTATCTCGACTCTATTTTTTCTCCCCTTGTCCAGTCTCTTCCCACCTACATCCGCGACTCTTCCGATGCCCTCCGCCATTTTAACAGTTTCCAGTTTCCCGGCCCCAACCGTCTCCTCCATTCGTACAATCCCTCTGCACCTCCATTCCCCACCAGGATGGCCTGAGGGCGCTCCGCTTCTTCCTTGAACAGAGGCCCAACCAGTCCCCATCCACCACCACCCTCCTCCGCCTGGCTGAACTTGTTCTCACATTGAACAACTTCTCCTTTGACTCTACCCATTTCCTCCAAATTAAAGGTGTTGCTATGGGTACCCGCATGGGTCCTAGCTATGCCTGCCTTTTCGTGGGATATGTGGAATACTCTTTGTTCCAGTCCTACTCGGGTCCCCTCCCTCACCTCTTTTTCCGGTACATTGATGACTGTATCGGTGCCGTCTCCTGCTCTCGCCCTGAACTAGAACATTTCATTCACTATGCTTCCAATTTCCACCCTTCCCTCACCTTCACATGGTCCATCTCCGACTCTTCCCTTCCCTTCCTCGACTTCTCCATCTCCATCTCTGGGGATAGGTTATTGACTAACATTCACTACAAGCCCACTGACTCTCACAGCTACCTGGACTACACTTCCTCCCACCCCGCCTCCTGTAAGGACTCTATTCCATTCTCCCAGTTTCTCCGTCTCCGCCGCATCTGCTCTGATGATGCCACCTTCCATACCAGTGCTTCCGACATGTCTTCCTTTTTCCTCAACCGAGGATTCCCCTCTACCGTGGTCAACACGGCCCTCGACCGTGTCCGTTCTATCTCCCGCACTTCTGCCCTCACCCCTGCCCCTCCCTCCCGGAACCACGATAGGGTCCCCCTTGTCCTCACCTTTCACCCCACCAGCCTCCACATTCAACGGATCATCCTCCGCCATTTCCGCCACCTCCAGCGTGATCCCACCACCAAACACATCTTCCCCTCACCTCCCCTTTCAGCATTCCGCAGGGACCGCTCCCTCCGCGACACCCTAGTCCACTCCTCTACCACCCCCAGCACCCCTTCCCCTTCGCCCGGCACCTTCCCGTGCAAGCGCAGGAGATGCAACACATGCCCTTATACCTCCCCTCTTCCCACTGTCCAGGGCCCCAAACACCCCTTCCAGGTGAAACAGCGATTTACTTGTACTTCCTGCAATTTAGTATACTGTATTCGCTGCTCACGATGTGGTCTCCTCTACATTGGGGAGACCAAACGCAGATTGGGTGACCGCTTTGCGGAACACCTCCGTTCAGTCCGTAAGGGGGACCCCGAGCTCCCAGTCGCCTGTCACTTTAATTCACCGCTTCACTCCCACTCTGACCTCACCGTCCTCGGCCTATTACACTGTTCCACGGAAGCGCAGCGTAAGCTCGAGGAACAGCACCTCATCTTTCGTTTAGGCACGCTACAGCCCTCTGGACTCAATATCGAGTTCAACAATTTTAGATCATAACCTCAGCTCCAATCACATTTATATTTTATTTTTTCCACCCTTTTATTTGCCCCCCCACCTTTTTTTTCCTCCTAGAAGCTGGCAGCTGTCCTTCATTCTGCCAGTGGATTTCACACTTCTTTCAGCCTTAATCGGTCACATTAACACCACCTCTAGCCTTGCATATCTCTTAATGTCTCTTAATGTCTCTTCATCTCCCCCTTTGTTCCTTTATCCCCTCCCCCTTTTCCCAGCTTTACCCTGGCCTTAAATCTATTTGATTTCTGGCTCTTCCCAGTTCTGATGAAAGGTCATCGACCTGAAACGTTAACTCTCTTTCTCTCTCCACGGATGCTGCCTGGCCTGCTGAGTTTTTCCAGCGTTTTCTGTTGTTATTTCGGATTTCCAGCATCCGCAGTATTTTGCTATCGGAACTAGATGTAATATCTCCAAGTTTGCAGACGACACAAAGCTGGGTGGGCGTGTGTGCTGTGAGGAGGATGCTGAGAAACTCCAGTATGATTTGGACAGGTTGGGTGATTGGGCAGATGCATGGCAAAGGCAGTATAATGTGGATAAATGCAAGGTTATCCACTTCAGTGGCAAAAACAGGAAGACAGATTATTATCTGAACGGCAATAGATTGGGAAAAGGGGAAGTGCAACGAGACCTGGGTGTCCTTGTACACCAGTCGCTGAAGGTAAGCATGCAGGTGCAGCCGGCGGTTAAGAAGGCAAATGGTATGTTGGCCTTCATAGCGAGAGGATTTGAGTACAGGAGCAAGGATGTCTTGCTGCAGTTGTACAAGGCCTTGGTGAGACCACACCTTGAGTATTGTGTGCAGTTTTGGTCACCTTATCTGAGGAAGGATGTTCTTGCCATGGAGAGAGTGCAGCGAAGATTCACCAGACTGATACCTGGGATGGCAGGAATGACATATGAGGAGAGATTGGGTCGATTAGGCTTATATTCGCTAGAGTTTAGAAGAATGAGAGGGGATCTCATTGAAACTTATAAAATTCTAACAGGACTAGACAGACTAGATGCAGGAAGGATGTTCCCGATGGCGGAGGAGTCCAGAACCAGGGGTCACAGTCTAAGGATAAGGGGTAAGCCATTTAGGACTGAGATGAGGAGGAATTTCTTCACCCAGAGAGTGGTGAACCTGTGGAATTCTCTACTACAGAAGGCAGTTGAGGCCAATTCATTAAATATATTCAAGAAGGAGTTAGATATATTTCTTAAGGCTAAAGGGATCAAGGGATATGGGGAGAAAGCAGGGACAGGGTACTGAATTTGGATGATCAGCCATGATCTCATTGAATGGCGGAACAGGCTCGAGGGGCCGAATGGCCTACTCCTGCTCCTACCTTCTATGTTTCTATGTTTCCTTGTTCCCCATTATAAATTCTCCTGTTTCTGACTGTAAGGGACCTACATTTGTCTTCACTAATCTTTTTCTTTTTACATACTTGTAGAAGCTTTTACAGTCCGCTTTTATGTTCCTTGCAAGTTTACTCTCATACTCTATTTTTCCCCTCTTAATCAATCTCTTGGTCCTTTTTTGCAGAACTCTAAACTGCTCCCAATCCTCAGGCTTGCTACTTTTTCTGGCAACTTTATATGACTCCTCTTTGGATCTAATACTATCCTTAATTTCTTTTGTTAGCCATGGTTGGGCCACTTTTCCTTGTGTGTTTTTGCGCCAGAAAGGAATGTATAACTGTTGCAATTCATGCATTCGTTCCTTAAATGTTAGCCATTGCCTATCCACCGTCATGCCTTTTAATGAAGCTCCCCAATCTATCATAGCCAACTCACTCCTCATACCATTGTAGTTTCCTTTGTTTAGATTTAGGACCCTAGTTTCGGATTGGACTTCTTCACTTTCCATTTTAATGAAGAATTCTATCATGTTATGGTCACTCTTCCCTAAAGGACCCTGCACAACAAGATTATTAATTAACCCCTTCTCATTACACAATACCCAATCTAGGATAGCCTGTTCCCTAGTTGGCTCCTCAACGTACTGGTCTAAAAAATCATCTCGTACACACTCCAGGAATTCATCCTCCACAGTATTATTGCTAATTTGGTTTGGCCAGTCTATGTGTAGATTAAAGTCACCCAAGATTACTGTAGTACCCTTGTTACATGCAAGGGTACTACAGTGAAAGGGTCTGTGCCTCTCCTGCAGCTGCCTCCTCTCAGGGAGAGATATTTGTCACAAGCATGGCGACTGTCATTTGCTTTCTGCAACCATAGACAGCAGATTGACTGACATCCTCTTCACTGGCCTGAGCACAGGAGCTCGAAGCAATGGTCCCCAGGAATTATCCACATATAACCTTGGAACAGGCGGTGGAGACTAGTCTCCTGAGGTTGCCCAGTGAGGATTATTGGGGTCTATATCATGGACCCGGGGTCGTGGCAGGGGAGTGTGTAACAGTTCACACCTGCGTCTGATGTCCCTGCAATAAAGAGTCCTCGTTTAAAACAAAGGGAGGCCCCACTGGTTCCCAGAACCTGGGCCTCTGCAAGTCACTAAACAGCATCACTGAAATAGGCTGCAGTAAAATCAAGGATGCAAAACAAAATGTTTTGCAAAAATTGCAAAGTAAAGAAAAAAAAGTCATTGCTGAATACAAAGTGCATGAATAATAAAACTTAAATCACAAAAAGCAAACTATCAACAATAATTATAGAAAAAAAATCAGCTTTAATGAGAAGCAGGACAGTGCGTCAGTTAAGGTCCTGCTTTATCAGAGCACAGTGGGTGCTGTGGATACAGTGGGTGCTGGAGTTCAGTGGGGTGCTGGTGGTTCAGTGGGTGCTGGGGGTACAGTGGGTGCTGGGGGTCCAGTGGGTGCTGGGGGTCCAGTGGGTGCTGGGGTTCAGTGGGTGCTGGGGTTCAGTGGGTGCTGGGCTTCAGTGGGTGCTGGGGCTTCAGTGGGTGCTGGGGCTTCAGTGGGTGCTGGGGCTTCAGTGGGTGCTGGGGCTTCAGTGGGTGCTGGGGCTTCAGTGGGTGCTGGGGCTTCAGTGGGTGCTGGGGCTTCAGTGGGTGCTGGGGCTTCAGTGGGTGCTGGGGCTTCAGTGGGTGCTGGGGCTTCAGTGGGTGCTGGGGCTTCAGTGGGTGCTGGGGCTTCAGTGGGTGCTGGGGCTTCAGTGGGTGCTGGGGCTTCAGTGGGTGCTGGGGATACAGTGGGTGCTGGGGATACAGTGGGTGCTGGGGATACAGTGGGTGCTGGGGGTTCAGTGGGTGCTGGAGATACAGTGGGTGCTGGAGATACAGTGGGTGCTGGGGATACAGTGGGTGCTGGGGATACAGTGGGTGCTGGGGATACATTGGGTGCTGGGGATACAGTGGGAGCTGGGGATACAGTGGGTGCTGGGGATACAGTGGGTGCTGGGGATACAGTGGGTGCTGGGGATACAGTGGGTGCTGGGGATACAGTGGGTGCTGGGGATACAGTGGGTGCTGGGGATACAGTGGGTGCTGGGGATACAGTGGGTGCTGGGGATACAGTGGGTGCTGGGGATACAGTGGGTGCTGGGGATACAGTGGGTGCTGGGGATACAGTGGGTGCTGGGGATACAGTGGGTGCTGGGGATACAGTGGGTGCTGGGGATACAGTGGGTGCTGGGGATACAGTGGGTGCTGGGGATACAGTGGGTGCTGGGGCTTCAGTGGGTGCTGGGGATACAGTGGGTGCTGGAGATACAGTGGGTGCTGGAGATACAGTGGGTGCTGGAGATACAGTGGGTGCTGGAGATACAGTGGGTGCTGGAGATACAGTGGGTGCTGGAGATACAGTGGGTGCTGGAGATACAGTGGGTGCTGGGGATACAGTGAGTGCTGCGGTTACAGTGGGTGCTGGGGTTACAGTGGGTGCTGGGGATAAAGTGGGTGTTGGGGGTTCAGAGGGTGCTGGGGATAAAGTGGGTGCTGGGGATACAGTGGGTGCTGGGGATACAGTGGGTGCTGGGGATACAGTGGGTGCTGGGGATACAGTGGGTGCTGGGGATACAGTGGGTGCTGGGGATACAGTGGGTGCTGGGGGTTCAGAGGGTGCTGGGGATACAGTGGGTGCTGGGGATACAGTGGGTGCTGGGGATACAGTGGGTGCTGGGGATACAGTGGGTGCCGGGGTTCAGTGGGTGCCGGGGTTCAGTGGGTGCCGGGGTTCAGTGGGTGCCGGGGATACAGTGGGTGCTGGGGATACAGTGGGTGCTGGGGATACAGTGGGTGCTGGGGTTCAGTGGGTGCTGGGGTTCAGTGGGTGCTGGGGATACAGTGAGTGCTGGGGTACAGTGGGTGCTGGGGATAAAGTGTGTGCTGGAGATACAGTGGGTGCTGGGGATACAGTGGGTGCTGGGGATACAGTGGGTGCTGGGGATACACTGGGTGCTGGGGATACACTGGGTGCTGGGGATACACTGGGTGCTGGGGATACACTGGGTGCTGGGGATACAGTGGGTGCTGGGGATACAGTGGGTGCTGGGGATACAGTGGGTGCTGGGGATACAGTGGGTGCTGGGGATACAGTGGGTGCTGGGGATACAGTGGGTGCTGGGGATACAGTGGGTGCTGGGGATACAGTGGGTGCTGGGGATACAGTGGGTGCTGGGGATACAGTGGGTGCTGGGGATACAGTGGGTGCTGGGGCTACAGTGGGTGCTGGGGATACAGTGGGTGCTGGGGATACAGTGGGTGCTGGGAGTTCAGTGGGTGCTGGAGATACAGTGGGTGCTGGAGATACAGTGGGTGCTGGGGATACAGTGGGTGCTGGGGATACAGTGGGTGCTGGGGATACAGTGGGTGCTGGGGATACAGTGGGTGCTGGGGATACAGTGGGTGCTGGGGATACAGTGGGTGCTGGGGATACAGTGGGTGCTGGGGATACAGTGGGTGCTGGGGATACAGTGGGTGCTGGGGGTTCAGTGGGTGCTGGGGGTTCAGTGGGTGCTGGGGGTTCAGTGGGTGCTGGAGATACAGTGGGTGCTGGAGATACAGTGGGTGCTGGAGATACAGTGGGTGCTGGAGATACAGTGGGTGCTGGGGATACAGTGGGTGCTGGGGATACAGTGGGTGCTGGGGATACAGTGGGTGCTGGGGATACAGTGGGTGCTGGGGATAGAGTGGGTGCTGGGGATAGAGTGGGTGCTGGGGATAAAGTGGGTGCTGGGGATACAGTGGGTGCTGGGGATACAGTGGGTGCTGGGGATACAGTGGGTGCTGGGGATACAGTGGGTGCTGGGGATACAGTGGGTGCTGGGGATACAGTGGGTGCTGGGGATACAGTGGGTGCTGGGGATACAGTGGGTGCTGGGGATACAGTGGGTGCTGGGGATACAGTGGGTGCTGGGGATACAGTGGGTGCTGGGGTTCAGTGGGTGCTGGGGTTCAGTGGGTGCTGGGGTTCAGTGGGTGCTGGGGTTCAGTGGGTGCTGGGGTTCAGTGGGTGCTGGGGTTCAGTGGGTGCTGGGGTTCAGTGGTTGCTGGGGTTCAGTGGATGCTGGGGTTCAGTGGATGCTGGGGTTCAGTGGGTGCTGGGGTTCAGTGGGTGCTGGGGTTCAGTGGGTGCTGGGGGTTCAGTGAGTGCTGGTGTTCAGTGGGTGCTGGGGATACAGTGGGTGCTGGGGATACAGTGGGTGCTGGGGATACAGTGGGTGCTGGGGATACAGTGGGTGCTGGGGATACAGTGGGTGCTGGGGATACAGTGGGTGCTGGGGTTCAGTGGGTGCTGGGGTTCAGTGGGTGCTGGGGTTCAGTGGGTGCTGGGGATACAGTGGGTGCTGGAGGTTCAGTGGGTGCTGGGGGTTCAGTGGGTGCTGGGGGTTCAGTGGGTGCTGGGGGTTCAGTGGGTGCTGGGGGTTCAGTGGGTGCTGGGGGTTCAGTGGGTGCTGGGGGTTCAGTGGGTGCTGGGGGTTCAGTGGGTGCTGGGGATTCAGTGGGTGCTGGGGGTTCAGTGGGTGCTGGGGGTTCAGTGGGTGCTGGGGGTTCAGTGGGTGCTGGGGGTTCAGTGGGTGCTGGGGGTTCAGTGGGTGCTGGGGGTTCAGTGGGTGCTGGGGGTTCAGTGGGTGCTGGGGGTTCAGTGGGTGCTGGGGGTTCAGTGGGTGCTGGGGGTTCAGTGGGTGCTGGGGGTTCAGTGGGTGCTGGGGGTTCAGTGGGTGCTGGGGGTTCAGTGGGTGCTGGGGGTTCAGTGGGTGCTGGGGTTCAGTGGGTGCTGGGGTTCAGTGGGTGCTGGGGTTCAGTGGGTGCTGCGGTCAGTGGGTGCTGGGGATACAGTGAGTGCTGGGGTATAGTGGGTGCTGGGGATAAAGTGGGTGCTGGATATACAGTGGGTGCTGGGGTTACAGTGGGTGCTGGGGTTCAGTGGGTGGGTGCTGGGGATACAGTGGGTGCTGGGAGTTCAGTGGGTGCTGGGGATACAGTGAGTGCTGGGGATACAGTGGGTGCTGGGGATAAAGTGGGTGCTGGGGATAAAGTGGGTGCTGGGGATAAAGTGGGTGCTGGGGATAAAGTGGGTGCTGGGGATAATGTGGGTGCTGGGGATAAAGTGGGTGCTGGGGATAAAGTGGGTGCTGGGGATAAAGTGGGTGCTGGGGATAAAGTGGGTGCTGGGGATAAGTGGGTGCTGGGGATAAAGTGGGTGCTGGGGATAAAGTGGGTGCTGGGGATAAAGTGGGTGCTGGGGATAAAGTGGGTGCTGGGGATAAAGTGGGTGCTGGGGATACAGTGGGTGCTGGGGATACAGTGGGTGCTGGGGATACAGTGGGTTCTGGGGATACAGTGGGTGCTGGGGATACAGTGGGTGCTGGGGTTCAGTGGGTGCTGGGGTTCAGTGGGTGCTGGGGTTCAGTGGGTGCTGGGGTTCAGTGGGTGCTGGGGTTCAGTGGGTGCTGGGGTTCAGTGGGTGCTGGGGTTCAGTGGGTGCTGGGGTTCAGTGGGTGCTGGGGTTCAGTGGGTGCTGGGGATACAGTGGGTGCTGGGGATACAGTGGGTGCTGGGGATAAAGTGGGTGCTGGGGTTACAGTGGGTGCTGGGGTTACAGTGGGTGCTGGGGTTCAGTGGGTGCTGGGGATACAGTGAGTGCTGGGGTACAGTGGGTGCTGGGGATAAAGTGGGTGCTGGAGATACAGTGGGTGCTGGGGTTACAGTGGGTGCTGGAGATACAGTGGGTGCTGGGGATCAGTGGGTGCTGGGGATCAGTGGGTGCTGGGGATACAGTGGGTGCTGGGGATACAGTGGGTGCTGGGGATACAGTGGGTGCTGGGGATACAGTGGGTGCTGGGGATACAGTGGGTGCTGGGGATACAGTGGGTGCTGGGGATACAGTGGGTGCTGGGGATACAGTGGGTGCTGGGGATACAGTGGGTGCTGGGAGTTCAGTGGGTGCTGGGAGTTCAGTGGGTGCTGGAGATACAGTGGGTGCTGGAGATACAGTGGGTGCTGGGGATCAGTGGGTGCTGGGGATACAGTGGGTGCTGGTGATACAGTGAGTGCTGGGGATCAGTGGGTGCTGGGGATACAGTGGGTGCTGGTGTTCAGTGGGTGCTGGGGTTCAGTGGGTGCTGGGGATACAGTGGGTGCTGGGGATCAGTGGGTGCTGGGGATACAGTGGGTGCTGGTGTTCAGTGGGTGCTGGGAGTTCAGTGGGTGCTGGAGATACAGTGGGTGCTGGGGATACAGTGAGTGCTGGGGATACAGTGAGTGCTGGGGATACAGTGAGTGCTGGGGTTCAGTGGGTGCTGGGGATACAGTGGGTGCTGGGAGTTCAGTGGGTGCTGGGGATACAGTGGGTGCTGGGAGTTCAGTGGGTGCTGGGGATACAGTGAGTGCTGGGGATACAGTGGGTGCTGGGGATACAGTGGGTGCTGGGGATACAGTGGGTGCTGGGGATAAAGTGGGTGCTGGGGATAAAGTGGGTGCTGGGGATACAGTGGGTGCTGGGGATACAGTGGGTGCTGGGGATACAGTGGGTGCTGGGGATACAGTGGGTGCTGGGGTTCAGTGGGTGCTGGGGTTCAGTGGGTGCTGGGGTTCAGTGGGTGCTGGGGTTCAGTGGGTGCTGGGGATACAGTGGGTGCTGGGGATACAGTGGGTGCTGGGGATACAGTGGGTGCTGGGGATACAGTGGGTGCTGGGGATACAGTGGGTGCTGGGGATACAGTGGGTGCTGGGGATACAGTGGGTGCTGGGGATAAAGTGGGTGCTGGGGATACAGTGGGTGCTGGGGATACAGTGGGTGCTGGGGATACAGTGGGTGCTGGGGATACAGTGGGTGCTGGGGATACAGTGGGTGCTGGGGTTCAGTGGGTGCTGGGGATACAGTGAGTGCTGGGGTACAGTGGGTGCTGGGGATAAAGTGGGTGCTGGGGATAAAGTGGGTGCTGGAGATACAGTGGGTGCTGGGGTTCAGTGGGTGCTGGGGATACAGTGGGTGCCGGGAGTTCAGTGGGTGCTGGGGATACAGTGAGTGCTGGGGATACAGTGGGTGCTGGGGATAAAGTGGGTGCTGGGGATAAAGTGGGTGCTGGGGATAAAGTGGGTGCTGGGGGTTCAGTGGGTGCTGGGGGTTCAGTGGGTGCTGGGGGTTCAGTGGGTGCTGGAGATACAGCTTTGTGAAACTGTGCTAATCTGTGTAATTATGCTACAGACACGAGGCCTGCTCTCGCCAGCAGCAGAGGCTGATCTCTCCAAACAAAAGCAGCAGGTACAAAATCCACCCCTTCCGCGAATTGGACACACGAGATTCCTCGCGTGTTAAGAAACTCAGAGCTATTAACCCTGGCCCCACAACTCGCCCTTACTCCACCGTAAGTTCTTACCCCTTACCCTGGGTCTTGGGACTGTCTGGAAGCATGTTTGATTTTAACCTGACCTGCCAGCGGGAAACTGACGGGATCGGTTCAGCCGCCAATTTTACTCTACATTGAAGTCAACGGAAAGCAAAATTGGGGCACGGCGTAAGACAGGCGGCCGTTCCAACCTTGTCAGTTTCCCGCGAGGCGTGTTAGGTTAAAATTAACCATATAACGTGTGTGTGTGTAATATATATATGTGCGTTTGTGTGCGTGTACATATATAGGGATTTGCAAGAATTTTTTTAAAAAACAATGCAAAAAAAGCAGGGGAAATCCTGCCTGAATTTGGGACAGTCAGAATCCTGAACTGAACAGGTTCCCGGGAATCGAAGTGAGTGAGCCGCTGGTTCTTTATCACACGCCGCCCTCTGCTGGCTCTGTGAGGGGGATCATTCTCTCTGAACTTAGCTTGGCCAAGGAACAGAAAGCAACATACTGCAGATGCTGGAAATCGGGAATAAAGATTGCTGGAGACAGTCAGTCAGCAGCGGTCGAGAAAACGTGAGCCAATTGACGATCACCTCTGATGAAGTGTTTATACTCGACACATTAACTGACTCGTGTTTTTGTGATGTCTAAAGAACACGTTAGAATGGGGAAATGACCATGTATTCTATAGGCTGCCCTGGGGACTGTGGTATAGGTGCAATAATGTAATCTATAGGGTGCCCAGGGGGCTGTGGTATAGGTGCAATAATGTAATCTATAGGCTGCCCAGGGGGCTGTGGTATAGGTGCAATAATGTAATCTATAGGCTGCCCAGGGGACTGTGGTATAGGTGCAATAATGTAATCTATAGGCTGCCCAGGGGGCTGTGGTATAGGTGCAATAATGTAATATATAGGCTGCCCAGGGGACTGTGGTATAGGTGCAATAATGTAATCTATAGGCTGCCCAGGGGACTGTGGTATAGGTGCAATAATGTAACCTATAGGCTGCCCAGGGGGCTGTGGTATAGGTGCAATAATGTAATATATAGGGTGCCCAGGGGGCTGTGGTATAGGTGCAATAATGTAATCTATAGGCTGCCCAGGGGACTGTGGTATAGGTGCAATAATGTAACCTATAGGCTGCCCAGGGGGCTGTGGTATAGGTGCAATAATGTAATCTATAGGGTGCCCAGGGGGCTGTGGTATAGGTGCAATAATGTAATCTATAGGCTGCCTAGGGGACTGTGGTATAGGTGCAATAATGTAACCTATAGGCTGCCCAGGGGGCTGTGGTATAGGTGCAATAATGTAATCTATAGGCTGCCCAGGGGACTGTGGTATAGGTGCAATAATGTAACCTATAGGCTGCCCAGGGGGCTGTGGTATAGGTGCAATAATGTAATCTATAGGCTGCCCAGGGGGCTGTGGTATAGGTGCAATAATGTAACCTATAGGCTGCCCAGGGGGCTGTGGTATAGGTGCAATAATGTAATCTATAGGCTGCCCAGGGGACTGTGGTATAGGTGCAATAATGTAATGTATAGGGTGTCCAGGGGACTAGTTTATTGGCGATGAGATCAGCAACAGTTGTGGTGAATCAGCAGTGATCTTGGTATATGTTGTGATCAGGAGAGGGAGACCGAACCATCCTAAGACACGTGGCCCATAATCCTTCTCCTCCAAGTGTAAATATGCAAAATTTGAGACCATTGGGTTAGACCTTTTTTTTATTTTGACGTTGATGTCCCGAATAAAGAACTGTGTCAAATTGTTGGATTCGGATTGGGGATGTTTTGGGCTTTAGTTTTCGACATCTATTTCTATAATTGAGCAGGTGGGATGATGTAAATTGTGGGTTGTGGGAGAGAAGGGGCCAGAGGGGGGTGAAGGGAGGGTCGGGCAGCAGGTATTCGAGCTTCTCTCCCTGCAGTGAGTCATTCACCAATCAAAACAGCGGCTTCACTAACACCGGCACTCAGTGTCGGGCCCATGGGATGATCACTACTGCCCCCGTCCCCATCACATCTTCCTCCCCTCACAACTTGCCCCTCCTCATCCCTACTCTCCCGCTCCCATTACTTTTCCCTCCCTTCCCCTCCATCACTTCCCCCTCCCCCTCAACACCTTCCCCTCCCCATCATCCCCATCCCTCCTGTTCATCCCCTCCCCATCACTTCTCCCTCCCCCTCAACACCTTCCCCTCCCAATTATCCCCTCCCCTCCCGCTCATCCCCTCCCCATCATCCCGTCCCCCCATCACTTCCCCCTCATCCCCTCCCCCTCCCCATCACTTCCCCCTCCCCCCCATCCCCTCCATCCCCTCCCCCTCACCCCCTCCCCTCAACCCCTCCCCTCACCCCCTCCCCCTCACCCCCTCCCCCTCACCCCCTCCCCCTCACTTCTCCCTCCCCCTCACTTCTCCCTCCCCAACACCTTCCCCTCCCACTCATCCCCTCCCCTCTCCCCATCACTTTCCCCTCCCCCCTCCCCATCACTTCTTCCTGCCTGCCCCTGGTTTACCTGCCCCAGGACGGGTAGCTTCCCTGCTCCCGGCGGGGGGCTTGTGATCGTGGTCGGCAGCAGCTAGCGGGGCTGACTTTGCGAGGGGCGGTAGGGCGTCTGGCCGGTGGGCACCGTTGCTGCTCCGGTGCACCTTGGTGCCAGTGGCCTCTTCCTGCCAAGCGTCCTGGGGCTGTGCGGGGGGCTTCCCCGCCTGGGCAGGGCCTGGGTTGTGTTTCCGGGTCCATTTAGAGCTAACCCTCCGCTTGGTGGGACCGGCAGAGCTGGTGGGCCGGTTTTTCCTGGCCTGGTTGAGGGCCGGGCCCTTCCGCGCTACAACGTGGGTCCCCCGGGGCTCACCCGGTTTCAGCAAGTTGGCCATGTAGAGCTTGCTTTGCGGGCCAGAGCGCCACGTCTTCAGCGTGGAGTCAAACCTCTGGTGGGCGAAGAGATCCGACTTGTTCATGAGGCGCAAGGGCGGCATGCCGGCTGTTCGCTTCATCCACTGGAACTGGAAGATCTTGCCAACGTTCTCCGGGTGTTGCGTCATTTGAGCCAGATCCATCAATGTCCGGCCTTTACTGTCAGTGCCCTCGGCCTCAGCTCCGTGAAGCAGCAGGTAGTTGATGCACTCGGCTTTGGCCATGATCACCGCCATGTGGAGAGCAGTGTGCCCGTCTATCGTTTTGGTCTTCGGATTGGCACCTGTAAACAGACATAGGCACATGAACAAAGAAACATGGACATAGGAACAAAAATTGTCCATTCAGCCCCTCAAGTCTGTTCCGCCATTCAATTAGATCATGGCTAATCTACACCTCCAACCCCACTGATCTGCCTTCGCTCCATATTCCTTCATACCCTTAACCAACAAAAATCTATCGATCTCAGTAGGAGGAACAACCGAGGAAATTTCAGAGTAGCACAGACCCAAAGTCAGTTTGATAAAATAGATACAAGAAAGGTTGCAATAAAGAGAGCTACAGATGGCACTGATCTGGTTTGAAAAACACTCCAAATGCAACATTCAATGAGAATCGGAGAGGCCTGTGGTCCTGTGTATAACCCACTGCATTCACATTTATAGCCATATAACAATTTTGAAGAAATGCTTAAAAAGGTAACTGTCCATCCCTGGGCGATGGGGTGAGGTTAACACACTGTCTATCTCTGGGTGATGGGGTGAGGTTATCACACTGTCTATCCCTGGGCCCTGGGTGATGGGGTGAAGTTATCACACTGTCTATCCCTGGGTGATGGGGTGGGTTATCACTCTGTCTATCCCTGGGCCCTGGGTGATGGGGTGAAGTTATCACACTGTCTATCTCTGGGTGATGGGGTGAGGTTATCACACTGTCTATCTCTGGGTGATGGGGTGGGTTATCACACTGTCTATCTCTGGGTGATGGGGTGAGGTTATCACACTGTCTATCCCTGGGTGATGGGGTGAGGTTATCACACTGTCTATCCCTGGGTGATGGGGTGGGTTATCACACTGTCTATCTCTGGGTGATGGGGTGAGGTTATCACACTGTCTATCTCTGGGTGATGGGGTGGGTTATCACTCTGTCTATCTCTGGGTGATGGGGTGGGTTATCACTCTGTCTATCTCTGGGTGATGGGGTGGGTTATCACTCTGTCTATCTCTGGGTGATGGGGTGAGGTTATCACACTGTCTATCCCTGGGTGATGGGGTGGGTTATCACACTGTCTATCTCTGGGTGATGGGGTGAGGTTATCACACTGTCTATCTCTGGGCCCTGGGTGATGGGGTGGGTTATCACACTGTCTATCTCTGGGTGACGGGGTGGGTTATCACACTGTCTATCTCAGGGTGATGGGGTGGGTTATCACGCTCTCTATCTCTGGGTGATGGGGTGAGGTTATCACACTGTCTATCTCTGGGTGATGGGGTGAGGTTATCACACTGTCTATCTCTGGGTGATGGGCTGGGTTATCACACTGTCTATCTCTGGGTGATGGGGTGGGTTATCACACTGTCTATCTCTGGGTGATGGGCTGGGTTATCACACTGTCTATCTCTGGGTGATGGGGTGGGTTATCACACTGTCTATCTCTGGGTGATGGGGTGGGTTATCACACTGTCTATCTCTGGGTGATGGGGTGGGTTATCACACTGTCTATCTCTGGGTGATGGGGTGGGTTATCACACTGTCTATCTCTGGGTGATGGGGTGGGTTATCACACTGTCTATCTCTGGGTGATGGGCTGGGTTATCACACTGTCTATCTCTGGGTGATGGGGTGGGTTATCACACTGTCTATCTCTGGGTGATGGGGTGGGTTATCACACTGTCTATCTCTGGGTGATGGGGTGGGTTATCACACTGTCTATCTCTGGGTGATGGGGTGAGGTTATCACACTGTCTATCTCTGGGTGATGGGGTGAGGTTATCACACTGTCCATATCTGGGTGATGGGGTGGGTTATCACACTGTCTATCTCTGGGTGATGGGGTGGGTTATCACACTGTCTATCTCTGGGTGATGGGGTGGGTTATCACACTGTCTATCTCTGGGTGATGGGGTGAGGTTATCACTCTGTCTATCTCTGGGTGATGGGGTGGGTTATCACACTGTCTATCTCTGGGTGATGGGGTGGGTTATCACTCTGTCTATCTCTGGGTGATGGGGTGAGGTTATCACTCTGTCTATCCCTGGGTGATGGGGTGGGTTATCACACTGTCTATCTCTGGGTGATGGGGTGAGGTTATCACACTGTCTATCTCTGGGTGATGGGGTGGGTTATCACTCTGTCTATCTCTGGGCCCTGGGTGATGGGGTGGGTTATCACACTATCTATCTCTGGGTGATGGGGTGGGTTATCACACTGTCTATCCCTGGGTGATGGGGTGGGTTATCACTCTGTCTATCTCTGGGTGATGGGGTGAGGTTATCACTCTGTCTATCTCAGGGTGATGGGGTGGGTTATCACACTGTCTATCTCTGGGTGATGGGGTGGGTTATCACACTGTCTATCTCTGGGTGATGGGGTGAGGTTATCACTCTGTCTATCTCTGGGTGATGGGGTGAGGTTATCACTCTGTCTATCTCTGGGTGATGGGGTGAGGTTATCACACTGTCCAGCTCTGGGTGATGGGGTGAGGTTATCACACTGTCTATCTCTGGGTGATGGGGTGGGTTATCACACTGTCTATCTCTGGGTGATGGGGTGGGTTATCACTCTGTCTATCTCTGGGTGATGGGGTGGGTTATCACACTGTCTATCTCTGGGTGATGGGGTGGGTTATCACACTGTCCATCTCTGGGTGATGGGGTGGGTTATCACACTGTCCATCTCTGGGTGATGGGGTGAGGTTATCACTCTGTCTATCTCTGGGTGATGGGGTGAGGTTATCACTCTGTCTATCTCAGGGTGATGGGGTGGGTTATCACACTGTCTATCTCTGGGTGATGGGGTGGGTTATCACACTGTCCATCTCTGGGTGATGGGGTGAGGTTATCACTCTGTCTATCTCTGGGTGATGGGGTGAGGTTATCACACTGTCTATCTCTGGGTGATGGGGTGAGGTTATCACTCTGTCTATCTCTGGGCCCTGGGTGATGGGGTGGGTTATCACACCGTCTATCTCTGGGTGATGGGGTGGGTTATCACACTGTCTATCTCTGGGTGATGGGGTGGGTTATCACACTGTCTATCTCTGGGTGATGGGGTGGGTTATCACACTGTCTATCTCTGGGTGATGGGGTGAGGTTATCACTCTGTCTATCTCTGGGCCCTGGGTGATGGGGTGGGTTATCACACCGTCTATCTCTGGGTGATGGGGTGGGTTATCACACTGTCTATCTCTGGGTGATGGGGTGGGTTATCACACTGTCTATCTCTGGGCCTTAGGTGATGGGGTGGGTTATCACACTGTCTATCTCTGGGCCCTGGGTGATGGGGTGAGGTTATCACACTGTCCATCTCTGGGTGATGGGGTGGGTTATCACTCTGTCTATCTCTGGGTGATGGGGTGAGGTTATCACACTGTCTATCTCTGGGTGATGGGGTGAGGTTATCACACTGTCTATCTCTGGGTGATGGGGTGAGGTTATCACACTGTCTATCTCTGGGTGATGGGTTGGGTTATCACTCTGTCTATCTCTGGGTGATGGGGTGAGGTTATCACACTGTCTATCTCTGGGTGATGGGGTGAGGTTATCACACTGTCTATCTCTGGGTGATGGGGTGAGGTTATCACACTGTCTATCTCTGGGTGATGGGGTGAGGTTATCACTCTGTCTATCTCTGGGTGATGCGGTGAGGTTATCACACTGTCTATCTCTGGGTGATGGGGTGAGGTTATCACACTGTCTATCCCTGGGTGATGGGGTGGGTTATCACACTGTCTATCTCTGGGTGATGGGGTGGGTTATCACACTGTCTATCTCTGGGTGATGGGGTGAGGTTATCACACTGTCTATCTCTGGGTGATGGGGTGGGTTATCACACTGTCCATCTCTGGGTGATGGGGTGGGTTATCACACTGTCTATCTCTGGGTGATGGGGTGGGTTATCACACTGTCCATCTCTGGGTGATGGGGTGAGGTTATCACACTGTCTATCTCTGGGTGATGGGGTGAGGTTATCACACTGTCTATCTCTGGGTGATGGGGTGGGTTATCACACTGTCTATCTCTGGGTGATGGGCTGGGTTATCACACTGTCTATCTCTGGGTGATGGGGTGGGTTATCACACTGTCTATCTCTGGGTGATGGGGTGGGTTATCACACTGTCTATCTCTGGGTGATGGGGTGAGGTTATCACACTGTCTATCTCTGGGTGATGGGCTGGGTTATCACACTGTCTATCTCTGGGTGATGGGGTGAGGTTATCACTCTGTCTATCTCTGGGTGATGGGGTGGGTTATCACACTGTCTATCTCTGGGTGATGGGGTGAGGTTATCACTCTGTCTATCTCTGGGCGATGGGGTGGGTTATCACACTGTCTATCTCTGGGTGATGGGGTGAGGTTATCACTCTGTCTATCTCTGGGCCCTGGGTGATGGGGTGGGTTATCACACTGTCTATCTCTGGGTGATGGGGTGGGTTATCACACTGTCTATCCCTGGGTGATGGGGTGGGTTATCACACTGTCTATCCCTGGGTGATGGGGTGAGGTTGTCACACTGTCTATCCCTGGGTGATGGGGTGGGTTATCACACTGTCTATCTCTGGGTGATGGGGTGGGTTATCACACTGTCCATCTCTGGGTGATGGGGTGAGGTTATCACACTGTCTATCTCTGGGTGATGGGTTGGGTTATCACACTGTCTATCTCTGGGTGATGGGGTGGGTTATCACACTGTCTATCTCTGGGTGATGGGTTGGGTTATCACACTGTCCATCTCTGGGTGATGGGGTGAGGTTATCACTCTGTCCATCTCTGGGTGATGGGGTGAGGTTATCACTCTGTCTATCTCTGGGTGATGGGGTGAGGTTATCACACTGTCTATCTCTGGGCCCTGGGTGATGGGGTGGGTTATCACACCGTCTATCTCTGGGTGATGGGGTGGGTTATCACACTGTCTATCTCTGGGCCTTAGGTGATGGGGTGGGTTATCACACTGTCTATCTCTGGGTGATGGGGTGGGATATCACACTGTCTATCCCTGGGCCCTGGGTGATGGGGTGGGTTATCACACTGTCTATCTCTGGGTGATGGGGTGGGTTATCACACTGTCTATCTCTGGGTGATGGGGTGAGGTTATCACACTGTCTATCTCTGGGTGATGGGGTGGGTTATCACACTGTCTATCTCTGGGTGATGGGGTGAGGTTATCACTCTGTCTATCTCTGGGTGATGGGGTGAGGTTATCACACTGTCTATCTCTGGGTGATGGGGTGAAGTTATCACTCTGTCTATCTCTGGGTGATGGGGTGGGTTATCACACTGTCTATCTCTGGGTGATGGGGTGAGGTTATCACACTGTCTATCCCTGGGCCCTGGGTGATGGGGTGAGTTATCACACTGTCTATCTCTGGGTGATGGGGTGGGTTATCACACTGTCTGTCTCTGGGTGATGGGGTGAGGTTATCACTCTGTCTATCTCTGGGTGATGGGGTGGGTTATCACACTGTCTATCTCTGGGTGATGGGGTGAGGTTATCACTCTGTCTATCTCTGGGCGATGGGGTGGGTTATCACACTGTCTATCCCTGGGTGATGGGGTGGGTTATCACTCTGTCTATCTCTGGGCGATGGGGTGGGTTATCACACTGTCTATCCCTGGGTGATGGGGTGGGTTATCACACTGTCTATCTCTGGGTGACAGGGTGGGTTATCACACTGTCTATCTCTGGGTGATGGGGTGGGTTATCACACTGTCTATCTCTGGGTGATGGGGTGAGGTTATCACACTGTCTATCCCTGGGCCCTGGGTGATGGGGTGAGTTATCACACTGTCTATCTCTGGGTGATGGGGTGGGTTATCACACTGTCTATCTCTGGGTGATGGGGTGGGTTATCACACTCTCTATCTCTGGGTGATGGGGTGAGGTTATCACTCTGTCTATCTCTGGGTGATGGGGTGGGTTATCACACTGTCTATCTCTGGGTGATGGGGTGGGTTATCACACTGTCTATCCCTGGGTGATGGGGTGGGTTAACACACTGTCTATCCCTGGTGATGGGGTGAGGTTATCACACTGTCTATCCCTGGGTGATGGGGTGAGGTTATCACACTGTCTATCTCTGGGTGATGGGGTGAGGTTATCACACTGTCTATCTCTGGGTGATGGGGTGAGGTTATCACACTGTCTATCTCTGGGTGATGGGGTGGGTTATCACACTGTCCATCTCTGGGTGATGGGGTGAGGTTATCACACTGTCTATCTCTGGGTGATGGGGTGGGTTATCACACTGTCCATATCTGGGTGATGGGGTGAGGTTATCACACTGTCCATCTCTGGGTGATGGGGTGAGGTTATCACACTGTCTTTCTCTGGGTGATGGGGTGAGGTTATCACACTGTCTATCTCTGGGTGATGGGGTGGATTATCACACTGTCCAGCTCTGAATGGGGCTCTAAGATTCTACCTATCTGGGAGTATTTGATGGAACAGACTAGACTCTACACTGTAGAGGGAGCTTTATTTTGTATTTAACATGTGCTGTCCCTGGCCTGGGTGTGCTTGATAGAGCACTGTAGTGGAAGCTTTTCTCTGCACTAGAGATGCTGGCAATGAGTACAGAAAGCAGAAAATTTTTCCTTTGCCTAGTGGTGGCATCCCTCCTCTCGCCATTTGGCTTCCAGGGGATGAGAGCACATCATTGAACCACTCACCCTTTACTGAATTCTTACCGTTCGTCAGAAGAAAGTTGACAATATCGATGTGACCCCTGTGAGCAGCGATAAAGAGTGCAACGGACGCACGTTCTGCAATCCAGGCAGCCTTCTGAACGGCGTTCATTCGTCTCGAATTCGGAGTGGAATAGTCGCTGTCCTTGGTAACGCCTAGAGACACTAACTGCAAGTTAACAAACACTGTCAACAAAATCAGGGCCCATTCACTCCTTTTTGATATTCATTCTCGGGATGTGGGCGTTGCCGGCAAGGCCGGCATTTATTGCCCCTCCTTAGTTACCCTTGAGAAGGTGGTGGTGGGCCTTCTTCTTGAACCGCTGCAGTCCGCGGGAGGAGGTAGTCCCACAGTGCTGTTAGGTAGGGAAGATTTTGACCAAGCAACAGTAAAGGAATGGCGATATTTGTCAAGTTGGGATGGTGTATGACTTGGAGGTGAAGGTGTTCCCATGCACCTGCTGCCCTTTAAAGTTGAGAGTTCAAGTTCACTCCAGATACTTGAGCACAAAATCTAGCATGACACTCCAGAGCGTGTACTGAGGGAGTGCTGCAATGTTGGATGGGTCGTCTTTCGGATGAGACATTAAACCTAATTTAATTTAATTTAACATTTAACATGAAACATCTGCCCCTCAAGCTCCTATGGCACTATTTTGAAGAAGAGCAGGGGAGTTCTTCCCGGTGTCCTGGCCAATATTTATCCCTCAATCAACATCACTAAAACAGATTATCTGGTCATTACCACATTGCTGTTTGTGGGAGCTTGCTGTGCGCAATTTGGCTGCCGTGTTTCCTACATTACAACAGTGACTACACTTCAAAAGTACTTCATTGGTTGTAAAGGTTGTGAAAGGCGCTCTATAAATGAAAGTGAGTGGTGGAGGTTTTGGGTTTGGGAGGTGCTGCCGAAGAGGCCATGGCGATTTACAACAGAGGCAGCAAAAGGCAACGCACCCCCAAGTCTTGATCACATGACAGAGTCACCACCTTCGTAAGCACGACGAGATTCAAAACCAGCGACCCCAAATGTGCGATGGATCGCAATTTCCATCCCCTGGGGTTACAATAAGTTAACTGATCCCCGCAGTGGGTGGTGATAGGGGTGCTATATTGATCTACGGGCGGGTGCGCCTGCCTTCACCATCGCCCAGTGACTCTTGCCGGAAAGTGGGTTTGTGCGGACTTCGAGTGAGGAGAGGATCAGGCTCACTAGTGATACGCACTCAGTGCCTTTGAGAGAGTATAGGAGCAAACGGGGAATACGAAAGTCCCCAGCAGTAACACCGGATTCATAGCCACAGAGACTGAGAGTTGAAATGCCGGCAGCCATCTGCCCATGTGAGGAAGGGAATATGGGACACTGAGTCATTGAAGGGCTGCACTCGTCATCAACACAGAAACAGTTCCGATCGATCTCTTTAAAGTGGTGTATCATCTCCCTATCAGAGGAAAAGGTGGGGGGGAGGGGGGGGGTTTGGAAATGACCTGGGAGTGTTTGATGGGACAGTGTCGAGGGAGCTTTACTCTGTATCTAACCCATGCTGTCTCTGGCCTGGGAGTGTTTGATGGGACAGTGTAGAGGGAGCTTTACTCTGTATCTAACCCGTGCTGTACCTGCCCTGGGAGTGTTTGATGGGACAGTGTAGAGGGAGCTTTACTCTGTATCTAACCCGTGCTGTAGCTGCCCTGGGAATGTTTGATGGGGACAGTGTCGAGGGAGCTTTACTCTGTATCTAACCCGTGCTGTACCTGCGCTGGGAGTGTTTGATGGGCCAGTTGTATTATCTATTGTTCAGTATTAGGCAATGATACCTCCTCAATATCACCATGTGCAGCAGCGTGCAGCAGCTTCGCCCAGCCATCTTGAAACCAGGATTTCATACGTATTGTTGCATTTTTGATGATGCCGTTGAATTGCAGGGTGACATTGTCGGGCAGGTCCCCTGTGAAACACACACACACCGCTGTCAGCGTTACCACTCTGTCACCACACTTAAGGCAACACATAACACGAAACATTCAAACACCGAAAAGAAGTGTCAGTTTGGATCAGCGACGCCTCTATGGACCGTTAACCTAGACTGACACCCTAGGCAGTGCCGCGGAATGCTGGATTCGGAGGTGCCGTCTTTCAGATGAGATGTTAAACTGAGCTCTAGCTCACCTACTCAGGTGGACCTGGAAGCCCGGGGCACTATCTGACGTGGGGAAGGCAGGTCCCCCAGCGTCCTGGGCCAAGGTGTATCCCTTAACTGAGATCGGAATAACTGGCGATCTGTCTCATTTGCTGTCTCTGGGATCTTGCTGTGTGCAAATTGGCTGTGAGATTTGCCTCTGTAACATCTGTGACTGCACTTCAGCAAACAAAAGTGTCATTGATTGGTGATGAAGTGCTCGAGGATGCATAAACGCTCTCTTAAGAGATGACTCTGATCATGGGAGCCCCAGTTTGTAAAGGGAGCACGTTATTAAATGGTTAGCTATAGACAGCAGAGGATCCAGAGCAGCAGTCAGGTTAAGATTAGTGTCGGCACCAGTGGGTCAGTGGTGGGGAAAGAGAGGAGGTGCGGGAATCAGCCAGGGAGCCAGCTCCTGATCCCTATCCAGTGAGCCATGATGGAAAGTGTGGCTACATCCGTGCCGTCCAATAGAAATTACTGACTAGCCACTAAAATGGTGACACCATTTTAGCCTCGTGCACTAATTTCAGTCGAAAACACCTCACACACACTCACACAATGCAGGTAAATGTACTTCACAGGTGCGGATACAGTTGCCAACCCTCCCGGATGGGCCGGGATGTCTCCGGTGATGACAATGGCAAGGTGACATCTGTGTGTCACTGCTTGATGCCAGTGCGTAATTCATCAATGAGACACGTTTCCAGGCAACAATACCCCATAACAGAACGTAAGAAGGTGGAGGGGAGAGAGAAGGGGAGTGGAAGTGGAGGGACTCGGAATGGTGGATGGGGAGTTCAGTCCGCCACTGACCTGGTTAGTTCAGGCACCATTTGGTACGTGACCCAGCCCTACAGAGCAGGGAAGTCCCAGGCCTGATTCCTGGCCTGTGCTGAGGTAGCTGAGCTTCAAATTTGGGCAGCAGTCGGGCGGCTACAGCTGGCTTCAGCGTCCCCTGGGCTAGAGAGGGGAGCAATCGACCAGGGGTTCTGGCTCCTGATCACTAGACAGCAACCCGGGCTGCTGGAAGGTGGGCCTGCGCAGGGCAGAGTCGGGTGCCGGACTTTATGGTCGAATAGCCTGCGGACGTTGGCACGTGGAGGGCGCTGTTGCACCCGGGTTAAGCGAGCTCTGAGGGGCACTCGCTGCCTTGTGGGAGATATTTGGCAACATAAACGGGGAAGGAGAGGGTTACCAGCCCTCCAGGATTACCCTGGAGTCTCCATGAATTAAAGGTTAATCTCCGGGACACCGCTATGAAAAATTTAGTGGGACAATAAAAAATTCTTTGAACACTTGTGTTTACAAGTTATAAAAATATTGGACATGGGGGAAAAAAGGCTGTTCGACCGACAGTCAGGAATCATCCAATTGGATAACGAAGAGTCTGTTCGCTTTCCAATTGGCTGGGAAGGCGGGGCAATTTGAGGATGGACATATCGGGCGACCAATGGCGATCATGTGCTGAAACCAGCTGGAATATGTCCAGCCAAGAGTTGGCAACCCATACCCGACACACACTGCCAATAGATGGGGCGACGGTGAGGGGTGGGGGAGTGGTGCTAACCAAGGGCCTTACCCTCGTCGATGTAGAAGAGCCTTTGTAGGTTGGTGGGTATTCCGGCCACCAGCTCCAGCATGGACTTCATTTCTCCTATCGTCATGTCGTCGTGACAGTTGTGCATATGGAAGATCTCCCCCGTGTCCTCCAGTAGTACTTTCAGGCCGAAGGTCTTTTGAAGTGGCATGAGGGGGGTGGGGGGGGGTGACAGGGCCACCCTGACCACCTGCTGATAAAAGGATCTCAGTGCCCCAGGTGGGGAGGCCAGCACACGCCGATACCTAGCTGGCCTTCAAAAATATATAGATTAAAACAAAGGATGATAAGGGATTTAATTAAAGTCATAAATTCCTAAATGTTGCATTGACTAAAGAAATGTCGTCCAGTGCCTGGGTTGAAGCAGGGTGAGGGTTTCTCTGCTGCGTGGCATTGGCTGGGGATCTCAATCAGAGCTTGTGTTTGACATCTCCTTGGAGACAGGCTTTGCTTCCTCAGCAGTGTGAGGGGTGGAGCCTCCCGCGGGCCTCCCAGCCACTGCCAGCTCCTCCAGTTTAAAGGACCTGTTTTTTTATGTTGCATGTCCTGCACTGTCCCGGCACAGTAAACATGGCACCAACAGTTAATAAAAAAACAAATCCTCACTGGGAATGTCAGAGCTGTCTGTGTGTCTCCGTCTGTGTGTCTGTGCGCGCGTCTCTCCGTGCATGCGTGTCTCTCCGCGCGCGCATGTCTGCGTGTCTCCGTCTGTGTGTGGGGGCTGGCGTGTGTGTGCGCGTGTCCGTGTGTGTGTCCCCGTCTGCACGTCCCTGTGTGCGCACACGTGTGTCTCCGTGCGTGTGTGTGTCCGTGTGTGCGCGCATCCGTGTGCGCGCGCGCGTCCGCGTGTGTCCCCGTCTGCGCGTCCCTCTGTGTGCGCACACGTGTCTCCGCGCGTGTGTGTGCGTCCGTGTCTGTGTGTCCGTGTGTGTGTGTCCGTGTGTGTGTGTCCGTGTCCGTCCGTGGAGCTGGACAGACGGAATGCTAAATCGTTGCAGAATATATAAAATTACTTAATATATCCAGAATCTAGCAACCTTAGTAAAGCCAGGTAAATCCCGGTCTGTGGAGAGCACCCCATTGATGACAATGATGAGACAATTTGCCCTCATTAAAGCCCAACGCCATACTTGGGCCTTTCCTACCCACCTCTGCTGCATCGTAGCTTGAACCTGGAGATCAGTTTCAGCATTCTGAAGGACAAGAAATAGCTCTACCCAACCCCAACACTGGCCAAGTGAGTCACATCACTGGTCATTGTGGCACTGAACCACACGAGCCAGCAAGGTCCCAGATTTGATCTCTGCTGGGCAGTGTACCACAACTGGCCTTGGAACATAGGAACAGCAGGAGGCCATTCATCCCCTCCCCATTGAATGAGGTCATGAGAGAGAACATCAAGAGAGGACAGGCATGGCTGGGAAGCACAGTCAAACAGCCCGTTGACCAACATTGTCTAGGCTCACACGGTTACGGTGTAATGGTTGTGTTACTGGACTAGCAATCCAGATGCCTGGACTAATAAATCCAGTAGAACGTGAATTCAAATGCCACAACGGCAGTTTGAACACCAGTTTTTTAAAAAATCTGGAAATAAAAGCTGATATCCTTAAAAGTGACCATGAAGCTGTCGGAGTGTCGTAAAAACCCAACTGGTTCACCAATGGAAAAGGAAATCTGCCGTCTTTACCCGGTCTGGCCACACCAACGTGGTTGACTGTTAACCGCTCTCTGAACTGGCCCAGCGAGCCACTCAGTTGCACCAAACCACTACCAGCGGTTCAGGAAGGCGGCTCACGACCACCACCTTCTTCGGGGCAACTAGGGATGGGCAATAAATGCCGGCCTCGCCAGCAACACCCATATGCTGAGAATGAATGCAAAAAACATGTGGAGATTGGTCACATGGCCGAGTGCTGGAGGATTGCCAGGATCGAGCAAGGATTCCGCAACTTGAGAAGGAATTCTGGGAGCAAAACGAAAAATGGCGTTCCAGAGTGGGAGTTTAAAGCACCAGGTACAAAAAGCTCGCTCCCAATTCATAAATCAGAACCAACATGGGAATTTATGAATGGAATAACGTCAAACTATAATTGCACTGCATTTAGTGTCCAGGCATGCGTTGAGATAATCAGCAATTAGTTAGGGAACGGTAGCATAGTGTTTATGTTACAGGGCTAGTAATCCAGAGGCCTGGACCAATGATCCAGAGACATGAGTTCAAATCCCACCAGTTAATTAAATAAATCTGGAATTAAAAAGCTAGCATCAGTAATGGTGACCATGAAGCTATCGGGTTGTCTTAAAAACCCATCTGGTTCGCTAATGTCCTTTTAGGGAAGGAAATCTGCCGTCCTTACCTGGTCTGGAATGATATGTGACTCCAGACCCACAGCAATGTGGTTCACTCATAACTGCCCTCTGAAATGGCCCAGCGAGACACTCAGTTGTTAAAAATCACAACGGAAAACAAGAAGAAGAATAAACCGGACAGACCACCCAGCATCGAACTCGGCACCGGGTTCGGACACGACAAAGGCACACCCAGCCCAGTCGACCCTGCAAAGTCCTCCTGACCAACATCTGGGGACTTGTGCCAAAATTGGGAGAGCTGTCCCACAGACTAGTCAAGCAACAGCCTGACAGTCATACTCACAGAATCATATCTTTCAGCCAATGTCCCAGACTCCTCCATCACCATCTCTGGGTATGTCATCCCTGTCCTACCGGCAGGACAGACCCACCAGAGGTGGTGGAACAACAACTTGTATTTATATAGCGCCTTTAACGTAGTAAAACGTCCCAAGACGCTGCACAGGTGTATTTTAAGACCAAAAATTTGACACCGAGCCACATAAGGATAAATTAGGGCAGGTGACCAAAAGCTTGGTCAAAGAGGTAGGTTTAAGGAGCATCTTAAAGGAAGAGGTGTAGTGAGGCGGAGAGGTTTAGACAGGGAATTCCAGAGCTTAGGGCCTAGGCAACAGAAGGCACGGTCACCAAAGGTTGAGCGATTATAATCAGGGATGCTCAAGAGAGCAGAATTAGAGGAGCGCAGATACCTCAGGGTGGGGGCTGAAGGAGATTACAGTGATAGGAAGGGGCAAGGCCATGGACGGATTTGAAAACAAGGATGATAATTTTGAAATCGAGACGCTGCTTAACCAGGAGCCAATGTCGGTCAGCGAGCACAGGGGAGATGGGCGAACGGGACTTGGTGCGAGTTAGGACATGGGCAGCCGAGTTTTGGATGACCTCAAGTTTATGTAGGGTGGAATGTAGGAGGCCAGCCAGGAGTGCATTGGAATAGTAAAGTCTAGAGACAACAAAGGCACGGATGAGGGTTTCAGCAGCAGATGAGCTGAGGCAAGGGCAGACGGGCGATGTTACGGAGGTGGAAGTAGGCGGTCTTTGTTATGCTGCGGATGTGTGGTCGGAAGCTCATTTCAGGGTCAAATATGACACTAAGGTTGCGAACAGTGTGGTTCAGCCTCAGACAGATGTTCAGGAGAGGGATGCAGTGTGGAAACCCACAGTGGCACAGTCAGGAGGGAGTGGCCCTGAGAGTCCTCAACATTGACTCCAGACCCAATGAAGTCTCATGGCTTCAGGTCAAGCATGGGCAAGGAAACTTCCTGCTGATTACCTCCTACCGCCCTCCCTCAGCTGATGAATCAGTACTCCTCCATGTTGAACACCACTTGGAAGCACTACTGAGGGTAGCAAGGGTGGGGGACTCCAATGTCCATCACCAAGAGTGGCTCGGTAGCACCCTGCTGGCTGAGTCCTGAAGGACATGCTGCCAGACTGGGCCTGCGGCAGGTGGTGAGAGAACCAACACGAGGGGAAAAACCTACTTGACCTCGTCCTCACCAATCTATCTGTGGCAGATGCATCTGTCCATGACAGCATTGGTAGCAGTGACCACCGCACAGTCATTGTGGAAACGAAGTCCTGTCTTCACACTGAGGACACCCTCCATTGTGTTGTGTGGCACTACCACCGTGCTAAATGGGAGAGATTCAGAACAGATCTAGCAGCTCAAAACTGGGCATCCATGAGGCGCTGTGGGCCATCAGCAGCAGCAGAATTGTATTCCACCACAATCTATATCCTCATGGCCAGGCATATCCCTCACTCTACCATTACCATCAAGCCAGGGGACCAATCCTGGTTTAATGAGTGTAGAAGACCATGCCAGGAACAGCACCAGGCACACCTAAAAATGAGGTGCCAACCTGGGGAAGCTGCAACACAGGACTACATGCATGCTAACAAGCGGAAGCAGCATGCTATAGACAAGGCTAAGCGATCCCACAATCAACAGATCAGATCAAAGCTCTGCAGTCCTGCCACATCCAGTCCTGAATGGTGGTGGACCATTAAACAACTAACGGGAGGAGGAGGCTCCATGAATATCCCCATCCTCAATGATGGTGGAGCCCAGCACGAAAATGCAAAAGACAAGGCTGAAGCGTTTGCAACCATCTTCAGCCAGAAGTGCCGAGTGGATGACCCATCTCGGCTTCCTCCTGAGGTCCCCACCATCACAGAAGCCAGTCTTCAGCCAATTCGATTCACTCCACGTGATCAAGAAACGGCTGAGCGCACTGGATACAGCAAAGGCTATGGGCCCGGACAACATCCTGGCTGTCGTGCTGAAGACTTGCGCTCCAGAACTAGCCACTCCTCTAGCCAAGCTTTTCCAGTACAGCTATAACACAGGCATCTATCAGACAATCTGGAAAACTGCCCAGGTATGCCCTGTCCACAAAAAGCAGGACAAATCTAATCCGACCAATTACCACCCCATCAGTCGACTCTCAATCATCAACAAAGTGATGAAGGAGTCATCGACATTGCTATCAAGTGGCACTTACTCACCGATACTCAATTTGGGTTCCATAAGAAACAGGAGCAGGAGTAGGCTATTCGGCCCCTCGAGCCTGCTCCGCCATTCAATGAGATCATGGCTGATCTTCTGCCTCAACTCCATTCACCAGCCCTATCACCATATCCCTTGATGCCCTTACTAGTCAGAAATCTATCAACTTCTGTTTTGAATATACCCAATGACTGAGCCTCCACAGCCCTCTGGGGTAGAGAATTCCAAAGATTCACCACCCTCTGTGTGAAGAAATTTCTTCTCATCTCAGTCCTGAATGGCCTACCCTTTATCCTGAGGCGGTGGCCCCTGGTTCTAGACTCCCCAGCCAAGGGAAACATTCTCCCAGCATCCACCCCATCAAGCCCTGTAATAATTTTGTACGCTTCAATGAGATCCCCTCTCATTCTTCTGAATTCAAGAGAATACAGGCCTAGTTTACTCAATCTCTTCTCATACGACAGTCCCGCCATCCCAGGAATCAATCTCGTGAACCTTCGTTGCACTTCCTCTATGGCAAGTATATCCTTCCTTAGGTGAGGAGACCAAAATTGTACACAGTACTCCAGATCTCACCAAGGCCCTATATAATTGGAGTAAGACTTCTTGACTCCTGTACTCAAATCCTCTTGTAATGAAGGCCAGCATACCATTTGCCTTCCTAATGGCTTGCTGCACCTGCACATTCATTTTCAGTGACTCATGTACAAGGACACCCAGGCCCCTTTGAGCATCTGCATTCCCCAATCTTTCACCATTTAGGAAATACTCTGCCTTTCTGTTTTTTCTACCAAAGTGGATAACTTCACATTTATCCACATTATATTCCATCTGCCATGTTCTCGCCCACTCACTGAGCCTGTCGAGATCCCCTTGAAGCCTCTTCACAACTGACACTGCCACCTAGCTTTGTATCATCAGCAAATTTGGAAATGTTACATTTAGTCCCCTCATCCAAATCATTGATATAGATTGTGAATAGCTGGGGACCAAGCACCGATCCTTGCGGTACCCCACTAGTCACAGCCTGCCATCCTGAAAAAGACCTGTTTATCCCTACTCTTTTTGTTTTCTGTCTGTTAACCAATTCTCAATCCATGCTAGTATATTACCCCCAATTCCATGTGCCCTAATTTTGTTCACCAACCTCGTGTGGGACCTTATCGAAGGCCTTCTGAAAATCCAAATACACCACATCTACCGGTTCCCCTTTGTCTACTCCACTAGTTACATCCTCAAAGAACTCCAATAGGTTTGTCAAACAGGACTTCCCTTTTGTAAATCCATGTTGACTCTGCCCAATCTTACCATTAGTTTCTAAGTGCCCAGTTATTGCATCCTTTATAATAGATTCCAGCATTTTCCCAACTACTGATGAGGCTAACAGGTTTGTAGTTCCCCGTTTTCTCTCTCCCTCCTTTCTTAAAAATAGCAGGGTTACATTTGCTATCCTCCAATCTGCAGGAACCGTTCCAAATTTCTATAGATTCTGGAAGATGACAACCAATGCGTCCACTATCCCAATGGCCACCTCTTTCAAAACCCTAAGATGTAGGTCATCCAGTCCTTGAGATTTATCGACTTTTAGTCCCATTAATTTTGCTAGTACTGTTTTTTCACTAATAATAATTTCTTTAAGTTCCTCATTCTCGCCACACCCTTGGTTTTCTTGTATTTCTGGGAGGTTTGTGTGTCTTCCTCCGTGAAGACAGAAACAAAGTATTTATTTAATTTCTCTGCCATTTCCTCATTCCCCATTATAAATTCTCCCGTCTGACTGTAAAGGACCTACATTTACCTTCGCCAGTCTTTTCCTTTTCACATACTGATAGAAGCTTTTACAATCGTTTTTATATTTTGCGCTAGTTTGTGCTCATATTCCATTTTCCCTTTCTTTATCAATTTCTTGGTCCCTCCTGCTGATTTCTAAAAAAGATCCCAATCCTCAGGCTGACCGCTTTTTCTGGCAACTTTATAAGCTTCCTCCTTTGACTTAATACGAGCTTTAATTTCTTTTGTTAGCCATGGTTGGATCACTTTTCCTTTTGGGTTTTTATGCCCCAGAGGAATATATGTTTGTTGCAAATTATGCATTATTTCCTTGAATATTGGCCATTGTATGTCCACCTTCATACCTTTTAGTGTAGTCTCCCAATCTACCATGGCCAACTTGTCCCTCATCCCCTTGTAGTTTCCTGTTCAGATTGGACTACATCACTCAAACTTAATATAAAATTCAATCATATTATGCCGCCAGGACCACTCAGCTCCAGACCTCATTACATCCTTGGTCCAAACATGGACAAAAGAGCTGAATTCCAGAGGTGAGGTGAGAGGCCCTTGACATCAAGGCAGCATTTGACCAAGTGTGGCATCAAGGAGCCCTAGTTAATGAAGTCAATGAGAATCAGGGGGAAAACTCGCCACTGGCTGAAGTCATTCCTAGCACAAAGGAAGATGGTTGTGGGAGGTTAAACATCTCAGTCTCAGGACATCGCTGCAGGAGTTCCTCAGGGCAGTGCCCTAGGCCCAACCATCTTCAGCTACTTCATCAATGACCTTCCCTCCATCATAAGGTCAGAAGTGGGGATGTTCGCACAGAAGATTCCATTTGCAACTCTCAGATAATGAAGCATTCCATGCGCCCATGCAGCAAGACCTGGACAACATTCAGGCTTGGGCTGTTAAGTGGCAAGTGACATTTGCGCTACACAAGTGCCAGGCAATGACTATCTCCAACAAGCAAGAGTCTAACCACTGCCCCTTGACATTCAATGATATTACCATCACCAAATCCCCCACCATCAACATCCTGGGTGTCACCATTGACCAGAAACTTAACTGGACCAGCCATATAAATACTGCGGCTACAAGAGCAGGTCAGAGGCTAGGTATTCTGCATCGAGTGTCTCACCTCCCGACTCCCCAAAGCCTTCCCACCATCTACAAGGCACAAGTCAGGAATGCGATGGAATACTCACCACTTGCCTGGATGAGTGCAGCTTGGCACTATCCAGGACAAAGCAGCCCACTTGATTGGTACCCCATCCACCACCTTAAACATGCACTCCCTCCACCACTGGCGCACCATGGCTGCAGTGTGTACCAACGACAAGATGCACTGCAGCAAATCGCTAAGGCTTCTTCGACAGCACCTCCCAAATCTGCAACCTCTACCACCTAGAAGGACAAGGGTAACAGACACATCGGAACACCATCACCTCCAAGTTCCACACCATCCTGATTTGGAAGTATACCGCTGTTCCTTCATCACCGCTGGGTCAAAATCCTGGAACTCCCTCTCAAACAGCACTCTTGGGAGTACCTTCACCACACAGACTGCAGCAGTTCAAGGCGGCGGCTCACCAACACTGTCTCAAGGGCGTTGGGGATGGGCAATAAATGCTGGCCTTGCCAGTGATGCCCACATCCCAGGATCAACAAAAAAAAAAATCTCAGGCTGCACAACTCAAGATAATTGGCCAGTTTCACAGTCAATCTTGCGCACACTTGACCCTTGGTTAGTCAAATTCGCTCCTGGTTATTGGTAACTTCCCCCAAAGTATATTAAATCCAACAATTAATTCTCAATCTTTAGGAACTGGTCAACCTCAAATGTCAGGCTGGAACCTAGAAGACAGAGGTCAACCTACCAGAGTGGAGCTGGTTGGTACTTTAACCAAGTCCCTTGAACCTTCTAAAGCAGTGCATGGAATCAAACTCAATTGGTTTGGAACTAATCTTCTTCTAGAATGTTTTGAACAGCAGGCCAATCGTGGGTTACCAAGGAGACTGTGATTCGTTCAAAACAGTGTGTAAAGCTTTTAAGCTGAGGGAAATAGGAAAACTGCTCTGTAAAACCAACTTACGGGAACGATGGATAATCGGAATAGAACAGTAACCTACTGAGTGGAGGAACCCATTAAATATTTTATAGTTGGGAGTCTAATCGAGGGGTTTGGGTGTTTTATACATAGAATAATGAATATCTGGGAGTGAGTTACAGCATAGATGCATTGAAGGGGAAGCTGGATAAGTACATGAGGGAGAAAGGAATAGAAGGACATGCTGATAGGATGAGGTGAAGGTGGGGATGAGGCTCGAGTGGAGCATAAACACCGGCATGGACCTGTTGGACCAAGGGTTCTGTTTCTGTGCTATAATTCACCCGTCCAATGCCGGGCTCGTGTTGGATGGTGCAGATTTGGGAGCCATGAAGATCAGGCCTTTTACTGCCATTCACGTCAATCCTTCAAACCCAAACCGCACAGGAGGTCTACTAATGGATTTGGGTCTTGAACTGCATCATAGCACAAGTCCAGGCCAGATGGGCTACATTGGAGACCCCAAATGGAGCAAGTTAACTCAAAACAAAATAACATTTTGGATGAAAAAAAGAGATCTTTAGACCTTTGTGAAGTGTATAAAAGCTGAAGACATCTGTTAAGTTTCAGCTTGTTATCTTACTCAGACCGGGGTTAACATAAAACTGCTTAGTAAAGAAACCAAGTGCCAGTGACTTGCCCCAATCAATAATTGGGCCATCCTGTTACAGGTGGGAACAAAACAAGGAAGATTAAATCTGCACTAGGACAGGCGATGAACAGCTACTGGAAAGTACACGTGTGGATGTCGGGTGAGGACAGGATCAAGCTCAATTATGCCTCTCCACCCCAGGGCTCACCTATAACATCCCCATGGTGAATAGACAGCTGGCAACCACCACCTGGTCTCACACGAGGGATGGCGAGGGACTGGAGGGCAGCTGCTGCCCATGGAGCCAAAGTCCAGCAAGTCAGTGCCTTCCAGGAGTGGGGAGAAAGAGATTGGCCTTAGGAGCAAGCCACTCTCTAAACAGATGATAATTTAGGCAGGATGGGTGGAGGTGTGGGAGGCAATGACACATTATTAATTATTGGTATTAACTGAACGGATAATAAATGGCTACAAAGAAATAAACTTTTCCTAGTCCCATCAAAGGAGTTCGATGAAAGCAATGAGAAGAGAATACACAAAAGCATTACAGCAACACAGTATTTAATGTTAATTGTAAAAACTCAAAACTTGTAACTATAGTTACAATACAATCAGTCTTTACACTATACAAAAACCTCATTCTTATACACCATTTAATAAAAAATGCTTGGTAATACGAGTCGGCATCAAAACAAGGGAAGTGCAAAGGCAAGAATTCCTGATGCAGGGCATTTCTTTCACCATAAACCATGGAGGAGGAGGAGGAGGAGGAGGTGGAGGTGGGAAAAAAAGAGAAAAAGATGCTGCACATTCAGGGAACACCCAAAGCCTGCTTTACAAAGATTGGAGAGGAATCAACTTGCATTCGGCAAGACCAGTCCCATCAAGATGCTTTACAAGCTGTTCCAGCTCACTTTCGTAAAGGCAAAACTAGTCTGGGAACATTTCAGCTACTGTACCCAGTCAGGTTAACTCATTCGCTGCCATGGAGATACCAACTGTCCCAGTCTCCATTCATTATGCTGAGCTACAAGATTTGACAGTGCACCGAGTCTTCAAGAGAGGGAACCTCAGTGGAAACAGTGGCGGGTGTTGAGCACTGAATGAGTCAATGAACAACGAACAGTACTGACGAAGGCCCAGACTGGCACCAGCAAATCCTCCAGAGCACTATTCAAGATGAATTCAGCACCAAGTAGTTAGATGGAGATGTAATGTGTCCCTGCATTACCCTGGGAGTACCCTGCAGTCCCATCTCCAAGCCCTTACCACATACCGATCAGCAGATATGGAACCCGTAGCAGCTGGTTCAAGGATAAAAACATTTAAATTAATTTTTAAAAAGATTAAACGTTCATTCTACCTCACATTTACTGCGTTCAACTCTGAATATCAATTCCCTAGCATTTGTCATTAGTGGTATGAACTGCATTCTCAGTGCTATCGAACTCTACAGCAGTTCCCAATTACCTTGTGAATTTAAAAAAAAGTTAAAACGCACCTGTATAACAGCCTGGCCGAGCCCAGTCTGCTGGTCTCACAAGCGCGGCTGCACCTTCCTGGTTAGGTTTCCCGCAACTAACCTGGCTCAGTTACTCAGAAAAAGGTTTTGGGGGGGGGGGGGGTAAAAGCGGTAGACGCTCTGCTAGTCTCCCCTCTCGGCCCGCTTGGAGGCACCACGCTCCCTGCCGGTGAGCAGAAGTCAGTCATTAACCAGCTAAGAGGACAGCTCAGTGCAGCCTCCAAAGTGCAAATGGGAAAGTAGCTGTTTGGGGCGGAGCAGGGGGGGGGGGGGCGGGGGGGGAGAAATAAAGAGATCTGTAAGTTTCAAAAAAGTTAAACGGTGCCTGAAATCGCTATTGTTCACACGCTTTCTGAAACGTACAAACATGTGTCAGTTGGGGATATTAATACAAAGAATCTGTACAGAATTATAAAGATGAGGAGCGTGAAAAAAATCAAGTTGTAACCGTTTCCAAATTAGAAATTTTACTTTTAGAAATAGAAGTGTTAGCAAATAAAAAAGGTTTTTTGTCAAGAATCGGAGGGAGTTTTAAAAAGAAACATTCCCGTTAGTTTTTTGATCCAAAAATATCAGTAGGTAGTCGAGGAAATATGGACAGGTAAGGCTCTTGTGGTCACCAGCTTTGTTAGTGAATTCCCCCCCCTTCCCTTCCCCTCATTTATAAAAGCTCTGTTGCAGATCTATACACATATTTAACAAAGAGGAAGGTGCTCTGCATCCTCCAGTCCAGATCCAGCCTGTAGACCAAGGCAATGCCCACTTCGCCGCCTCCACCTTGTGCGGGACTCGGGGCCTCACCGGACGTATCACCAGTTCAGGAACTGCGTGCGGTTAGGAAGTCGGACAACTTTGTTAGAAAGGTTCTCAGTTTATGAAGGAGGTGGTGTTTACGGGGTTGCTCCGGAGTTCGGTGCTGGCGAAAAACCGCACATCGCGGTCTCTGTCCGACTGCAGGATCAGAACGATCTCTTCAACGGCTTCTACATGAGGGTTCTCGGCCTCTGTGAAATACGCTGGGAAGAACAAAGAATCAATGCAGCATTAACCAGAGCCACCTCACCTTTGGTTACTTACAAATCATATAGCACAGAAGGAGACCGTTCAGCTCATCGTGCCTGCGCTGGCTCTTTGAAAGAGCTTGTGGAAGTAGTCAGTATACAAAACTCTCAAATGCCAAGCTTCCCTCTTCCCCAGCCCCTCCCTTTTCTCCTGAAGGCACCAACTCTTTACTGTGCCAGTTTCACAAGCCCCAGCAGCTCTCCAGATAGCTCACCCATAAGACTACTCTACGCAAGTCGAGCTCGTGTAGTACGGGAGCATGGAGCAGCAGAATCACCATGGAGAGTCAGCTCAACCCGGCCCTCACTAGATGGCCACACAATCACACTTTCTAGCAGGAGTTACTGGACAACGATCAGAAGCAGGAACTCGGGCTGGTTTTTTCCCTTCTCCCAAGTCCAAGGCCGTAGCGGGCAATTGTAGAGTATCTCCCCCACCCCAAACTGCAGTCCCAGCTCGGATCAGCTAACAGCATAATGCCCCAGCCCAGAGATCAAACAGGAGAACATCTTGTCCGGATGGGCCGGTACCATCGTTAACGCATTAAACCACTGGGGAATCTGAAGAATATATATTTTAAACAAATGCAGCAATTCATTAGTGTTTATAGAGAAAAAAAAACTGAATGGGAGCAAAACTTTCCAGCCTCAGCAATATGTGCATTTTAAAACCCACTGCTGGAGATTTTCCACATTTAGCAGCATCTCCTTCAAATACCCGACAAGCAGTTTGTAAGCTCAGACAGTTCAGGTTTACATATTTCTGGAGTAAGACACTAGATGGATCAACAGGCAGGAAAGATCAAACTTTGCACAGATTCAAACAATCCTTTGGACCATCAGAGTGGGACCAGCTGCTTTGCAGTAAGGCTAGCCAAGTCTTTATGACTGAAAAGGGGGAGAGAGAGAGAGAGAGAGAGAGAGAGAGATTGAGATTGAGATTGAGATTGAGGGGGCAAAACTGGCAGATGGAGGTCAACGTGCGGAAATGCAAGCTCATCCACTTTGGATCTTAGAAAGACAAGTCGGAGTATCTTCTCAATGGCAAGAGACTACGAACTGTGGAGGAGGAAGATAGATATTTGGGTGCCCAGGTACACAAATTACAAAGCTACTGGACAGGTACAAAAAAAGTAATCAAAGATCCTGAACAAGGGGGCATAATCTTAATACAAAGAGCTAGGCCATTCAGGAGTGAATGTCACACAAAGGGTAGTGGAAATCTGGAATTCTCTTTCCCAAAAGGATGTGGATGCTGGACAATTGAAATTTTCAAGACGGAGGTCGATAGATTTTTATTAGGTATGGGTAGCAAAGGATATGGAGCTAAGGCGGGAAAATAGAGTTGAGGTGTGAATCAGCCATGATCGAAGAAGTGAATGGTGGCACAGGCTCGAGGGGGTGAATAGTCTACCCCTGTTCCTAGGTTACTAAAAATACAGCAATGGTGTTCCTCAAAGCAGTCAAAATGTATTATTCTGTTGCTAAGGTGTAATTGCTGTGCAATCCTGGGTCATTTAGAGCCTAATTGCTCATTATATATAAAACTACACAGCGCGGCACACAGTGTGAATAATGATTCCTAGAACATCACAACAAGTTGTTCATTGTTTTAACCCACCAATACCTTCCTTTAAGAACGCTATACATTTTCATATTTACCTTTCTCCAGCAGCGTGTGCCTCAGTGCCTTGGCAAGCAGCACCCGAACATTGGGGACAGGATCAGTAGCCAAACCAAGCAGATTGGGAAGCAGGTGTTCAACAAACTGGTTCACTGGCATGCATTCTTCCTCCACAACGGCCTGTGTAGAAACACGAGAGAGTGTATTTTCTCAATTAAAGCAACTGTTACCATCAATTAGTGCCCTTTACTGCTCTCCACATCTCTTTTGTATTTAAAACATTTTTCTTGCCTTTTATCCTGAACAGCACCAACTCTTAAGGGATTACAATTCCTATATGCACCAGTAGCCCCACCAAGTGACCGTGTGTGAACCTGGACAGCGAGGATGAGCAAGATATTCAACGCGGGGCGAGAGTGGAAAACCATAGCCAACCTCGATTCTGTTCCCCTCTCCTCCGGCCTGCCGCCAAAGACTCCAGGGGTCAGCGGTGAAAAATGTGGACCCATTTGAATAAGAGGGGGAATTATTCTGCTCACTCACCTGACAGATGAAGGCAAATGCCTGACGTCCGATCCACTTGGAGCAGTGGCAAAACCGAAGGGTGAGCTCGGTCATGAAGTTCACGGCTAATGAGTCAGTGGCGGTGGCATAAAACTTCCTCAGGATCTCCACTACCTGTCCAACAGCAACAAACAAGGCCCATTAGTGAAAGCTAGCAGCAGCAAAAGGAGCAGCTTCTGCTAAATACCTGAATTTGTTCCATAGGTAGACTTTGGATATCACCGTGCGCTCTCAAGATCACTTCGGTAACCTCCCCCAGTGGCCCCGTTATCCTAACACTTTCAAACAGAAATGATTCAGCAGGTTGCAGGTCCCAGCGCTTCCTCTCTTTCCCCCCTCCCCTTCATTCTGACCTTGCTAAAATACTTCTCCATTCATTTTTCAATTCTGAAGGGCTGAAGCCCAAAACTTTAACTTATTTTTCTCTCTACCGATGCTGACGTTTCCAACATTTGCAGGCTTTTGTATTTTATTTAGAGACTCTTTCTAAAAAAAAAATATACATTTCTTTTGGGAGCTGGCAGTCAGACGATCTGCATGGCAAGAGTTTCAAAGACTAGTTATCTGCCAATGCAAATTTCCTTTTGCTTCATAAACAAGGTTAAAGTTCAGACAATTAACCCAAATGACAATAGATCAGGAATCTAACTGGTGTGAGCAACACTTGGATGTCAAAACGCAAACCCTACTGGTGCCACAATCTGAGGCTGGAATGTTCGGAAAACCAAACAGGAGATGTGTAAGAGCACAAATGCTTGGGGGAAGCGATCATTCAAAACCAACTTCTGCTTGAGACGTAAGAATTAAAAATACAAAATGGGAGCATTGTTTAAACTTAACACTCAATGCCACTTTGACCAGCTACAAAGCAGAATACAGCCCAGTCACAGTCATCCATTCACCTCAAGGACACTCAAGAAAACAATTTATATAGTCAGAACATTTTGAATTAAAGGTCCTTTTATACTCACTGAGATAGATTACAAGGATGTTTTTCTACATTAAAAGGTGCTATAGAAATGAAAATTGTTCTTGCTGTTGAATAGTACCATGGGATCTTTTACATCCAGCTGAACAGACCTTGGTTTAACATCTCACTTAAAAGGAACACCTCAGACTGCAACACTCCATACTACATTGAAATGTCACCTACAAGTGGAGCTTGAGTCCACAACCTTCTGACTCAGGAGGAGAGAGAGTGCTACCACTGAGCCAAGTTTATGTTGCCATTTTCCACCCTTACCTTGACAGGGTAGAAAGGCAGCCAATCACTGAGTCACTAAGTGAAGGTAACCCCATTTCGGAATCAGAAATTAAAAATTCGGCAAGTGCAACCAGGGGTGCAGGTTGGAGATTCGGACATGAAGTGGCCCCAACAGCTGAAGACAAATCCACAGCTTAGCCAGGCCCAAACTCCAAGTGAAAATAAATCAATGAGAACCATATAAATTGAAACATGATGCGACAATAACGTGGAACAGTAACACACGTGTCGCACATACCAGCTTGAATGAAATCCACCGAACCTCAGCAACCTTATCAGAACAGAGAGAGAGAGCAATGTGCCGTAGATAGTCATGCACATCGTTAGGGTTGTAGAGTTCCAGCAGCAAAATTACTTGTCTGAAATAGGTCAAGAGTAATGTTAGCATCATATAAAACAGTGAAAAATCACTCGAAACACAAGGCAAATTTGCCTTTTTCATTTTCTGTCCACACCTCTCCTTTTCTTAAAGCACCAACTCTTGCCACGATACAGTCCCACAAGTACCAGGCACCTTCAGGTAATTCACCATGTAAAAGTCTTGGTAAACTGTCTGTCTGCAGGGAGCATCACAGCCAGTGTGTACAGCTAGGTGCAAAAATCTTGCCTAATTTTGCCTTCCCTAAACCAGGGACCCTGAAGCCAATTAGCACCCTTACCAGACAGGCTAACTCAGGACAAGTACAGATCTGGGACTCTCCTGGTATGTATGGCTCAGCTATTCATTGGATAATCTTGCAGAGCCATTTGGGGAATAAGGGTGGGAGGGAAAGAAAAAAATGTTTGCATTTTTTAGTCCCATATGATTTGTAGATCCTAGTTGCAGGGTCATATAGCCAGTAATAGCACACTGGGCGTAATCTCCACAATAAACTAGAGCCCTATATACTCATCGGCATTCATTCAAGGCCAACAAGGTGCATATGCTTTACCGAGTCAAGTTCAGTGGTTCCTGATCTACAATGGAGTCAGGATTCAATCACCCAATAATTCTACATAGTAACCTCCCATTGTCCATTCCTCGAGTGATCTGAAGGCAGCATCTGTACCTCTACTGTAGTTAAAGACAATTCATATACATCAGTTTTTACAGACAGCTATTCTTCAAAAACAGGTAACTAGATTACAATTATAGTGATAATGAATCACAAGACTGGAGCAGGCACATCTGGACTTCACTTCTTACATGGCTTGTGTCACAGGCCGTTTGGTCCAACTAGTCCACATGGTGTTTATCCTCCACATGAGCACGAGTCCTAATTTTATGTGTGCACTTCGTCCCCACATCCCCAGATTTCCCTTTCCTATCTAACCTATTCTTAAACGTTGACAGTGTCTGTTTCAATCACTAACTCCAGTAGTGCATTCCATGTAAAAAAGGTTTCTCCTGCTGCATTTAACCTTGTATCTATGTTGTCGCGTTCTAGACCCCTCAATCAGTGGACAGTTTGTTTCTATCTATTCTGTCCCATTCTCCATTCTAATGAAAAAACAGCCTCAATATTTGAAGTATTTTTGTATTTCCTCACACCAGGCAGCATCCTAATGAATCTCTGATGTACCCCCTCTATTGCCTCAATAAGTCCAAAATTTTCTTTCTAGTCATCAACGCAATACACAAATACTGCAGAGCAGACACACTGGGGCCGATAGTATGATAGCGGGTCTGACGAATGGCCATTTCTCCAAGGCACTAGAGGGCAGCTTGTGCCCTCCCAAACTCGCGACCTCTTACCACCTAGAAGGACAAGGGTAGCAGGCGCATGGGAACACCATCACCTCCAAGTCACACATCATCCTGACTTGGACAGATATCGCTGTTCCTTCATGGTCGCTGGGTCAAAACCCTGGAACTCCCTCCCCAACACCACTATGGGAATACCTTCACCACATGGACTGCAGCGGTTCAAGAAGGAGGCTCACCACCACCTTCTCAAGGGCAATTAGGGCTGGGCAATAAATGCTGGCCTTGCCAGTGACGTCCACATCCCACAAATGAAAAAAAAACCTGAATTACAGCTCGACTCAGTGCTTTCCTGTGGAGGAGGGCAAGGAAGAAAGAGAAAACAAACACTGGAACAGTGGGGAAGGGCGGGGTGGGGGGCTTGCAATACACTGATGGTTTGCGCTTCAGTCCGCGCTTCAGTCCGCTTACAGTCCAACCAGTGTAATACAGGCTGGAGCATCTGTTGTGACGATCATATTGCTGTCACCCACTATTAGACCATTTACTGAGATGTTGTTCTTAAATTTTATAACCTTTTGAACAGCCATGTTTTGAGCATTACATCAGTTACGACAATACAGGTTTTTGCTTCACATACTTCCCAGTCAATATGCGGAACTCAAATCGCTCTCACTCAATCACACAATATGGTTGCAAGAGAACAGTTCCAGATTTGCTAGCAAACAGATCTTTCTGATCACTACTCAAAATGTACAGAACACCTACTCTGCCAGCTCGTATCGAAAGCGCCAATTCCGGCTGTTATCCGTTACCATGAACTCCTGGAGCTGGTACAGGTACTCGCGACGCTTGTCCACGTGAAGCAGCTGTGAGCAAGGAGAATACGATGAGTTCCAGGGTGAACGGATACAACAAGCTGAACAGGGTTTTCACAACACTCTAAATGGAAGCCGCTAACCCTCGCTGAGCAGCCGAGTGTCTGCTACACGCAGAAGCCCATCACCGTGCTTAAAGGTCTCCAAACCCAATGTGGATAAATACCAGGAGAGCAGACAGGACAGAAGAGATTCTGAAGTGAAGCTCATTTAAGATTCCCAGAATGAAGGGGGAAAATACAGCAAAAAAAATTCCTACAAGTACCCAGGAGAGAGAGAGAGAGAGAGAGAGAGAGAGACACACACACCCACCTACCACTGCAAGCCTAGTACTTATTGAATCTTTTTAGCATGACTCCATCCAGGCAACGAGATGACTAGCTTAGTTCAGGCTCCCCCAACCTTTTCTGATGTAAACGGCTCCCAGCAGACAAGAGCATCCAGACTTTATGTCTTCGTAGGCCGCTTAGTACGTGCCAAGGAGTCTTATGGACCACGTGTAAAGTTGAAATGGAAATTCCCATTAATTTGCACCTTTCACAGCTTGCTGAGACTAACTGAAGTTGGGATTTACCCACCAAACAGGCAACACTACCAAGAACTGCCCTTTTCAAACCTCCAAGCCCACAAAGTTCAAAGACGACAAATTACCCTGAGCTTTGTGGGTCAGGTTGCCAAGGCTGGGGGACTTGTGTGACCCACATGGAGTCATTTAAACATCTTGGCCATATCTGCCTTACCAGGTATCAGAATTGACTACTAGTGTGGCAAGCTGCCTACTGTGAAATATAGGCAATTCCTACCATGTCTGTTAACTGGATGACAGAAAAATAATGGGACCACCACCCACAGGCTAAAACTATGATCTGAATTTATTCACAAAGTAAGAATATTCACAAAAGCAAAAACAAAATAGGCAGGTTACCACAGCACAAACATTACACTGTATACAAACTGCCTTGACCATTTTAAAAAGACCTTATCGTTCTTCCAGCTTCAATAAACTCATAGAAAGACTGTCTCTATAGTACAAATCGCATTAGAATAGTCCTGAACATAAAATGGCCGTAAATCAGTGTAAACAGTTAGAGCCCAAGGAAGGCGCCAAACTCACCATATATTCCTCTTCTTTAAGTAGGAAAATTAAAATTTCAACTCATTTAAGCATCATTCATGTACATTAAGTACAGCATGTTTAAGGTAGCTTAACAGATGCCATAAAAATGCATTTAAAGACATAGAAAACACAGTGCAGGTCTCAGGTGAGGATACATTTTTTTTTTAAAAAGCTCAAAAAATGGCAATAAAACACCAGAAAAATTACTGTTTCTTGCTGCGCCTGAAAATCTGGTCGAAATTTGAAGAGAGCCTCTGAGCAAGCGCAACTGCAAGAAACTCGTGTATAGGAGGCTCTAAAACTTGGGGGGTGGGGCCAGCTTTATGGGCGGAGATGCGTTCGGGCGGAGGGATCAAAAAAGATTTGGATGTATTGTACTTGTGGGCACACGTCACGACCAAAATTCACAATCTTTTAGGCCACGTAATTGACTTGCGCCTCGGTGATGCTTGCCTCTGGGTGAAAATGCGGAGGAAATTCACGGCCCTGGTGTCTATCTACAATGGAAAGGAGTGTGCCCAAGGAAGCCGAGCAGGGAGTGGAATGGACTTGCTTGCGATCAAATCACTCGCCCACACTCACCACTGAGACTCACACACGAATAATCGCCATTTGGGCAAGGCAGCAGATGTGAAACCTTACCCCAGCAAGAAGGCAAACCCCTTCAGGAGGAGAGGAGAGGATAGAAAAGCCACAGAGAAAACTGGCAGGGAAATAATTAGACAGCTGATGGTCAGAATTTGGTATCTAACGAATCATGATCTATAGAGATAATACATGTCCATTACTCAATATTTTAGTTTGAGACAACTGAAGTAGAGTCGCACTGTAAACATTAACCTGCCTTTTGTGGTCAGATGCAGATAAACAATTGTGCATGTCCAGTTTTATTTTGCCTAGATTTAAGAATGTATAGTTCTGGCAATAATCAAATATCAAAAGCTGTAAGATGCCCAATAGGTGTCTCTAATGAAGTTTACCTTCAAGAAGTCATACAGATGCTTTAGGACTCCAATTCGCACTTCATCCAGATCCTTTAGGAACCCGTTGAAGATAGGAACCAGATCAGCCGCAGTAAGCTGATCGCCGAGGATCACGGCCAGCTCGTGTATAGAGAAGGCCAGTGTCCGCCGTACTTTCCACTGTCAAAACATAAAACACACGTCAGAAAACTAACCATTTAGAAGGCTCTGAAGTGCTCATAGCCTTTTATACAAAAATAGTATTACCATTACCATCATTATCACATTGCTGTTTGTGGGAGCTTGCTGTGTGCAAATTGGCTGTCGTGTTTCCTACATTACAACAAAGACTACACTCCAAAAGTACTTCATTGGCTGTAAAGCGCTTTGGGATGTCACGAGGTCGTAACAGGTGCTATATAAAAGACTTGCAGTTAGAGCAGTTAATCCTGCCCCACTTTGTTATTTGCAAGGGCTCATTCTGGACCATGTCTTTAGCTTTCCTCCCCCACCCACCCCCAAATCAGTAACAAACCTAACAGCCACATAAAGTCTGCAATCTGCACATCCAAGTGTTTTGACTGCCCTGCCTTGGAGGTCCACAAGGGCAGCTGGAACAAGTGGGGAAGAATGGTAGCTGCATGATTCAGCCACACAAGGAGTGAAACGGATGCTGTGAAGGACCCGATCTCGGCCTAAAACTGGACGGCCCAAAAAGTTTGCCTGATTATTCTAGGCCATGTTCTGCTGTTCCACCATAAACCTCCAAAAGGACCCTTTTTGTTAAACAGGATCCCAGACACCTGGGGGAGGGGGTGGGGGGGGGAGATTTTAAACTTATGAGCCTGCTGGGAGCAGGGGAGGGCCCAGTAGCACGCGGGAAACCGGAAGTTCACAGCGTGCGTGTGACATCACTGACAGGTACCCCGCCCAGAAATCAGTCTGATTGACATGCTTGCCTTCCAGTCCGCCGGGCAATGCTGGAGAAGAGGTCCCAGCCCCGACCCCGGGGTTGGGGGGGGGGGACTGGTCTCATGGTGGGGGAGCTTGGAGGGCCAGGAGTGCTCAGAGGCGGTCCCCGCCTCACTGCAGCTGTCTGGATTCCAGAGGCCCGGGAAAATGCAAAATGTCACTAAAGCAGGTTAAATCCGAGGCTCCCAGCCTCATTAACATATTTAAAGTGCCAACCCGCCTCCTAGAAATGGGCTGGCTGGTTGCCCGCCACACGTCCCACCTCCGTTAAAACCTGAAGTGGGCAGATTGGGGTTGGGATTCAGATTTTTAACACTTTAACCTCCCACCCGACCCAAACCCGCCCATTTTTTGGGGTTAAAATTCCCCCCATTAGCTTTCCAACCTATTTCAAGAACTGAAATATGCAGTCAAGAATAATGAGAAAGCAGGGACACCAAGGATAGCAGACTCTCTCCTAGGACTACAACATTTCCTACTCACGGCGGCAGCAGAGAAGCTGAACTCATGGAATACTGCACCACAGACTTGTGGTGAGGGATCGCTGATTTGCTTCAAAGTTTACTGGGTAATCATACAGGAAGGTTTTCTTGCAAAAAAAAGTGCATCTCCCACGAATCCAATCACTCATTTATTTTGGTGAAGTGGAGGAGGAGGAAAAGAGAGATGCAATGTGATGGTCAATGAGGAACTTATGGTTTCAGATTGGTTCTGGGAACTCTATAGATGGAGTGATAGAAAGATCTGACATAGTCTTTGTAGAGCATGCAATGATCTTTCCACAAGGAGCTTCGGAAGCTAGAATAAAGCTTCTACAAAGCACTGCAATATTTATGAAGAAACAAATGTTACTAAATGTAAATGTAGTATTCTTCTTTATAAATCAACAGGATTTTAAACCAAACCCTGGCAGCACCCAAGCACTACCTGATTTACTTTGTCTTCTCTCCTACTCTTTTTAACCTTGGCTGTGTCCTGCACTATGGGCCTTGGCCCTTCACCTAGATTTTTTTTTGTTGAAAGAATCAAATTGGGACAATGTCCACCGTCCCCATTACTTCCACACTAGATTAGAGTACCATGTAAATGAAAAGAAAAAAATTATTCCCCAGTTTTTAGATCATGCACCATTAATGCTAGCCCAAGGCAACTGGTTCATAGCTTTGGGTTCAAATACTCACCTGTACATCAGATGCCAGTGTCTCATAGGTGTTCTTTAAACAATGCCAGTTCTGCCTGCCAAGAGTGAGAGCCACACCTGGGAGACTATACGCACAGTGCTTTGTAATTTCAGTGTCAACAGTTTGAGCTCGGGAAGGATCCGTCATCGACAGGTACTGGTCCAGCAACGGCTGTGGAATAACATCCTGAAAAGGGGAAGAGCAGACGTTGCAAGTTAGCAACAAAAAAACCATCCTTGTAAATTGCACTTACGAAAGCAAGAGAAAGGATAAAATGAGAGCGGTTTAAACTGTATGCACCGTCACTATAACGCATGTGAGTAAGTGTAGATCCCATTCCTGTAACTTGAAATGGGGGGAGCAAAGTGCAGATCCCAGTCCTGTAACTTGGGGCAGGGGGCAGAGTGTGGATCCCATTCCTGTAACTCAGAACTGACTCGTTGCAAGGTTTTAAGAGTACTGTAAATCCTAGGAATCTTTCCATAGAAACTGAGCTTTTACATTGACGTTAATGAAAGGTGCATTTATCGCACCTCACAGAAACATCTTAAAGCACTTCACACACAACAAATTACTTTGAACTGAAGTAACATAGACAAACGTAGTAGGCAATTTGCATACAGCAATATCCCATAAACTGCAGTGCAATGTAAAAATAGCTAATTTGTTTCTGGTGATATTGGTTGAGGGAGGAATATTGACCAGGATATATACCCATTCTTCCTTAAACAGTATCATGGGATCTTTAACGTCCACCTGAACCACTGAAACAAGCAGAGAACACGTCAGTTTAATGTCGCATCGGAAGGATGGCATCTCCGACAAATGGAACACTCATTCATTGCTGCACAGGAGTGTCACCTTAGAGTTGTGCCCAAGAGCAAGCTTCTGCCTCAGAGGCAAGAATGTTACCAAGTGAGCTAATATTTGATTGACTGAAACCATCACTCAAGTGCTGCAACTTCACGTGTCGCTGGAGAAAACACAATCAGATCATACTAAAGAGGCACAGCATGCTTCTTCCATTTAGCCCTTGGGCAGACAGTCTGATGGAGGACAGCAAGAGATGCAAGTTCATAACAATGTGAGCTACACTGCAGAAATGTTTTATTCTGTTACATCACTACATGTTATGGGGCATATTGTCCTGCACCGTTAGACAGGTGTTCATGGTTCCTTAGACTCTGGCTCTGAATCTACTGCTTCCACCTCAAACAGCAGTGGGAACATACTACGGCTGGTTATGTGATCCAGCAGGCCCAGTGGGCAGGGAATAACAGTCTGCACAGCTGCAATTTCCCAAGACGCGCTGTCTGTGAATGTCCCTTCGCAGAATTATCCCTACTGTCTTGTATATTTTCACATCCTAATAAGAGGCTTTATATAAAAGTTCCAAGAAACAGCTTCTGGATGACTGTGGTGGAGGGGGACAGCCACGCATCCTCCATTGCAAATGGAGTCAAATAATCTCAATAAAAACAGCGCTTCTTCAAAATAAATGTTTTCCTCAGAGAACTCGACGTTCCTCCAACTCTGGCCTCTTATGCATCCCGCACTCCCTTCATCCCACCATTGGTAGCTGTGCCTTCAGCTGTCTAGTCCTAAGCTTTGGAATTCCTACCCCAAACCTCTCCACCTCCCTTGGCTCGGTGTCAATTTTTGTCTGTGAAGCCCCTTGGGACATTCTACTACGTTACAGGGGCTATATAAATGCAAGCTGTTGTTGTTGTATGGTGAAGGGGGGGGGGGGGTGGGAAAGAAGAGTTCAGCAGAGATGCAAAACGTATCTGTTGCTGCACCAAGACATCTGCAGTCATCTCAATTTATTTCCAGATGGGAAGCAACAAAAGTGAAAGTAGGCCCAGAGTCTGAGTGTTAAATGAAAGTCATCACACAGGGGTAGTTATCCTACAGCATCCCAAGTCTGAACTCAGTGAGCAACCATTTACCATTTATCTTCATATTTTCTCCTTCAATCATGTGTTGAGGGGCAAGAGACACAGAAATGGGACTTTGGTTATTTTCTGCTCCAATAGGGGCCATCAAGGGTTTGCTTCTGTGTAATTGGACAAGTCTTGTTCCTTTGTATCACCATTTATATCACCAAGGCTGATTTACATTGGGGGAGGTAAAATTCCACGGTCATTATACAAGATTCTGGGATCTTTAGCAATGCATCAGGAGGACCAGCGGCCTTACTTAGCACGTGAGCCATCTCTCGAATACCAACCTGTACTTTCGATTGATCGTCACCAAAAAGCAAACTGTCATCACGTTCCAGCTCTAATGATCCGGCATCACAACATGGCTGACTACCCAGACTCTGAAAGTGCAAGAATGCATAATATGCGTGTGAAATGCAAGCACGTACAATGTTAAATCATACAGGGGTCAGGTACTGCTCCCTGTAAACTAACAGGTGCAGAAAATAGGGGAAAAACACAAAGACCGTTCAGCCACGGAGAGCACTTGCTGAAAATGCACAACTCCCACTTTTGTTTGCTGTCTTAATGGCCACCACCCAAGGAGAACAGCCTGTGTAAAGCCCTCTAAAAACCACATGCTCAGAGAGAGCATTAAACCTGGTACCAGGATCAAGAGGGCTATCCATTCAGACACATCTGCCCTGCGGGTTCTGACTGTTCCCAGTAACTTGGTTTTAACGAAGCCCTGTGACCCAGTGACACGTACACCAATGGGATTCAATATTTGAAAGGGGTTTGATAGCTGGAGAAACTATGCATAACTCCTGCCTTTATGCAGTCAATTTATATCCAGAGAGGTTTCCATATTTTGTTTAATGCAGGTCAAGGCAGAGAATGAAGTCTAAGGTGCAAAGTTCATTACTCACTGGAGATTTTATACTCTGTGCCAGACATGTTAATTGCTTCTGTGCCTGACTGACGGTTTGGGTGGCAAGTGGGTAAGTGACTAGAGTGAAAAGAAGGGGGAGATTGCGGTCAACTCGGTCAGGTGCCCCAGAGGATGAGAAGCTAACAAGAGGTGCCATCAGACTGACAGGACTGGGATGGCAAGGCCTTCAGTTTACATCTTGCAGAGACCAGGGTCTACTTTGGTTTTCTGGTCTCAATTGAGTGGAGGGTTCACAAATGGTCCACCCCAGCTGAGCCCCTTCCCCATTGGCTATTTCAGACAAATTGTAGCTGGTACTAATACCTTAGGCATTACATGCAGCTCCTCTGTACCACTATTAGTGTGGGATTCTACAATGGAATTTTCTCACCATCGCACCACCCGATACTGCTACATGCTCAGCTTTGCATTAAAATTGGGCGCCTCACTCCACCACCATTACTTTACAGGGTTTCCTCCAATAGCAACTGTGTTGTCAAAGGCCACCATACTGATGACAGTGCTGTCGGAGGTACCGAGACACTTCCTGGGAGTGGGTTTCGTCCAGTATCAAATATAAAACAGCAGTGCGCATGCAGCCTAGTGTTGCCAATTTTAGTTGGATATATTCCTGGAGGTTTTATCACATGACCCCCCGCCTCCAACCACCCCGCCCAGTCAAACTGTCTTTACCACCCCCGCAACCTCCAATATTTTTATAACTAAAATGAAAATGTTGAAACAAAAATGAAAAAAACACTTTTTTTTTTATTAAAGCCTCTATGATTTTCCCTATTACTTTCTTGCAGCAGTGTCCAGGAGATTAATTTTTAATTCCAGGGCAATCTTGAAGAGTTGACAACCTACATGCAGCATCAAGGTTGGGTCTGCCATTTTAAAGTTGGCTGTGGGCAGGCTGACCACGGTCAGCAACGTGCAGGTCATACAGATCAGCAATGAAAGCAATGAAATCTTCCGCTGACATCAGGGAAGGTCCCAGTCAGACTGCCAAGGTTAAAAATGCACTGACTGCTGATTTATGGCTCTCGTGCACATATAATGCTGTTAATTGCACTTTGGAGCAACTGCACATGTGGACTAACTGTGTGCCTTGCAGATTTGGTGCAAGGGAACCAGATTAAATTTCAAAGAACTTCCAATGGGACCGGTTTGAGCATGATCATATAAATGCTGCATCAGTCTCTCCACAGTACGGGCAAGTTAAAAAAAAAGACAGCTTATGCAATGTGCGGGACACTATCTAATGCCAGAAGCTATTTAGTAAAACAGCAGACATTGTTGCGTTGGCCCTGTGAAAGCTCCAAGATTGTAGAACCAGGACCCCTGGATTACGCTTGTGTATATATGCGCGACTTGGAAGTCAGAAAGATATTAACTTACCATAGTCTGTTCATTTTCGTTAGGCTCGAAACATTCAATTGAGTGTTCAGTTGTTGTCCCTGCAATCTCAGCTGCTGGGTCCAAGCCCAGAGCCACATCACTGGTGATGCACGCAGAGTGCGTGGGTGCAGGAAGCACTGGGCTGAGTGGTGAAGGCTCTGCCTGGACTACTTCATTATCTTCAGCGTCAGACGATGGTTCTTCTTCGGGGGCAGAATCCAGTCGGGCAGCTCGAAGTGCAGCAGTAATCACTTGTACCTGTGCTGCAAGAGGAAACCGAACACCCCCATTAGAGACAATCTGCTGCAGACTTCGTTAAACCTTCTCTCAAAGTTTCCTCGCTAGCGGCTAAGCAGTCTGTGCTGTGTAGGATAGCTTGGTCTCACGACCAGATTAAAATATCATTGGAGAGTAGACGGTAGCGCAAGTGGAATAGAAGGGGAAGCTAGATGAGGAAGAAAGGAATAGAAGGATATGTTGATAGGGTGAGATGAAGTAAATAGAGTGGGAGGAGGCTCATGTGGAGCATAAACACCAAAATAGACCTTGGCCTGTTTGTGCTGTAAATTCTGTGTAAAAAATCATTAGTATAAAATTTGGGAAGACACCAAACCGTAGACAAATGAACTGTGCAGACTTTAACAGAATATCAAATGAATAACTACAAGGAATAGTGTACCTACTTCATCAGTTGTCTACAGTTCTAGTTTAATATTGATAGTTATTCATAGGGAAGCCCTGGTTACATATAGGTTACTGGACCAAATAGTCTGGGGGTGGGGAAGGGAAATCCCCTGCTACACATCTATTTTACAGGACTGATGATAAAGACAGACTTCCTCGGAAATATCTCAAAAGCACTTCATATACACAATGGGCCCGAATGTGCGGTGGGTAATAACGGTGAACTAACAGCGTTCTCTGTTATTACCCCTTTGAAACTGATTGCAACTTCAGGATGTAGCGCATCTAAACGCAGAAATCCTGAAGTTGCAGTCAGTCATTCACTACTCGGACATGGGCTGCGCTGTGCTACCCCCATAGCCGGCAATCAGTGAAATGGACGAAAACTTGGGCTTTTCCGCGGTAATATTGCTGTTAAATACCCTATTGAATGTTAGGCCTTGTTGGATTAGGTGTAACTGGGGTTTTAACAGCATATTGACTGCTAAACAAAAGTTATGGCCCTGAAAAACTAACTTTAATTTTGTGGAGTGTCAAATTTCTCCATTATGATAAAAATTACAATTTGTTTGTTCATGATAGTTCAGGTTCTACCTTATCCCCACGTGAGAGCCCCAATCTTTGTTTTGCTCTAAAGCAGGTTCGCCACCTGCACCTCCAAAAATGCAGCATTCCCTCAGTACTGCTGGAGTATCAGCTAGATTGAGTACTCAAACCCTGGAGTCCGGCTTCAACCCAAAACCTTGTACCGAAGTGACAAGAGTGCCACCAATTGAGCTCAGCTGACATGGATGGCAAGACAGGAATGCTAACTGCTCCTGGGCTTTCTTGTTTTGGTTTGTCTCTAGCAAATACTTGACATTAGAGCTAGGCCGTTCAGGGGTGATGTCAAGAAGCACTTCTTCACACAAAGGGTAGTGGAAATCTGGAACTCTCGTCCCCAAAAAGCTATTGAGGTTGGGGGTCAAGGTCAATTGAAAATTTGAAAAAAAATGAGATTGATAGATTTTTGTAGGGTAAGGATATTAAGCTAAATTGGGTAAATGGAGTTAAGATACAGATCAGCCATGATCTAATTAAATGGCGTTAACAGGCTCGAATGACTCCTGTTCTTGTTTTCCATGGGGCAGAAAAAATATGGCTAAAGAAAATTCATAGGTTTAAAATAGTGTTATGGAGCAGACAATGCAGAAATGACCTCATTAAAGTAGATGCGTCCAATCTCAAATGATGCCCTTTAATGAGGAGGCAAGTGTTTGCCAGTCCTGGAAGCGAGACACTAATGCTCACCTATTGAGGGGCCAGGCCCAAGGCCTCTGGCGTTGGCCTGTTACAGGAAGTGTAGTGAGTCATGTACTCTCGCACACTGAGCTTCTTTACATCAGCTATTCTCCCGAGTCAGATAATCTGGCTGGAATTGCAAACTGTTATGCACAATGGCATGTTCCAAACAGCTATGTAAAACAGGATTACAGTTGTGTCACCCACAGCCAAGTTTCAGTTCACTTCCTAGCACAGCAAGGGTGCCAGCAACAACTTACTGCTTTATGTGGGACCTTGGGACATGGGATTAACTAGAAATGGTTTGAGCCAATTAAATACTTTTGAAGTGTAGTCATTTGTAATGTAGGAAACACAGCAGCCAATTTTATGCACAGCAAGCTCCCACAAACAGCAACGTGATAATGACCAGATATTCTATTTTGTTTTTAAGTGATGTTGCGCGCGGGATAAATATTGGCCAGGACACCAGGGAAAACCTCCCCTGCTCTTCTTCAAAATAGCACCATGGGACTTGTTTTTACATCCACCTGAGAGCAGAGACGGGGCTTCGGTTCAACATCTTATCTGAAAGACGGCACCTGACCAGTGCAGTACTCCCTCAGTACTGCACTGGAGTGTCAGCCTAGATTTTTGTGCTCAAGTCTCTGGAGTGGGACTTGAACCCACAACCTTCTGACTCAGAGGCGAGAGAGTGCAGAAAGAGAGGAGAGAGAGAGAGCAGAGAGAGAGAGAGAGAGAGAGAGAGAGAGAAAAAAAAGAGAAAAAAAAGAGTCTAAAGTATGGAGAGTCCTGGGAATGTAATTACAAAATAATAGGGACCAAATCTGAAAGAATGAGTACATGGATTTCCCGGCTACTTTTTACATTGCTTCAAATGTGTTTACACGCACAGTGAGGAGTTACTAAATACACCAAAGTGAGGAGTTGCCAAACTTCAATTAGATGTGTCAATAGGGCAGAAGTTACAGGTCATATGAACCAATTCTGTATGGGGCTCATCTATTCGACAGGGAAAGACAGACTGACAAAACCAGGAGGTGTGGATGAATGAAAATAAAAGAAGCCATTTCGGTCAGTATGCAGAATATCTAAATGTTTGATCCTCACTACAACAGAACTCAACGTGAAAAGCACCAGATCGGCTACCAAATCTCCACTTCAAGCACAGCAAGGCAACTAACAGCTGGTAACCCATGACGAGCAACACAGCTCCAGCACAGCTTTCAGGATTTAGAGGGTGGTGGTGGATGGAACATTTTCGGACTGGAGACCAGTTACCAGCGGTGTGCCACAGGGGTCGGTGCTGGGTCCTCTGCTGTTTGTGATTTTTATCAATGACTTGGAGGAGGGGACTGAAGGGTGGATCAGTAAATTTGCTGATGACACCAAGATTGGTGGAGTAGTGGATGAGGTGGAGGGCAGTTGTAGGCTGCAAAGAGACATTGATAGGATGCAGAGCTGGGCCGAAAAATGGCAGATGGAATTTAACCCTGATAAGTGCGAGGTGATTCATTTTGGTAGGGCAAATTTGAATAAGGATTACAGGGTCAACGGCAGGGTTCTGAGGAACGTGGAGGAGCAGAGGGATCTGGGGGTTCATATCCACAGATCTCTGAAGGTTGCCACTCAAGTGGATAGAGCAGTAAAGAAGGCCTATGGTGTGTTAGCGTTTATTAACAGAGGGTTTGAGTTTAAGAACCGTGAGGTTATGCTGCAACTGTACAGGACCTTGGTGAGACCACATTTGGAATATTGTGTGCAGTTCTGGTCACCTCACTATAGGAAGGACGTAGAAGCATTGGAAAGAGTGCAAAGGAGATTTACCAGGATGCTGCCTGGTTTGGGGGGGGAGGTCTTATGAGGAAAGATTGAGGGAGTTGGGGCTTTTCTCTTTAGAGCGGAGGAGGATGAGAGGCGACTTAATAGAGGTTTATAAGATGATGAGGGGGATAGATAGAGTGGATGTTCAGAGGCTATTTCCTCGGGTAGAGGCAGCTGTTACAAGGGGGCATAACTATAAGGTGCATGGGGTGAGATATAGAAGGGATGTCCGAGGTAGATTCTTTACTCCGAGTGGTCGGGGTGTGGAATGGACTGCCTGCTGTGATAGTGGAGTCGGACACTTTAGGAACTTTCAAGCGGTTATTGGATAAGCACATGGAGCACACCAGAGTGATAGGGAGTGTGATAGCTTGATCTTGGTCTCGGACAATGCTCGGCACAACATCGAGGGCCGAAGGGCCTGTACTGTGCTGTACTGTTCTATGTTCTATGTTCTATGTAGTTCTGATGAAAGGTCATTGACCTGAAACGTTAACTCGGTTTCTCTCTTCACAGATGCTGCCTGACCTGCTGAGTGTCTCCAGCATTTTGTTTTTATTTCAGATTTCCAGCATCTGCAGTATTTTCTTTGTGTTTCAGGATTTAGTGCTTGCATGGCAATTTGGAATTCAGCGCGACAACACATGCAGTTTCTTGTCTGTGCAGAGCTCACGGATCTCAGTTGGAGGACTAGGTTGCCATCAGGGCCCCCTTGCTGGGGAGTAGGGAAAACAGACAGGCAGGGTCCCTGCCCCTGATTACAATTCAGTGACCCCCCCCACCCCACCCGCTGGAAAGGGCATGCTTGTGGCAATCGAGTAAGGAGCAAGATCACCTGTGACGGAGTTGCCCCTCATAGCCAAATAAGCCCACACTGTTAGATTGGCCACTTGGACAAGGTACTGGAGGTCAACAGTGCCCACACAGCAAGTCAGCGGCTACAGGTGAGGAAGAAAGGGGGAAAAAAATATATACGGATAATCTGGAGTCAGGCGGCCGGCGGGGGTGGGGGTGGAAAAAGAAGAAAAAAAATATATCTGGAACAGAGCAGCAAGTAGAAGTACCAAAGTAGGTACAGATTACTTTAAATACAGGATGCAGGAACACCACCATAGAAACCACCTAGCAGAAGGCAAGCAGAAAAGGAAAAATTACAAGCTGATGGCACTATTTAAATAGGGAGATCGGGGATAAGGAAGAGATCAGACAATCGTGCACAAACGAATGGTACAGTGCAACAGCACTTCAAAAAAAACAGGCAACGCTCTTCAGAGTGCTCCTTATTCTGGAGAACACTGGTAACCATGTGAAAGTAGTGTCTTGTATGAAAGTGCATTTCTGATTGGTGAGCCACGTGAGAGTTCCCAATCCCCTTCTCAGTACAGATTGCCATGTGAGCAAACTGTGCAAGTGGCAGCATTCTGAAAAGCATGGCTAGACAGAATAATTTACACCTTTAATGCCAGAACTGATTTAGAGGGATTTCAAGGGGATAAGTTATCGTGGATAGAGAAGGTTTTTGTAACTTGTGGCTCATTCACAAATCAGCCCAAAAAGTTACTCAAAAATATTGACTGAAAATAGCACGAAGGAACGTGATCCCAGCAGCTTATTCCATTGACTCAACCTTCATCACACAGCCGGTTTTGAACTAGGGCAGACTTTAGATGGATATAACACAAGCATAAAATAGTTTGTGAAAACACAGTTAGAAACTGAACATGTTCTTTTGCTCATTTTAAAAACAATGCTACTACACACTTCTCACACTAATGAGAAGGTGTCCTCACAGTTTTAATGAAAGCTGCTAACCTGATCTCTGGCATGCTACCTGGTGATCAAACTACTGGAGCAGTTATGATAACCGTACCTTGGACATCAGGGTCATCCAGGTGAGCCTGCAAGCTTTCTAGCACCTTCTCCAGATCACTGCTCGTCGTGAAGCCTTCGGATAGTGACCCCGAACTGGAGCTGACCCTCTGATCTCGCCGGTCCTCCTTGACCACCGACTGTAGTAACTCCAAGTCAAAACTGATGTCAGGCAGAGGCGGTCGCCAGTAAACAAATGAGTTAAACATGTCTCCAAGGTGCTCCAAACTTACTGAAGGGGAAGTGGCGCAAATCCTCTCAGTTTCTTTAGTAATTGCTACCTCCAAACAATCATTTGAAGAGGCGCATTTGCTTTTAGCTGCTTCATGGTCCATAGCTGCCTGGTCACTTGATACAGAAGCAGGGACAGTACTATTTGAAGGATCAGACTGCGTTATCTTCATCTGACCCTCATGGCTGCCACAGTTTGAGTTTAGCGGAGAGTTCCCGTCAGTTTCAGATGTCTCGTCTTGCTGAGGCAAGCTTTCCCCGCAGCTCGATTCCGCTTTCCTTAATGAAGTGGGATTCTGTAAAGTGCCGTGGTTCTGAATTTCAGACGAATCTCCGGAGGAAGCACTGAAATGAAAGGACATGTCATACACACAAACAAATGAAAGCACTTTTAAAAAAAAACAAACACACACACACCCCAATCTGGCTTATTTGATTTGTGACTGCAGATTATACAGCTCTCAATTTCTACCCAGAGTACAATGCCTTTTTATAGGGATAGTTAGAACACCAAAAGTAAACTTTATGGCACTGCACAGATGTGGTATAATTAGCACCGCAGGCAGCACTTCTCACCCTGCGAGTCATGGCTAATGGATATACTTGCTGACACACAAAGATCATGTTCCATGTACAGCCTCGAGAAGCAGTAAACTCCATGCATGAAAAAAAAACATGGAGCTGGATCAAAAGGGACAAGGGTTTCCCCGAAAGTTAAAGCAAATCAAACCTCTGGTTTTCAGTGAGGACGTATTTTAACAGAAAGAGCTGCAGTGAGGAGAATATTGCCGATTCAGGGGCTGAAAAATTCTTTTTACTCCTAGACAGTGTGATTGAGGTGTTTTTAAAATGGAAGCTAGTCCTCATTTATGTGCCTCAGCGACCCATATTATCGAGCAGAGAGAAAGCCAGCAGGCAACCAGTTTCTCTTCTCTTTCCCACTCCCCCCACCACCCTGCACCTAACCCATTTGTTTTGTGTGTGTGGAAGCCCCCTTGCAAATGGTGACACATTTCTGCCGATCGCATACAAACAAACATCGAGACACTACTGGGAGACTTTGTCCTAACTTTGGAAACATAGCGTCAGCTGGCCAAAGAGAAACAGTGCTATGGCAGCAGAAACCATTTTTAAAATCAGTATAGAGTAACAAAAATATGTTGGCAGGTCAACAAATACAGATGGACCAAAATCTGATGGACCTTGGTCTGAAAGCCTCTGCTCTAATCTTACTTAGAAATACAAAAGTCCCAGAAACCCTGGTCACTATCAAACAGCAAGCATAGGATCCAAGGAAGGTTAAAGCTGGTTAGAATAGACCAGATTATTTTTGTTCCTACACTGCACGACACAATTGTTTCACACTTAACTGTGTGCTGGTAACTATTACCAGTGTTAATCTCACTTTGCAAAAAATAGACATTTATTCATACAATGGATGTATTACCCAAAACATTGAGCATATTATGAACTGCATCCTAATATAACATGCCTGTGATTCACAAACAAAAACGACTTCGGGACCATCTTTATGATCTTTGTGAAATTTAGTTAAGTATTTTATAGAGTTTGATAGGAACTTTACCTGCTACCCATGGCCGAATTACTGAGAGATCAGACAGTTAACAGAACAGAAAATGCTGGAAATACACGTCAAGTCACCACCTGAAAGAGAGACAGTCAAGACTGGGCCGGGAGCCTCTGGCAGAGTTCTGAAGGGTCCCTCCCAAAACATTAATCTGTCTCTTCCCTTTTCGGATGCTGAAAAATCTGCTCTGCACTTCCTGCCTTTCCTGATTGTTTCACATTTTCCAGGTGTTTTTTTTAGCTCCTATTGTGATTCAGGTGTTTCCATAATCAACTAGTCCTCATTTAGGAGCCTCAGCCTGGCTGTGACCAGGCGGTAACTATGTACATCCAGGGTGACATGTCTGCATGATTTCCCCTTCTAGTAGGGAGCCAGAACTTCAATGGCACAGGGATTCAACCCTGAGATACAGCAGCAAGAGCTTATTTCAGTGTTATTTTTAAAATTAAGAAACCCAGGTAAAGGGAAAAAGGAACAAGACAATACAATACCACGCCAAAGAGATGACAAGATAAATCAGGAATTACTGGTTAGGGATCATAAAGCTAGAAGTTTAAAACCTTGAAGATTGTTAAAGAATATAAAAGTGCAGATGAGTTGAGTTCCCAGGAGTAGAGTAGGAGATGCAGTGAGGATTTTGGATTTCAACAGTGTGTAGAGAGAGAAAGAAAAAAAAACTACAATTATTAAGTCTGCATCACAGTCAGTGAGATTATTATCCACTTAGAGACCATGTGAGCATTAACATTCCATCATCCAGTTTACCAGGAACAGTGGAATTAAGGAAACAACAGAAAATGCTGGAAATACTCAGCAGGTCAGGCAGCATCGTGGAGAGAGAAACAGAGTTAACGTATAATGGTCGATGACCCTTCGTCAGAACTGGAAAAAGTTGGAGAAGTAACAGATTTTTAAGCAAGTGTGGGACAGGGAAAGGCAGGAGAGGAGGAAAGAACAAAGTCTGTGATAGGATGGAAGGCAGGAGAGATTAAAAGACAAAAGGGATGATGGTGCAAGGCAAAAGGAGATGGTAATGAGACAAGTTAAGAAACAAAAGATGGCTCTAGATGAGGTGTAAATGACAATGTCAGAATTATCAGTAGCTGCCATGTGAGAGAAAAGAAAACATGGGGGCCGAGGTTATAGTCTGAAATTGTTGAACTCGATGTTGAGTCTGGAAGGCTGTAAAGTGCTTAATTGAAAGATGAGGTGCTGTTCCTCGAGCTTACGTTGAGCTTCGTTGGAACAGTGTACGAGGCTGAGGATGGAGAGATCAGAGTGGGAGTGGAGCGGAGAATTAAAGTGACAGGCGACCGGAAGCTCGGGGTCATGCTTACAGACTGAATGGAGGTGTTCCACAAAGCGGTCACCCAATCTACATTTGGTCTCCCCAATGTAGAGGTGACCGCATCGGGAGCAGCGAATACAGTATACTAAATTGCAAGGAGTACAAGTAAATCGCTGTTTCACCTGGAAGGAGTGTTTGGGGCCCTGGACAGTGGGAAAGGAGGAGGTAAAAGGGCAGGTGTTGCATCTCCTGCGCTTGCATGGGAAGGGGAAGGGGTGTTGGGGGTGATAGAGGAGTGGACCAGGAAGCACTAGTATGGAAGGTGGAATTAATATTGGTTTCAATTAATCTACAAAATTTCCAGTTACAAAATAACCACATTACATTTTTTAAAAAGCATTCATTCTTGTTCAGCTAAAGGAGAATGGGCAATTTTCCAAAAGATCAGAAAAAGAAATTATACACCAAATATCCACTCGTTTTAAATTCTGTCTGCCAATATATGCCAACTAGTATCCTCACTGTAACTACAAGTACATTGTGTCAATGTGACTTAACATTCATTTGCAACTTTATTTACTTGAAATCTGGACTCTACTTTCTCCTGCCTCTCAAATTCATTCTTCCTCCCAGGCTCTCTCCATTCCCCCCCCCCCCCCCAAATCTCCCTGTCTCATTCCTTCCTTTTCTCATTCCCTTACCCCATATATTTACAAGCAACAGCACTCTCACTCTCTTAAACCAGAGGTAAGCCATTTAGCATCTGCAGTGAAGGTCTGTGCCTGTTGTGGTAATAGTGTCACTCCTGCTTTGCTCCTTCGCCAGGCTCCTGTCCAGTTTGTTATTTAAGAGCCAAGTGTGCGCAGCTGTCCCCTGCTGTATATACTGGTGTATTCAGCCTAAAGTCAACCAATTTACTTTGTGATTAATATATTGGGCCAGACTGGAAAGGCGGCTCCCTGTTTTACTGTGGCTGGTAACATTCTTTATATCTGCATCTCTCCTATCGGATCAGAGTGGATGCTAAACAAAGCTGCACTTCAGCCACAGAAGAAGCGCAAATGGTTCAGGAGATGTCGGAACAGTTGCCCAAGATATGAAGGAACAATCTCCAGACTGAAATTTTGTGGAAAATCACAAGTCGGTTCAGGCCGGATTGACAGCGACAGAATTTGGCATCTTAGCCAGGATCTGACGTGGAACCGGGTTATACTAGAATGAGCCTCGACCTCTTTCAGAAGGAGGTCGGAGCACTCAGTCAGTGAGCTGCTGACAGATTTCAGTAACATTCTGCTGTGATATGCATGACATTGAAAAGGTTCTACTTTAACATGAGCTGTATAAATAGAAGACACAAGAATGTACAGTGTGGAATATCCAGTTTGTTCAACAAAAAGGTGCTGGAGACACAGGTAGAATGCAATTAGGGATCCAGCGTGCTGCACCACAGCAGAGCAGAACCTATCTCCCACATGACAAAGATGAATTGACCACAATGCTTTGAGGGAGCAGCAGGAGCTTCACCACAAGTAGAGAACGCAAGCCACTCTCATGCAGCTTGGGGGCTGAGCCTTTGCAGTGGGAAGGGGGGGGTAAAAAAAGAGAAAGGGAAAGGAGAAATTACAATGTCTTCTAAAGACAAAATTTTTCTTTTCAAACAGCACCTTTTGATTGTATTGGAGTATTGTACACGAACAGTATATCTGGCTTGAAGGAAGAGGGGGGGGGGGTTACTATTGTATAAAAAGGGTGATTACATTTAGCCGAGGAAAAGAAAAGCTTAATCAAAAATGTTGCTGTTGGAGTAAAGTTGGCTTGTTCCTAGTCCTCTTCTGCGTGGGAAATGGTTATTCAGAGAACAGCTTTCTGCACAAGCAGCGAGCAAGCATGAGCAATCTACCCACCTAAAGCCACAGTTTAAGTACTGTCTGATCTGCATGCATACCTGACATCTGCACCGCTATTGTCCAGCTGTCTAATGCTCAGTGTACCATCCTCCTTGATATACAGGCCAGCACTAGATGGGTTGGCAAAAGTGGAGATAAATGGACCTAGAGACTGGAACGCAGCTTGGCGGACCTGGCAGGGTCAACAAAGTTTCAGTAAACGGATATAATTTTTGTTAGTGCAGTCTTCAGATTTAGAAGCTGAAGTTTACAATTACATGCGTCTGTTACGCGTCAAGTGTTACGCGAATCTCGGAACCGCAAACCCAGCTAAATCAATCAGTTTTGCTGCAGGACCGAAATGGGCAGTGTAAAAAATTCTTTGCAGACTCACTTAACCAATCTATGACCAAGATCACCGTGCCCACGCGAGGCCCTCCCAGGGCTCTTCAGGTTTGGTAAAGGAATAAACACATACAGGATGAGGATCACCTTCCAAATTGTCACCAAAGTCGGCCCATTGATCTCCTTCGAGCTGGGAGCATGATATGGCTATAGCAGGTGGTTATGCAGGTTATAATGCAATCATGCGGTTTACATTATCAGAACACAAAGGCTCACTAGTACTCAAGAGCTGCAGCAGACTACCCGTTAAAATCTCATTCCTGGCACTGCTCTCTAAAGCCATACATAGTGGTTTGCCCACTGTGGTCCTTACCCATCTAGAAGGGTCACTGATGAGATTAATGAAGAGTGGGGAGAGTTTGGTCCTGCGCACCTCAGGTGAAACCGAACAGGAAACTGCCATGAAGCACTCCGCACATGCTTTCCGAATGCCCCAGACATTGTCCGAGCACAGCTGGAAGAACCTGGGGATCTGAAATCAAGTACAATTTTGAGAGAGACACTTCAAGATTAGGGAATAGAGGCAGCTTAGAAACTGCTAGCCAATATTCTCTATGTAGCTAGGACGCTGGGATATTGTGGGCAAATAGGCCTAAAATTACCTCAAACCAGCAGCTGCACCAGTCAACAATTCTAAACTTCGGAAGGTGTCCAAATGTTGAATTACTCCCCTTCATTACACAATTCAGCATCTCTTCCCATAGGTCACCTGGGCCTTAAAAGCTTGAAGGCCACAAATTTACACAGAGTCTTATCAAGTTTGTCAGAAAAGTTCCCAAGTGCTTCAGATACAGTGAATTATTCTGAAGTACAACCACTTGTGTAGCAATTGTTGTGCAAAGCAAGATCCCACAATGAATAATGAGATGACCGTCAATACAGTTGAAGGAGAAGTGCTGGGCTAAGGGATGACACCTGTTATACAATACTCCCTTCGTGCTACACCAAATATCAGCCTGATAACATGCTCAAATCCTGGAGTGGGGCTTGAACCCACAATTTTCTGACTCACAGGCAAGACTACTACTAATGATCCAAAGTGACACTACGTAAACCCAGCTTGGACAAATGTTTGTACTTGCTTACGCTCACTGGTCAAAGTGAGAGGAACGGAAGGAGTGATTCACGTACCATGTATTTCCCAGTTGCTTCCTGGCCAACCGTATTACAGATATCTCCAAAGTTAGTTGCACACACCTTAAGAGATAGGAAAAAAGGGGTTATATTGCTGCAACAAACCAAGTATTCACCTCAATGAGATAGCATGCACAAACACGACAAGTTTAACAGATTCAATACAACATTCTCAAAATATCACCAGAGGGCTTGAAAGAATTCAGTGATAGAACAGCAAATGCTGGAAAGGAGTTCAGGCCAAAGCCTTCCCTTCCTCCAAATGTGTTAAGTCGTGTTTTCTTTTTTCAAATGCTGACAAACCCTGTGTATTTCCAGCTTTTATTTGAGAAACACATTGAAGAATTTTTGCAGGTTACCAGTTAAACTGGGTCACAAATTAATATAAAAAGAGACGAGACCGTGTCGAACCACTGCGCCACCTAGTCCAGCTATGGAGGAAAGAGAGAAACACATTACAATCTCATTTACCTTACGAACATGGAACAGCTTGCCATCACTGCACAGCTCACAAAATCGAAACAGCAGCAGACGCTCGGTTATTTCACTGGTCAATATGGAGGCCATTTTACAAATTATCTAAGGCAAGAGAAAGGGTTGTCAGAATAGATAGTGAACACAAAGACCCATAAGAAATGGCCAGTAGTGAACACATCCACACCAGAAACAACAGTTCGTGAATAATCCTGGCCGCATAAATAAAATACCCTAGAATGTATACTGTCAAATACAGCAGTGGGTCTTCAACCAGCTGGCCACAACTGCAAATCCCAGTCATCTGTGCCCAGTGATTTGTTCTGTACACTTAGCTATACTTACCTCTAATAACCGTCAATACGAGCCAAGTGAATTCATTTGCCACACACAGTTTTATTTACTTAACCAGGAACTCAAGAGTGGCGATTTTCCAGTTGTGCATGTTTCTATCCACCTATGTCAGGATTGTTCCCAAAAATGGAGACTGTTCTGCATTAAAGATGAAGTCCAAGGCAATACTTTTTGTTAAAGTACTCCCCAAGAAAGTGACCCGCTCACCTTCTTGCTCGAGTAGTGTCTCCGCTCAGTTGCCCCAGTGACATCAATTATGGGGAACACTCCAGAGCAGCTTCATTGTGAACATTGGGGCACATGACACCAAACTGAGCCGAAAGCCACCCGGCTATGGGAGACCCCGGTACCGACAGGGAGAACAGGTTTTCCAGTCTGATTTCCTGGAATGGAGACGGCGCTGGAGCAATATTCAGGCCTATTTGAAGATACGCCCCTTGTTGCTTGCAATAGGGCTACTCTGGGATGCACCTGGCAATTAACATCACTGGAGCAGGGAGTGGGAAACCTGCCCGAGGGTCTCTATGGCTGTAATAAACGGTGACTTAAAAATCTTTATTGGTGAGAATTATCATTTTAGTCTATAAAAAGGAAGGAGAACCTCTTGTAAAAAAAAAAGCACTTTTGAGGTCCATGTGATTTATAATGGAGATGATCAGCTATCATAATTCAATTTATAAATACAGAAGTAAATTAGCTGGAAAAAGTATTCACTTAAAATTAAGGAATTCAGTTACTGTAGTGGAATGATGGGTTATAAATCAGCATTTTTTTTTTAAAGTCTCTAAACACTTAGTAAGCCCATGTACTAGGGAACATTTGATTCGGGGAAACCTTGGGGTAAATTTTCACCTTCACCGCCTGAGCGGTAATCTGGCGGAACGAATCACCCACCCGTTATAGAACCCACCCGTGAAATCAATGGACAATCTGCTCCGCCACATTACTGCCCAGGTGGGAAGGTGAAAATGACCCGCCTCCCCACCCCCCAGAGTCCAAGTTAGACCTCATTTCAAAAGCACAGCTACGGTTGACTGTCACTAGACACATTCCAGTTCAAACAATGAGAGAGTCAAGGAGGCATTCCAGCTACTCACTGCCACGGCTTCAATCTTGTAGTCATCATCACTGTCAGGAGCCGTGAGATCCAGCAGAACTGGGCAGACCTTTATCTCTACGTCAGTCCTGTCGATCAGCTCCTGTTCCAACAATACCAGCAGGGCTGCCTGACTTGTTTTTCTAACCTAAGAATGAGAAAGGTGTAAAACTTCAATATTTAGTACCTTAACACCAGAATTGGGACTTCCTGAGTCACTCAGATTTGCATCATAGAACCTCAGGGCCCAAAGACCACTTTCCAATCAATTTTCATATACCTCAAGTTGTCGATGCCAACAGATCTCTGTAATCCAATTGGAGGATTTGTCCACCAATGAGACAACATGGCCAAGAATAACCCTTTCCAAACCTCTTATCCGCAAAACTCAAACAGAACAAACCAATGAGCATGAAACACAAGAATAAACAGAAGGCAGTTCCCCAAGGTTGGGTTGGGTTGCCAGGGTTCACAGACTTCAGTTTGGACATTCTTACCTTAAATTAATTTGAATTTAAGCTTTAGACAAAGTACAGTATTCATTTGTTGCTCTAGACAACAATTCCAATAGACGCCAACAATTAAAAGGACAAATTAAAAAAAAGAGTTCTAATGCAAAACTATTGGGATGATGGGAGAACTTTGTGCGGCTTTGGCAACTGCAACAGATAAGTAGTTGGCAGCTGGGCAGCTCAGTCATTCAGCTGCTTTATCAAAGTCTGAGAGAGGAAGCAAGGAAAGATTGCTCGTGTGGAGGAATGTAATCCAACCGGAATGGGCGTGGAGAAAATATGTACAAGGAACAAATTTACTCTCTTCCAGCCTGCTCCAGGGTCCAGAGTAGGCAGAAATGTTAGCTTGAGAAACATGAACAGCAGGATTGGAATGGGGATGGGGTGGCGGGGCATACAAATGGAAAACATAATTTTAAAAATTTGTTCTACTGGAGTTAACTCACAGTTTGTAACAAGGCCTGGCTGAAGCAACTGCATGCTTTAAGAGACCTTGGTTTCCCATCAGGTCTTCAAATGAAATACTGCAATGCAATTTTCTATTATAGATTGATCTCACAAGGCCCCATCACAGTTCTTATGGTTTAATCTCAATGGCCCGGATTTTGCAGTCAGCAGCAAATGAACAAGCCAGCCGTCCATTATACTTACACTTACTATGGGCTTTTGCACTGGAACTTACAGTAATTAGAAAGCCATTTTGGCACAGCACCCTCTACAGGGGAGCCGGGACCTGTGTGAACAGGGCAAGCAACTGTGTATCTCCTTAACCAATCAGATCGAAGATTTTCTCGGAGACACGCAGAGTCTGAACCAGAAGGTGTCAGTTAGAATAGTTCATTCAATGACAAATAATGTACAGAAAATGAAATAAAAAGGGAAAGAAAGATGGGATTAAGAGAGACAAATGAGAGACAAAGAAAAGTTACAAAAAAATTTTTTTTTTTTTAAATCTCCAATAATTAAAATCCTGAAGGAATGAGACTCTGGCACTGAAAATTAACTTTTACAAGTGTAGAGAGGGTTATTTGGCAGTAATTAAGACTTATCAAGCCGTTAAAATTTTATTTACACTGGAATGGACAAGCCCCAACATTTTCTGGCAAGTTTAGTGGGTATCTATCATGCAAGTACCCCAACTTCACGTTTCAATGCAGAGTCTCTCTGGTAATACTGTTACAGCAAAGCTTCTGGAGGACCAGGGTAACTCGGACAGCAAGCTTCCCAATTTCCACATTCAATTGAGCATGTGCGGTCGCCGGAAGTTGCTGTCCGTTTTACTCTTTAATAACGGTGAGCACTGATAGCCTCACTGTTATTTTTACTGCAAAATCCAGGCCATTAATTTCCATCACAGTCTGTTAGGCTACTGGAAAGCCAACTTGCTGGATTGAAGAAAACAAGGTCAGCCTGCTGGGCTTTTGACACCCCTTGCTGGTTGACAGTTTTGTTGGACAGTTCTCTTTTTTATATGAATGGTGTGTTGAAGCTTTGAACGTGCAAACTGAATGTAAATTTAAAAGCCGTTCCTCTGTTGTACATCCATTCCTCATGATTGAATCAATTCAGACAAACTATGTAACAGATTAACAAACCAATCAGATGATTAAAAAGACATTGGCTGTCGTCATCTTAGTGTCTCTGCAGCCAGCCAAACATACGACTCCCCAGCCTCAGCTCTCAGTGTCATCCTCTGGCAACACCAGAGTTGTTTTGAAAGAGACACTAGGAGATAAAATATTCGCTCTTGCTTCTGTTTAATTTCTGATTTGTAATTCATAGCCTGAGATGTACAGCCTGCCAGAATGTTATTTGTCCATCAAAGTGATCAAGAGTGCGAATGGGGAATGAGGAAATGGCAGAGAAATTAAATAAATACTTAGTTTCGGTCTTCATGGAGGAAGACACAAAAATCCTCCCAGAAATACGAGAAAACCAAGGGTGTGATGAGAATGAGGAACTTAAAGAAATTATTAAAAAACAGTACTAGCAAAATTAATGGGACGAAAAGTCGATAAATCCCAAGGACCAGATGACCTACATCCTAGGGTTTTGAAAGAGGTGGCCATTGGAATAGTGGACGCATTGGTTGTCATCTTCCAAAATTCTATAGATTCTGGAACGGTTCCTGCAGATTGGAGGATAGCAAATGTAACCCTGCTATTTTTAAGAAAGGAGGGAGAGAGAAAACGGGGAACTACAAACCTGTTAGCCTCATCAGTAGTTGGGAAAATGCTGGAATCTATTATAAAGGATGCAATAACTGGGCACTTAGAAACTAATGGTAAGATTGGGCAGAGTCAACATGGATTTACGAAAGGGAAGTCCTGTTTGACAAACCTATTGGAGTTCTTTGAGGATGTAACTAGTGGAGTAGACAAAGGGGAACCGGTAGATGTGGTGTATTTGGATTTTCAGAAGGCCTTCGATAAGGTCCCACACGAGGTTGGTGAACAAAATTAGGGCACATGGAATTGGGGGTAATATACTAGCATGGATTGAGAATTGGTTAACAGACAGAAAACAAAAAGAGTAGGGATAAACAGGTCTTTTTCAGGATGGCAGGCTGTGACTAGTGGGGTACCGCAAGGATCGGTGCTTGGTCCCCAGCTATTCACAATCTATATCAATGATTTGGATGAGGGGACTAAATGTAACATTTCCAAATTTGCTGATGATACAAAGCTAGGTGGCAGTGTCAGTTGTGAAGAGGCTTCAAGGGGATCTCGACAGGCTCAGTGAGTGGGCGAGAACATGGCAGATGGAATATAATGTGGATAAATGTGAAGTTATCCACTTTGGTAGAAAAAACAGAAAGGCAGAGTATTTCCTAAATGGTGAAAGATTGGGGAATGCAGATGCTCAAAGGGGCCTGGGTGTCCTTGTACATGAGTCACTGAAAATGAATGTGCAGGTGCAGCAAGCCATTAGGAAGGCAAATGGTATGCTGGCCTTCATTACAAGAGGATTTGAGTACAGGAGTCAAGAAGTCTTACTCCAATTATATAGGGCCTTGGTGAGATCTGGAGTACTGTGTACAATTTTGGTCTCCTCACCTAAGGAAGGATATACTTGCCATAGAGGAAGTGCAACGAAGGTTCACGAGATTGATTCCTGGGATGGCGGGACTGTCGTATGAGAAGAGATTGAGTAAACTAGGCCTATATTCTCTTGAATTCAGAAGAATGAGAGGGGATCTCATTGAAGCGTACAAAATTATTACAGGGCTTGATAGGGTGGATGCTGGGAGAATGTTTCCCTTGGCTGGGGAGTCTAGAACCAGGGGCCACAGCCTCAGGATAAAGGGTAGGCCATTCAGGACTGAGATGAGAAGAAATTTCTTCACACAGAGGGTGGTGAATCTTTGGAATTCTCTACCCCAGAGGGCTGTGGAGGCTCAGTCATTGGGTATATTCAAAACAGAAGGCGATAGATTTCTGACTAGTAAAGGCATCAAGGGATATGGTGATAGGGCTGGTGAATGGAGTTGAGGCAGAAGATCAGCCATGATCTCATTGAATGGCGGAGCAGGCTCGAAGGGCCGAATGGCCTACTCCTGCTCCTATTTCTAAAAAAAAAGCAGTGGCTCTTATCAGTCAACTTATCAGCAGCACCAATGGTTCATTATTCACCCTGAGCACATTAATTCCCAGATTACTTTGCGCATAATGGCATGTCTGGGTTTATAGGAAGAGAGGGTTTGCCTGTGGAAACAGTCCTTTGCAGTAGGCACAAAACAAATTATTGGGAGCGCGCCCGAATCAGAACAAGTGATCAGTTTGCACTGGACTACACAAACAGCACGCAGAGAGAAGGGCAATCTTATGATGCCCAATAGCAGCTGTCATTCCAAAACTAGGCGCCATGGGCAGAGCGCTGTTCAACTGTTTTAAAGTGCTGGTGAGCAACGTTATTAAATCGTTGAACACCAAGAGCAGACCCTCCCACTGAACTGCAGATGAACCGCTAGGCATTCTTTTAACATTCATCCAGTCATCTATTTAAATACGGTGGCTCGAGGTTTGTGATGTCCAATAGTATTGGCAGCTTGAGCAATGCATTTCAGTCAAAGCTGTTCAGTTCTTTTGATGAGGAGAAATGCAAGAGATCTTTTAAGTTGGCGACAGTGTCTTACCTGGTTATTGGGGTCAGTGAGGTATCTTACAACAATGGGCACCAGGTACTTGGAAAAAGCAGTTGGGAAAGATGGTCGGTTCTCCTGGAGGAACATGGCTAGGTGTGGCACTTGCTCCATCAATTCAGCACGTACAGTGGGCTCTGTGGGTGAAGAAGTACAATGAGATCAGGAAATAACTCCATAGTTGCCAAATTACAACACTTCAGTTTATAGCACAGGAGAGTCAAGCTGTGAGGCCTCCACTCCTGTGCTAAATTTTACAATATATAAATTAATCCATTAAATATATGTAACCTTGGTGTGGGGGGGGGGGAAAGAGAATTTGCCCCCAATGTTCTCTCTCCCCCACACACCCCCAATACACAGCTCTTAATGTGGCTGCATCTCTGCTACGCTGTAAATTTTAAAGTTACTAAAAACTCAAGCAGCATGGTGTCATTAATTGATGTAATTCTTCCCCAACCCTTGCAAGTCAGCAATACGTAACTTGGGAAAGTGTTAGCCAGAAATGTGCTTCCTTGTTGTCCAAGAGCTGTTCAGTACAGTCCATTACTTTCAAGTTTGATTGTTTGGTTGGATTAAAAAGTCTTGGAGAGAGTATGAGGCACAGAACAGATATATTCTTGTTATTTTCTACAGGTTGATAGTGAAAATGAATGCACTAGGAGATACTAAAAGCACTGAGGAATTGCACGTCAGCTCTCAACAGTTTTACACTGTTCCACCAATTGTAAATACTGTGCTTTTAGGTTGAAAAAAAAAAAATGGCTCACTTCCCAAACTCATCACACAGAGGAGCCTTGTCACAAAAATTTTCATTGTACTGTTTAGAGTGGGAGAATGGTGCATCACTGCACTAGCTTTTTTTTTATACATTCCATCTCCTGTTTCCCTGTGCCATCCAGGCCAAGAGTACAGGCAATCTAAGCATGGGGAACAGTTTGGGGGGGGGGGGGGTAGAAGGCAAAAAAAAAGAGTCCAGGTACACAAGTCATTACAAGTTAGCGCACAGGTGGGAAAATTACTACCTGAATGTTGGGCTTCATCACAAGAGGCACAGCATACAAATACAAGGATGCACTACTGCAATTGTACAGAGTGTTCCCTTTAAGTAGTGTGTTAATACTTCTGGGCATCCTCCCCAGAGAAAGGATGGCGCCTTGGAAAGGATCCGGTGACAATTCACAATGACCATTCCTGTGATGAAGGGACTGAGTCACAATGAGACTTGAACAAACTTGGGTTATGTTCCCTGGAGATGAGGTGGTTAAGGTTTGATCTGACTGACACTGCAGATGAGAGCTCCAACGCATCACTTCGAGAATTAACCAACGCACCACCCCAGGTTTAAATATAAACACATCAACAGTAAAAGGAAGACATTTTTGGCCATAAATCTCCAGTGCCCTCTGGTGTTGTCCCATTGTGGTCAACTAGCAGAGACAACCAATAGAGAGAAAATATTCAAACAGGTACTGGCGCACTACAGGCACTAAGGAGAGCAGATGGGCCACTTTTCAGTAAGAGGATAAAGATTTCCATGATCTGAGCATGGAAAATTCATATAAGTCTTCTACTTACTATCTGCCCTTTGCAGCCTGCATAGATAACTGGGACATTACAATTGCCAGACAGCAAGCCCATTAGAGAAAAAGTGCATTGAGAGTTTGTGAAACAGGAAAATCACTTGGGTGGCACCACTACCCAAGCATTCACTGGACTGTCACATGCACAGATAGGTAGAATTTATTTTTAATACATTTGTTGGGCGACACTGGCAAAGCAGCATCTATTGCCTATCCCTGGTTCCCCCGAGGGCATCAAGAGTCAACTGTATAGTGTGGGACTGCACTCACATAAGCCAAAAGTGAGAAGTCGCACAACACCAGGTTATAGTCCTGGTGTTGTGCGACTTCTCACTTTTGTCCACCCCAGTCCAGCACCGGCATCTCCGCATCATGGCCACATAAGCCAGGTAGGGGTGTCCTTTCCCATGGACGTAAGTGAACGAGTTGAGCTATCAAGACTTACTGGCAGCTAGCATGGTCATTTTTACTGACATTCAACAGCACCAACACGTTATTTTTTTAAAAAGGCACTTTTTTGAGGCAATAGGAGGCACATGGCTTACAAATTCAACAAGACTTGGCCTTTCGTGTGATTAAATGTATTCTTCTCCAAATACCACCCTTCTTGGTTAAAAGATAGAACTATTCAATCATCTTTAGAAGCAATTATTGCCATACATTCAAATGGTCAAGCATTCAGAGGGGATACCATCTGCAGTGCATTCTAAAATTTGTACTCAAAGTGGGGATGCAATTGGTTTCGCACGGAGCCACACAGAGCAGCAAGGTCTGGAGTTCAATCCCTAGGTTGTGGTGAATTTGTGGCTTATCTTGAACAATGCCAGTGCACCTCTACATGCTGAAGAAGAATAATAATAAATGGATAAAACAGGGATCTAGCTCCTGATCACTGTGCCACAGCTAGGAAGTGCGCATGAGAGGGGACAAAGTGAGGTCAGGATTAGGTTCAAAGATAAATAACCTGACATTCCCTGTCTAGGTTGACACATACAGGGATCATGTAACGATTTCCACTATAAATTCACTAATTTTTTTTCAGGTTGGTGGATCAGCAAAAACTGATTCCCTCCCAATTCTGGTGTTAAAAATACTCAAATTCTCGCTAGTCTTTACACTTAAAATCTCTCCCGAAATGTTACATTACACTGGTATCGATGCCACATGCATTTCTCAGGAATGATTTTCAGCAGCAAGTTCAACAGAGATATGAAGTGAGCTCTGAGTTTAAGCAGTCGATTAGACTCTCCCTGTAATGAAATAGTGAAATGATGGTTGTGACCAGAGGGGGCAGCATCCAAATTACATTTATCTAGAAGTGTGAGGAGTTACGTCGTCTGGGACACAATTAGACTTCTAGTACCAGACAGCTTATCAGATATGGAGAGCAAACAGTGCCCTGAAATATTCTTGCAGGAAGATGACTACTTTATTATAAGAAATCCTGTTTCCATTACACAGTGTTCAAAGCTTGTTTTACTACGCTTGCCATACCTTTTGGAACTGCAACGAAGGCCCAAAAGAGTAAAGAGTATAAAATAATTGGGAGTGGTCATATATCTTTAACTGTGCCTCTTTATTTTTAGGTCCCTTGTTTGCTTTCTTGTCCTCCAGGGGTGTTTCACATTTAAAAAAATTAAATCTGAATTTACCCAGGTCCTCCAATTCCCACCAACCACCCCTCACCCACACACGGTTTTGACCCTAAAAATAGAACCTGAAAAGCACTACCCCAAAATAAGTTTTTATGCCAGCAGTAAAAACGGACTTTAAATGATGCTTACACAGGAAGAATGAATGCTTGGGAGAGGTACCACAAGGCTATCTGCAACTGTGGAAAGATAGCCCAGCATGAATCAGTGCTGTAACAGGGCAGAAAAGCACAGGGGTAGTTGTGGGTGGGGGCAGGGCAGGGTAGAAAAAGCAAAGAAACAATCACCTACTTTAGCAAAACGCTGGTCCATCACTCAAGACAAGCAGATTACCAACATACCTGTATCTTCAGAGAGTCTAACTATCGTCTCCATGACAGCCAAGAAGTCTTTCTCATCGTCGCTAAAAGCTCGCAGAACATCCAAGAGACCTCGAGCAACAATCTGCCTGTTCAAGATGAAAATGCGTCAAAAGTGCTCATTATTTAGGAAGGAATCATTTGCACAGCACAGTGACTTTCATGTTACGGCAGTTTGGGGACTTTTCTAATCTTCCTGCTCCAGATTATTTTGGCTCTTGTATCTTAGATCACTCTCATGGGCGAGTCCCAACTCCTCATACCTGCCAGAGTGCCTACCCTTGCCTGGAGAGATTTTGGTAATGAACAACAAACACTGTCTGCTAATTGCTTTAGTCACTGAACTTTTCTTCTCCAAACCATTTCAGTCCAGTCTTCAAAAAGTAACAGACCTCATTAAGTTTTAAATTATCAAGAACATTTTTTTAAACAAAAAACAGAGACAAACACATAAGGAACTCCCAATATAGTTATATATTTACTGCTGAAAGTCTTTTACCTAACTCCTCAAGTAGACAAAATAACAAAAAATGTTACTCATTTAAAATATACATGTGTTTCTCCTTCCTTTAAGGAATATACCAAACTGACCAGCACTGACTGACGGACTTTCCCAGATTTCCAACCTCCCCTCCTGGCATTTTCCAATAGCTCTGATTTAAACAGAACAGTCTTAAATTTTGGAAAAGTTTTGGATTTTGAATATCGCACCATTCAGATTTTTAAAAAAAGGGCCATCAACCATGTACAAACTGAACCAAGCACAGTGTTATTTAAACACAAGTTATTTTTCTCTCCAGCCTGTAGCAGAAAAACCTTACAGCACTTATCAAATTAAGCTTGGTTCAGAGGTCCGAACGGCAGTCAGTTTTCCTTTTTTTTTTTTTTAAAGTTGTTCATGGGATGCGGGCATCGCTGGCAAGGCCAGCATTTATTACCCATCCCTAATTGCCCTCAAGAAGGTGGTGGTGGTGAGTCGCCATCTGGAACCGCTGCAGTCCGTGCGGTGAAGGTACTCCCAAAGTGCTGTTAGGGAGGGAGTTCCAGGATTTTGACCTAGCGACGATGAAGGAACGGTGATATACTTCCAAGTCAGGATGGTGTGTGACTTGGAGGGGGAACTTGGAGGAGGTGGTGGTGTTCCCATGCATCTGCTGCCCTTGTCCTACTAGGTGAAAGAGGTCATGGGTTTGGCAGATGCTGCCGAAGAAGCCTTGACGAGTTGCTGCAGTGCATCTTGTAGATGGTGTACGCTGCAGCCATGGTACGCTGGTGGTGGAGGGAGTGAATGTTTAAGGTGGTGGATGGGGTGCCAATCAAGCGGGCTACTTTGTCCTTACTTGTGCCTTTTAAAACTACTTATGTACTGTGACTGGATTTAAAAGGGGCAGCCACTAAATCAAAAAACTTGACACAAATACCTCGCCCTACCCTACCCCGGGCATCAAAAAACGACATGAACCAATAAGGAATCTTGTTGTCAGTCAGTCCATTTCTACTGTACAACATAGAGCTAATATCTGATGTTGCCATTATAAAATTATCCCTGTGGGAGTGAAGGAAGAGCTGTTACAGGTATGCAGCACAAATTCGATTATATAGAACACATTCTTTGGAATGCAGCCTTTCAATAAGCCAAAAAAGTGTATGATAAAATAATAATGCACCTTATTCTCAAAGCTCCAAAAAGAGTGTATCGCAGGAGTATCCAAGTTGTGTGTCCTCGTGGGCCACTTACTTCGATGTGTACCAGGCCACAATCTAAAGTTTAATTCCATGTGCTCATTAATTTGCCAAATTTGGTCTTGCAGTCCAGATTTAGGATTTACCCACAGCACTTTCGAAACCTCCGGCCCATGAAGTTCAAACAGGACAAACCAGCGAGTTAAGAAATAGAAGTGCAAATAGGATCGAGCTGGCTGGGCTTTATGGCTACGGGTACCTCGGGTCTGCCCGAGGGACAAAAACCAGTGATGCTGCAGCACACAACAGGAAATCTCACTCTCCAATATTTCTACTGATTCCTTGGCGCATTGCACTTAAGTGAAAAATAAAAATAGGTAACACCAATTTAAGTATTAACATTTTGAATTCATTTCCAGAATTTAAAACTTGAGAGTACAGGTTTGCTTTGGTTATTTGTACAAGAACAGTCTGCACTACTTCTCAATTTTTACCCCTCGCCTAACTTGACAAACTTAGACAATGTTTAACACAAATAACTGAATTGCTGCCAGTCAAAAGTCAAGTTGTCCCATTCCCTCTAATTTAGCAGTAGGTGCACTGAGGTTTGGTCATCGGATTGGATGTACTGATCTAAACTGTAGCTGCTTCAGACTGGCTTTTGACAGATACGGTGAACCAGTAACAGGGAGTCGAGACATCCTGGACCTGAGGGAATTCCACCCCGTCCCTCCCCACTCTGTTCAGTAAACTCAGTTGCCTCGAGCAGAATTTATGTTCAAAAACATTAGAAACAAAACCCCGGAAGCAAGAAAAAAAAAAAAAAACACACAAGTCAGTCAGCATCTGAGGAGAGAAATGACAGGTCAGTGTTTCAGGCTAGGCCCTTCTTTAGAACTGAAAAAAATGAAAGTTAAGTATTTTAATAGAATCAGGAACAAAACGGGAGGGGGGAGAGAAAAATCAAATGGATACCCTCCCAGCACAGAGATGAAGTACGGTGGAAGAACTGGTAACCTGCTTTTAAGAAAAAAAGCAAAAATACCGTACTACAGATTCTGGAAATCTAAAATAAAAACAGAAAATGCTGGAAATACTCAGCAGGTCAGGCAGCATCTGTGGAGAGAGAAACAGTTAACGTTTCTGGTTCCAATGGGTATTTCCAGCTTTTTATGTTTTTTTTTAAAAAGGAGACTGACAAATGCTGAAATGACCTTCTGAGACAATGGAAAGAAGTGTTAAAGGAAGAAGTGAGAAAATGGGAAAACACAAAGCCTGCAGTCCTGTTCAGAAATTAAGATAGAAACTGCTGGCAAAACACGGTCAGAAAGAGAGAAAGAAAGAACGAAAGCGAGCAAGCGAGAGCAAAAGAGCGCGAGCAAAAGAGCACCTTACTTGCATCGATATACTGCCTTTCACAACTTCAGGACATCTCAAAGCACTTTACAGCCAATGAAATACTTTTGAAGTGTAGTGACTGTTGTAATGTAGGAATGTAGGAAACGTTGCAGCCAATTTGCACACAGCAAGCGCCCACAAACAGCAATATGATAATCTGTTTTAGTGATGTTGATGGAGGGATAAATATTGGCCAGGACATCCCATGCTCTGCTTCAAAATAGTGCCATGGGTTCTTATGTCCACCGAATAGGACAGACAGGGGCTCAGTTTAACATCTAAACCAAAAGGCAGCGCTGCACTGGTGTCTTAGCCTAGATTTTGTACAAAAGTCTCTGGAATGGGACTTGAACCCACAACCTTCTGGTTCAGAGTCCAAAGTGCTTCTTCATTTAAAAAAATGCAGATGAATCAATGGGGATTTTCCTTCCCTTTTAAGATCTTGGAGGTCACATGAATACTTCAGTGGAGATGTGCAATAAGGGTCAAATTACTATAAGGTTAGTGTAATTTGGCTCAGCCTTCAATAGTCATCTACTTAGCCAAACTATATGTAAAACACAACCAGATTTAGAATGCAGCAATTAGTTTTGCAAATCAGAAAATTCCAGCTGTAATAGGTGGGAGAACAAATAATTTAAAAAGGTCCCTCAGGGAAAGCTACACAAAGGAGCATGTGAAGACAAGTCGTGTGATGAAGGGATGCGTTATGCACCCTTCTCTTTACTCTTCCCCCTGCCACCCCCACCTTTTAGGTTTCACTACAGTATGCAGCATTCCCGAGCACGGACACAAAGCAGGCAAATTGCGCCCAGGCCTCTGGCAATGCTAATCCATAACCATCTGCTTCGAGGGGCATCTGCCTGACCTGCGCCGAGCACACCCTACTGCTGGCTCAGGCAAGTCAGGAAGCTCAGCACATCAAGGTACCTCCCCTGCAGGGTTTTATAGACATGAGAATACCCATATATTGAGTTAAAAATGAATGAAACAGGATTTTTCATTGTGTCGAGTATTCCTAACTACTCTGCGCCTATGCAATGGTTTTGTTTCTGCAATGAGTGCATTTCAGAAGAACAGTCGATTAACATCTATATGGGAATATTAACAGCAATGCAAGTTAAATGAATGGAAAAAAAATTACAAGTCTCAGTACTTATTTTTAAACAAAAATGTAACTAGATAGATAAATACTACCTTCTTCTCATACTTGGCAAGCAGTAATGTGTTTTGGAGGGTGGAAGGGGGAGGAGAGAGGAGGCATACAAAAGGAAGAGGGCAGTGTTCTGCACTAGGATTATAAAAAGGTACATGTGTTACATTTTCATACTATTTCCACTTAAACTATATATTAAAAAAGTAAACAGCCAGCACTACAATTATACTCGGGTATCAATCTTGGCTCAGTGGTAGCACTCTCGCCTCCGAGTCAGAAGGTCGTGTGTTCAAGCCACATTCCAGAGACTTGAGCACATAATCCAGACTGACATTCCACTGCAACACTGAGGGAGCACTGCACTGTCAAGCGTGTCGTCTCTCGGATGACAAGTTAAATCGATGTCACAGTTCCCTCTCAGAGGTGGATGTAAAGGATTCCATGGCACTATTTGAAGAGTGCTCCCAGTATCCTGGCCAACATTTATCACCAACACCACCAAGGAAAACAGATTACCTGGTCATTTATCTCATTGCTGCTTGTGGGACCTTGCTGCGTGGACATTGGCTGCTGAGTTTTCCTACACTGCAACAGTGACTACACTTCAAAATAATTTATTGGCTGTGAAGCGCTTTGAGATGCCCTGAGGTCCTGAAAGGAGCTACAAGTCCATTCTTTGCATAGAATTTGTTCTTCCAAACTTGGGTTGCATCTGGAGAGAGCATTTGGAGCTGAATAGGTGATGCATTTTCCAATGTCTTTTACACAAATCAGTCATCCATAGGGCTCAGTGGAGGAGCCCCCTTTTTAATGTAAAAAGAAAGATATGGAACATATTTTTAAAAAAGATACAAATAAGCATCTTGGGCTAAAAATTGAGTAGCGCCCTGCTAACTTCGCCGGGGTGCTACTTTTAGCGCCCCCGCGCCGGCAATTGAGTGGTTGCGCCCCAAGAGGGAAGCGGGATGCTACTGAAAGCGCCCCACATCCCTCTTGGGGCGCTGCGAGTCAACATCGCGCCGCAGTACTGCAGGCCTTCCTCCCCTTCTTAAAGGGGAGGGGCCTTGCTCAGCGCAACCTGGAGCCCAGCTAGGCCCCCGGCGATCGGGAGTGCCGGTGAAAGAGCCCGGCACTCAAGAGAAGTGCCGGGCTCTTGGAGCGCAGCCGGCACTCCGCGGAGGAGGCCGTTCACGGGAGCGCAGGCAGGTGCTGGCAGGCGGCCAGCAACAAAAACGGCCGCCCCTCACTTCACCTTTAAATAGCGCCTCCCCTGCTGCAGGTAGGCCCCCCTGACCCCGTCGGACATAGTGGCCGGTGGTAAGTCAGGGGGCGCTCCCGGTTAGTGCCGCCACTAACCTCCCGCTGAATTTCGCGGGAGGCGTGAGCGGCACCGCGCTCGGGCACTAGTTGCTTTGCGTAAAGCAACCAATTTCTCCCCCCCCACCCACCCAACCAAGTGTTTTACTAACACACAGAGACCCGTTTTATTCTAGTCTGCATGTTGATATCAGTGAATAGCACAACTTATACAGGCAGTTCTTGGGGATTCTGCAACATAGCTGGAGGGTTTCAAATGGGCAATGGTTTAAGGATAATGTGCTCCTCCTCCCAATGGCTGCATGAATAGGGAGCAAGCCAACGAGAATTTTCCACGGCAAGGAATACAAACATGGCTGAGAAGCAGTTGGTTTGTTTTGGGTCAAAACGAACATTGAAACTTTTTTTGAGATTGCAAGTTAAGTAGACAAGGGAAGCCACCTTAACTCGCTAACCAGATAAAAATGCCTACAGAGCCCCAGTCACTGCACTTAATGGCTCTTGAATGCCTCCAATGGTTTTACCTTCAATACCCTACCCAAACATCTATTTCAAGTATTGATTACTCATTGTGTGAAGAAATTCTTCTACACATCAGTCCTGAATTGCCCTGTTAACAGTTTTGGTCTGTGCCCTTGTTCTGCTGTTTTATTTACCTTGCCGTAGTGCTCCAGATATACCCTTTATATACACAGTTTAACATCTCAGCTTTCACTTATCTGGTTAGCTCTGCTGACCTCAGTATGGGACATTCCACCCTCCCTTTTCCAGCTCCTGACAATATTTCATTAAACCTGCATCGACCACTGATTCCAGCAAGTCTTACGACTAACCCCACCTAAAGTCTATCTTTGGAAAGTTCTGCGAAAAGGCTGTGAGCCCAATAGATTGTATGCTAAATTTCACTCAAGTTTTGAGAAAAAATGTAAAACTATAAAATGAACAGATACTGGCAGAGGCAACTTGTGAATAAAATCTACCACCTCGAATCAATGTCGATACTGCATTAAATGCACACACATCTAGAACCTAAGAATATTTTACTCACTTTTTTCAACAATAAACATTTTTGTTCTAACGCTGGATGACTGCACGCCACCAGTTTCCCCTCTGCATCATTTTGATGTAACACTCACCGTTGTTGGCTGATCACTATCTACTGTTGGCTCAGTTTGTACATTTTCTAACCTTTGTCCAGTTTTCCTCTCTGCCTTTGTTCATTTGAGAATTATTAAATAAATAGTTAAAACTAAATATCCAGCCCTGATGAACTTTGGGGCCAGCTAGGAGGATTACAGTGGCCAGTCCATTCTTGTACATCTGGCGCCACACCTACACAATATACACCTCTACCGAATACACATCTCAACCTTACCCCCCCCCCCCCTCTGTACAGCAGTCAGAAGTATCAAAAAGGCTTGGTCATTAGTAACAGCTAATATTAATTTTAGGCAATAATCCACCATCACCAGCCCCATTATCAAACACAGTGCGGACAGTTTTCATAGATTAGTCAAACATCAGGGATCATGCCCTGCCTCAAAGGCAGAGTCCTTGACACCAAATGCACCCAGGCGATTTCACATCAAATCCCTCCCTAAAACCAAGGCCTTGAATTTGTCTCAGTTTCAATCACACACTTTAGTTGACAATTTGTTTTTAATGTTAATAAATATGTTTCGAAACATACGCAACATCTAGAGAGTAAGCTATTAAAACAGCAGCGTCTCCCACACCAGTCCAATACAGCAAGGGGTGACCAAGTTTTCCATCTTTGTGGGGGCTCAAGTGTGTACCATGGAGCTTTGGGGGGGGGGGGGGGGGGGGGGGAAGGGGCACATATAATGTTTAAACCCATCTTCACATGTATCCCACGCTGGTGATACTTAAGATTTTACCGCTTCAATTTAGGACTTGGCTACCAAGAGGCAACGTGCTGAAAACAGCCAAACCTCCAGGCCCAGGATATACAAACAGGACAAACCAGTGAATAAGAAATAGAAGCACATCTGGGACTGAGATGCTTTGGCTTCCAGGGCTGGATTGCCACAGTTTTATCATCCCTGCAGTACAGCTCAAGCCCCTATCGCAGGCTTGCTTTACCTGTTGAACACGTTGTCACTGGCAGCATACTTCTCCAGTCTGGAAAGGGGGGTCATTTCATCTTGATTTGCTAAATCCAGGAATGAGGTTATCCGTATTCCGTCACAGTCTGAGCCGTATTCATCGAACCCAACTGCAAGCCAAGAACAAACAGCGTCATTCTAGATCATCGACATAGCTCACTTCAAACAAAGCTTAGGCAAAACAGTCCCAGCGCCTGATGTCCAAATAGGATGTGACAAAGGTCTGTATAATGCAGGGCGTCAACCACAGTTCCTCAGCAGGAAGATACAAAGCAGCAAGGAAACACACCTCACACCAGTGAAGGGTGAATAAAGTAGTCAAGCTGCAATCTGGCTGGTATACTGGTTAGAGTATTGGTAGTACTTTACCTGTCCCTTAGATATGCAATATGTAGTCCAGAAAGGGGAGGAAGCACAGGAAAACCCAGGGAGGGGGTTGCGGGCAGTGCCTGCAATACAGAAATAAACTCAGAATGCCAACAGCAAGGATTTGCTGGCGTCTGGAACTGGGATGGAAAGAAGTTTTTGAAACTTGGCCCCAATGCTAAACCTCCTTCCACAGCATATGTTGGTTAGTAGTCCCCTTGCAAATAGATTGCCACAACTCCCAAGAGGTCCATGCACATACAGCATCACCTCAATTATCTGCTTTTGATTATCTGCAGAGTCAAGCTAACAGCCCTATTTGGTTTCACAACGCCGTTCCCCTGCCAGTAAGATAAATTGGTGCTGCAACAGTTGATCAGTTAGCTCATAGCCCCTCCTGCATGAACCAGAGACGACAGCCAACAGATTTCAAAAGACCCAAGAAAGACTCTGCATTTATAAAGCACTTTTCACACCCTCAAGAAGTCCCAAAGCTCCAGTGAATTAATTACTTTTTGAAGTGCAGTTGTTATGTAGGCAAATGCAGCAGCCAATTTGCACACAGCAATAAGCCACAAACAACAAGATATAAATGACCTGCTGGTCGGCACCACAACTCCCTGCTCTTCTTTTACATCCCTCCAAACAGGCAGACAGCCCCGGGATTTAGCTTCTCACCCAAAAGATGGCACCTCTGACAACGTAGCCCTCCCTCACGGAAGGGTCAGCCTAGGTTATATGCTCAAGTCCGAGAGGGGGCCTCCACTCCAACTATCTAAAAGCTTTCCCAGCCAGCTTTGGCATCAAGTACAAATTTTTCAGTGTTAACTTGAACACAATATCCCCTACATTTGTGCGTGATCTGTGCACAGAATAAAAAAAGATACAGTACATTTTTTTGGAAATTGCAAGATTGATATTGTGGAGGGCACTGTACTGAAGAATAGCTCAATGTCACACACAATCAAATGGTCAGCTTCATATATAATAAATTAAATGTTCACGCACATTTTTCTAGCATCTTTATCCTTTTGTTTTAAAATGCTGCATTAAAAAGATCTGCATTTTACGGTGTTCTAGCATGTAAAGTTTGCAGCAGCACTTCGTCATAGAATATTCCTACACAGACACAGGCCATTCAACCCACCAAATCTTTGCCACCGTATTCCTCTATAAGCCACCTAATCCAACCCTACTCTCGGCCCATGTGCATTCTCTGACTTTCATTTTTCCAGCAGCTATCCAATTCCCAGACACTATGGAGTCTGCTTTGTGGCTGCAAATTACAAATTACACATTCAAACCACCCTGTGTAGTCATTTAAAAAAAAACCCTTTCCTTTAAATCTTTGTGCCATAATTGAACTTCCTTTCACTCGCTCCCTTGCATAGAGCTGGAATCGCTGACTAAGGTCAGTCACATCCTGATTAACAGACTGGACGGAGCACACCACAGAATTTTAAAATGTGTTTGCTTCAAATTCAATTCAGCTGTTGCAGGTTCTTTCAACCCATCAGGGTCTTACATTATTGCTAGAAATTTAGCAGTTAACATTTGCTCTCAGCCTCTTTCAACCAGTTACAGTAGTTACTGTACAATTCTCTTCCCTCCTTAAACCACATTTCTGACTAGATGAGTGTACTGAGACTTGATCAGTTTCCCCATGTCTTTTTAACTGGTGTTTGAGAACCTCCCTTCCACCAGGGGCGATCCTCCAGCAAATGCAACAACACCTTGCATTTATATAGCGCCTTTAATGTAGTAAAATGTCCCAAGGCACTTCACAGGAGAGTTACCAAACAATATTTGACATCAAGCCACTTAAAGACATTTCAGGACAGGTGACGAAAAGCTTGGACAAAGATACATTTTAAGGAGCGTCTTAAAGGAGGAGAGGTAAAGAGGTTTAGGGAGGGAATTCCAGAGCTTAGGGCCTTGGCAGCTGAAGGCACAGCCGCCAATAGTGCAGCAAAGGAAGTCGGAGATGCGCAAGAGGTCAGAATTGGAGGAGCGCAGAGATCTCTGAGGGTTGTAGGGCTGGAGGAGGTTACAGAGATAGGGAGGGGCGAGGCCATGGAGGGTCTTAATTCGAGGTATTGCCAGACAGGAAGCCAATGTAGGTCAGTGAGCACTGGGGTGATGAGCAATGTTCCCTCTTATTTTTTTTTGGGTGTGCGGCCCCTTTAAGAGGCTGGGCGGCCCATTCAAAATATCGCGCATACGCAGTTTTTCGCATTGGAAAGCCGGAGAGCTGGCTGCACGGGAGGTCCCAAGGCCGCACTGCTTAAAGGGAACATTGGTGATGAGTGAATGGGACTTGGTCCAAGTTAGGATACAGCCAGCAGAGTTTTGGATGAGCTCAAGTTTAGAGGGTACAAGGTGGGAGGCCGGCCAGGAGAGTATTGGAATAGTTGATTTTAGGAGGTAACAAAGATATGGATGAGGGTTCAGCAGCAGATGTGCTGAGGCAGGGGCAGAAACAGGTGATGTTACAGAGGTGGAAGTAGGCAGTCAATGATGGAGAGGATAGGCAGTTGGAAGCTCAACTCGGGGTCAAATAAGACGCCATGGTTGTGAACAGTCCAGTCAGCCTCAGACATTGTCCAGGGAGAGAAACGGAGTTGGTGACTGGGGAACAGAGTTTGTGGCAGGGAACAGAGTTTGTGGCGGGGAAGAGAGTTTGTGGCAGGGACCAAAGACAATAGCTTTGGTCTTCCCAATATTTAACTGGAGGAAATTTCTGTTCATCCAGTACTAGGTGTTGGACCAGCAGCGAGATAAATCAGAAGTAGTGGAGGGGTCGAGAGAGATGGTGGTGAGGTAGAGCTGGGTGGCGTCAGCGTACATGTGGAACCAGACGTGCTTTCGGATGAAGTTGCTGAGGGGCAGCATGTAGATGAGAAATAGGAGGGGGCTAAGGATAGAACCTTGGGGGACATCGAAGTTAACAGTACAGGAGCAGGAAGAGAAGGGTGATTCTCTGACTACGACTGGATAGTTAGGGATGGAACAAGGAGAGTGCAGTCCCACACAGCTGGACAACAGAGGAGAGGCTTTGGAGGAGGATGGTGTGGTCAACAGTGTCAAAGGCTTCAGACAGGTCGAGAAGGACGAGGTGGGATAGTTTACCATAGTCACAGTTACATAGGGTGTTATTTGTGACTTTGATAAAGGCTGTTTCAGTGCTGTGGCAGGAGGTGAAACCTAATTGGAGATGCAGTCAGGATCTGGGTGTGTGGAGATTGAGGAGTGCAAACAGCAGTTCTACTGCTGGACAGCACAGTATGGAAGTTCAGTAATTAACTCAGTGACACCAAGCCGTCATTTTGATTAATAGATGCTCCTGCATCAAATAAGCAGCTATAAAATGGCCAACGTCTGTTACAGACAGAAGCTTAGATTTGCCAATTGGTGTTATATTTATATTAAATGGTTACCGCCGGAATTAAAATAATGCCAGTCAAAAACATAATGCTACAGTCTGCTTGTGGCAGCTATCATCAGGCCTTATAACCAAGGACATTTTTCAAACAGCAATCTTGACCCAAGAGCAAGATAGATAACACTAATGATGTGCTAACTCGAATGCAACTATATATCAGTTACAAGATGTCTGTACAATATTGCAATGGTTCGATAAGTTTGAAGTTGTGCAAGTACATAATTTAAACTCCCAGTATTTGCCAGGATAGCTGTAGGTTTTTTAGGCTGTTCAATATTGGATTTGAATGGGGGTTTTTTTTATACATAAGAGGAGCTTTTTGTCCATCCCTGTTCGGGTTGTTTTGCGGTGGATGGCAGGCTCAGCCGAGTGCTCAGCATGCAAAAACACCATCAGATATGGTACTGCCTCCAATAGACCAGAACGATCCCAGGTTCAAGACTGCATCCATGGCGAATTAACAGATCTCAGCTGGGGTAGCAGCATGGTTACTATAACTAACCCAATTGTGCCTGCGTTCTGGGCGGGGAAGTCGGGTATGGCTCCTGGTCCAGTTTTATTGAGTCCTGCTGGAAGTGCATGTGTGGACATTGGGTAAGGGTAGGATCTGGCTCTGCTGTGATGCCCCATCTGGTGAATAGCCCATCATCATTCACTCTCTACGACAGCAGTGCTTTGGCTGAGACATTATACTGAGGTATCACCTGCCTGTTCAGGTGGACGTAAAATAAATCCTACGGCACTATTTGATGAGGAGCAGGGAGTTTTCCCTGTGTCCTGGCTAACTCAGTCAACACCACCAAAATAGATCAACTGGTTAATAATCCCATTGCTGTTCTTGCTGTGCACAAATTGGCTGCATTGTTAGTTTACAAAAAAAAAGTGACTGCGCTTCAAAGGCAATTAACTGACTGAGGAACCCCTGAGGATGTAAAAGGTGCTATATAAATGCAAATGTTTTCTTCTGTAGGTCACTGGAGCCAGAACAGGGAGATGTATACAGCACTTCTAGAACCCTTGCACAAGCAGGAAAGGAGGGGAGAAAACTGAAGGGCTGAAACGTGGACACTTCCAAATAGACATCTCGACAACATCAATACCACTCAAAAACACCAAAGTGCACCAAGAATGATTCCCATTAGTCATAATCCATATAGCCACAAATCTGCAAGAACTGTACACACATAGCATGCAACGGATATATTCCTCGTTAAAGGAAAGTAATTTGGGTATTTTATTACTTTATTTAATATCTAAAAATTTTACCACAGACTACCACATGGCAACTAGTGTGACTTCAAGCAATACACTTAGAACTTTGCCATTTGTGAGACCAGTATTGATTCCTTCAATTACTGGGGCAAACAGGTGTAACCTTGATTTTCTTTTGTCTCATTTTTCCTCAGGATTATAGTTACCATATCAACGTACATAGACGAATCTTTTAAAGCAAAGGAAAATTAGTATAAGCTGGGCATTCATATTTGGGAATTAATTTTTTGTGGCTCAATTGGGGTGCAACCTATATTACGCAGGGTATTCTATATGTTCGTCAATATGGTACCGTAAAGTGTTGAGAATTCATATTAAAACTGAGATAATATGGCTCAATTATGGAAAGGCAGGTTCATCGGACTGCTCAGCATGCAAAAACACCAACAGGTGTGGTACTGCCTCCAACAGACCAGAACGATCCCAGTTTCAACACTGCATCCATGGTGAATTAGCAGATCTCAGTTGGGGTAGCAGCATAATTGCTATAGCTATCCGCATTGTGCCTGCATTCTGGGCAGGGGAGTCGGGTATGGTTCCTGATCCATTTATTGAGCCCTTCTCTAAACTCCAGTATTTATTGAACACCCTGTACTCATTACAATTCAATAGCTGTGTGGATGGAATATTAAAGATTTCAGGAGCACCTCAATGGAGAATCGTAACAAACACTTCAAAACAGTCTTTTCCTGATGCATAATACTTTTCTTTCCCTCCTCAATATTTTTCAATGATCTGTTCTGACAGTCCAGTGAATCGGGCCAATTTTTTGGCAAACTTAATCACAATCGCCCACGCGAATCGGATCATCCACAGGAAACTGTAGCGGTGTTTAAAAATACTCAAAAAAAAACCAACAGCTCACACTTCAACAACCCCCTCATCTGGACAGCTACCGATTCCAACCATTGAGATTCATGCACATCAGCGCTCAAGTACACAGCTCAGCTCAGACAGAAGCCAAGCTTCTCCACATAAGCCATTCTGAAATGCAGAGACTGGAGGGGGAGAGTTTATTGCGATGTCAGCTATTTAAATCGCAGCTTATGGTGATATTATCACCGAACCCAAGGGATGAGGGGATCACAGGAGCAGAGCCAGATGAGACGCCGACAGGCAGCTCCCCTACCCCGGGGGGAAACAGGGAGCTGGAACCCGTAGATTTGGGTGGGTGGGACGGAGGGGAAGAGAAGATGAAGAAGAAAGAGAGGAAAAACTCGGCACCTGGCAGCTCACCAGTCAGGAGTGTTTGAGGAGAGGAAACAGCAGCATGGGACATAAAAAGGGGCGGAGGCCGAGCTGTCAGGGGGCGGAGGCCGAGCTGTCAGGGCACCGACCCCCCTCTCCATACTGACCCACGCACCCACCCACCGCCTCCTCCTCCTCTCATGGGAATGTGACTGAGGCCGGGGCCCGGCCCTCAGAGTCTGTCAGCCCGACCACCCCCACCCGCAGATACAGTCACTCCATACTCACATTCCTCCAGCTCGTCCTGGGAGTCCTCGTAATACAGAGAGAGGCCTATGAAGAGAACAATGTGGAAACACAGAGATAGGTTGTTAAAAGCCGCGGATAAAGAGTGTAAAAGAGCCGCTAGCGGAGAGATAACTCACATACCCGCCATCTTGGATGGAGCTGGGGGGAGGGGAGAGCCTGCACCCCACTTCCGCACTTAAAGCGCAAAATAAATAACTGCGCTCAGTGCAGTAAAACGCCAACTGATAACCATCTATTGACCAGGTACTTAGAATCAAAATTAAAGCTCGGTAGAATTATTTTCAAATATAGTCCGGTGATCACGTGCTCAACGGTCCGGCTCCTCCCCTCAGGCTTTAATGGTACCTCACGTTATTTAAAATATATATATATATATATATAAACGACAATTTCAAGTCTTTAAGCTGTATAAAGTAATCAATATTGTTTTTAAGAAATAAAAATATATATTGAGAATTATCTGATGGATCAACTGACTAGGTCAGGTGACCGCAGCTCTGCAAGATGGCGGCCGCGGCTCTGCGGAGGGGAGAGTTTGCTGCGGCGCCGAGCGGCTGAGGCGGCGGCCCCCCCCCCGGGAGATTAGCGACCTCTCGCCTACTGTCGGTTCTGCTTTTTTTTAAAAAAAACTTCGCCTTTTAATGCATTTTTTTTAAGTTTAAAAGCCGATTGCGGAGCTTTTTTTCCCCCTGTGTATTTTTTTTAACTGGTGGGAATTGTCCTGGCGGGGATGTGTGTGGAGTTCTGAAAGCTGTGAACTTCACCATGGCTTTGAGGGAGCTGAAAGTTTGCCTGCTTGGGGTAAGTGGTTGTCTGGGTTACAGCCTACTCAAGAATGGTTGCAATCATCAGTGTTTGGTGACGAGCAGTTGAAGATGTTATGTTTATCGGACAGTTGCCATCTGCTATGATGATTTTGTACAGTGGATCTTTAAAAAAATAAACACGTTGCCAAATGTTTATAAATAAATAAGAAAGAGGAGAAACTGCACATGCAGGAAATCTGAAACAATAACAGAAAATGCTGGCAGCGCACCAGTCAGTCAGCAACTGTAAAAAGCAAAGACAAGTTAACAATTTGTGAGGTAGTTGTATTTACAAATTATAAATTGTTTAGTTGGAGCGAAAGCATAGTTTCATATTTTTTGTTTAATGGGAATTGCATCTAGCTACCAACCTGGGTATGTCACGAGGAGAGAAATGTTTTAGGTTGAAAGAATAATTATATTCTAAATATTAAACATGATGTATAAGGGAGAGATACGTTTTATGTGTAAATTAGAGCTATTAATGGATAGGTTTTGAATTACGCTGGGATATACAAATTTGTCAAAGTCCTGAGGTCTGATGTTGATTGTTAAACCAGTAATGTTAATGAATCCAAATATTGAGCAATGCTTCAAGGATTGAAAGAGCTCCAGGCTTTGTTATTTTTAATGTGTTGTCACTTTATCTTGAGTGATGTTTTGGACTCTTGTGTTAAACTTACCTGTATTCATTTTTTGTTGTTTTAAATGAATTCCCTAATCTAATTGGCCCCACCTCTTTTGTGTCTGGATCAGATAGATTAACCAATGTGATAGACACACTGTCAACCACTGCACTGCTGCTGTCTGGGAAGGAGTGGCAGGCTGAAGATGGGATCCTGCAGCCTGCCAACCAGGAAAGTAGTGATCCTGGTGCGGAGGAATTTTTAAATTAATATCTTTATTTGCCAGGGTTTTTGGTGCTGGGATTTCAATACTGAGTATATGTGGGTCCTTAACCAGTGATTTTTTTTTCCATAAATTGATTTGCCACAAACTAATTATAATTTGTTCTCTCTCCTTGGTGCAATGCTTTACAAAACCGATAGGATTATCTTTTGCTTTTGTTTAGTTTGGTATTAGAGTAATGTGAGCCTCAAAATTACTGTTGTCAGTATTACTGGGTAAATGCTTAATGTGTTCATATGACTCTCCTTAGTATCTTATTTTAACAAGGGTGTTAAAACACTTAAAATGAGAGTTTACGCCTGTGTTAAAATGTGTGTAAATTGGCTACCACATTTCCCTACATGACAACAGTGACTACACTACAAAAGTACTTAATTGGCTACGAAGTGCTTTTGGAATCCTGAGGTTGTGAAAGGCGTTATATAAATGACACATTCTTTTCAAATGTTGTGTATGCATTAAGAATTCATCTGCTAATGTCATCTGCAGTAATTTCTAGGTTTTAATCTCTTCAGTCTTCGGTTGTATATTTAAACGTGCTCCTGTATGCACTGCTATACTTTTTTCAGCTCTATTCTCTTAGGCAGAGATAGTATTCTGTGATAGTACTGGCATATTTGCACCCAGCCTCTAGTTAGAAGGATTGAGTCCATGATTGATCAAAACTGAAGGGACAGACTTCTGAAGTCGGGATTTTATTTGTCCAGTGTCAGTCCCCAGCCTAACTTACTGACTGACGAAAGGTCTTCGACCTGAAACGTTAACTCTGTTTCTCTCTCCACGGATGCTGCCTGGCCTGCTGAGTTTTTCCAGCGTTTTCTGTTATTTCGGATTTCCCGCATCCGCAGTATTTTGCTATCGTATTACTGACTACTTTCTCTTCTTAAACCCCCCCCCCCCAAGTTAATTTGGCAATGACCCTTGCTGAATTCAAATGAATAGGGTTGTCGCAGCACAGTAAGGGATGAGTGGTCACAGGAATGTCAAAATTACCTTTCATTGTTGGGTTCAGACGCTCATGAAATCTAATACACATTGCTGCCTTGAAATTTAACCCCTTTAAGCAACCTTTTAACTTAGATGCGAGTTATTTTTAAAATGTGATTTAATCATTCCCATGGAAAAATAGCTGAAGAGTTCTGAATCAACAGTTGTTGCTAGATGACATTCTCGAGGAGCTGTGCTTTGCTGTGAATGTTTGCTATATACACAGAAGACATTCCATTTCTATGATTACCCTGACCCTAAGTGAATAGTATTCTAAATGAGTGTTCCAATTTCAAAATTGGTTATCTGATGCATTACTCCCCTTTTCTGAAGCGTGTGATGGACGCCTCAGTAACTTGGTAACTCAAATTCTCAGTATACAGCTTTAAGAAGCAGGCAACAGAATCAGTCTGCAATGATGGGGGTTTGAGGGGAGTGGATATCATAGAATAGTGCAACAAAAAAGAAGGCCTTTCAGCCCATCGAGTCTGCGCTGGCTCTTTCGAAGAGCAAACTAGTTAGTCCCACTCCCCTGCTCTTTCCCCATATCCCTGCAATTTTTTCTCCTTCAGAGTATTTATCCAATTCCCTTTTGACGGTTACTATTGAATCTGTATCCATATCCGCCACCCTATCGGGCAGTGCATTCCAAATCCTAACCACCCGTTGCGTAAAAATGTTTTTTCTCATGTCGCCTCTGATTCTTTTGCCAATCACCTTAAATCTGTGTCCTCTGGTTATCGACCCTTCAGCCATTGGAAACAGTTTCTTTTATTTATTATCTGAACCCTTCATGATTTTAAATGCCTCTATCAAATCTCCTCTTAGCCTTCTCTGCTCTAAGGAGAACAACCCCTGCTCCACCAGTCTATCCACATAACTGTAATCCCTCATCCCTGGAACCATTTTAGTAAATCTCTTTTGTACCCTCTCCAGAGCCTTCACGTCCTTCCTAAAGTGTGGTGCCCAGAATTGGATACAATACTTCAGCAGGGGCCGAACCAGTGTTTTATATAGACTTAGCATAAATCCCTAGCTTTTGTACTCTATGCCTCTATTTATGAAGTCCAGGATCCCATATGCTTTATTAACTGCTTTATTAATCTGTCCTGCCACCTTCAAAGATTTGTGCACAAACATCCCCAGGTCTCTCTGTTCTTTAAAATTTAGCTTGTATTGTCTTTCCTCATTCTTCCTACCAAAATGTTTCTGCATTGAATTTCATCTGCCATGTGTCTACCATTCCACCAGCCTGTCTGTCTGTCTTGAAGACAATTACTGTCTTCCTCACTGTTTACTACACTTGCAAGGTTTCATGTCATCTGCAAATTTTGAAATAGTGTCCTGTACCTCCAAGTCATTAACATATCAAAAACAGTAGTGGACCTAGTACTGAACCTTGGGGAACTCCACCGTATACCTCCCTCCAGTCCGAAAAACAGCCATTCACCACAACTCTCTGTTGTCTATCCCTTAGACAATTTTGTATCCATGCTGCTACTGCCCCTTTTATCCCATGGGCTTCAATTTTGGTAACAAGCCTAATATGTGGTACTTTATCAAACACCTTTTTGAAAGTCCATATATTCAGCATCAACTGCACTGCCGTCATCCACCCTCTGTTACCTCATCAAAAAACTCAATCAAGTTAGTCAAACATGATTTGCCCTTAACAAATCCGTGCTGGCTCTCCTTTATTGGTCCATGCTTGTTCAAGTGGCTGTTAATTTTCTCCTGGATTATTGTTTCTAAAAGCTTCCCTACCACCGATGTTAAACTGACTGGCCTGTAATTGCCAGGTTTATCCTTTTCCCCTTTTTTGAACAAGGGTGTAACATTTACAATCCTCCAGTCCTTTGGCACCACCCCTGAATTTAAGGAGGATTGGAAGATTGTGGCCAGCACCTCTGCAATTTCTACCCTTACTTCGCTCAGCAAACTAGGATGCAACCGATCCGGACCTGGTGACTTATCCACTTTTAGGTACAGCCAGCCATTCTAGTACCTCCTTTATCTATTTTTATTTCATCCAGTATCATGACAACCTCCTCGTTTACCATAGCTTTGGCAAAGTCCTCTTCCTTGGTAAACACCAATGCAAAGTACTCATTTAGTACCTCAGCCATGCATTCTGCCTCCATCAGTAGAACTCCGTTTTGGTCCCTAATCAGCCCCATCACTACTGTGACAACCCTTTGTGTTAATATGCCTATAGAAGACCTTTGGATTCCCTTTTTATGTTGGCTGCCATTCAATTCTCACACTGTCTCTTTGCCCCTCTTATTTCCTTTTTCACTTCTCTGTACTTTTTATATTGAGCCTGATTCTCCCTTGTATTATCAAGCTGACATCTGTCATGCTTTTTCTGCTTCATCCTACTCTCTAACTCCTTCAATATTCAGGGAGCTCTGGCTTTGGTTGCCCTCCCTTTCCCCTTTATGGGAATGTACCTAGACTGTACCTGAAGCCCCTCTTTAAAGGCTACCCATTGCTTCATTACATTTCTGCCTCACAGTCTTGACTCCAATTTACCCAGGCCAGATCCCCCCTCAATTCCCTGAATGTGTACTTGCTTCCTTTCATTACGGCTGCCATTTTTGGGGGGGAAATTGGATGGCATAGTGGCCTAGACAACTCTGCGGCCTGACTTCAAATCTAGCCCAGGGTGACAATCTCGAGCCAGTTTCTATTGAACATGGGCTTACAGTTTAAAACTGTTCCCAGTTCAACATCAATTAGAAATTTCACTCGGGTCACAGCATGTCAGATGTGAGAAATGGAATTGGTGTCACACCAATGCAGCGGGGTAGTGTGGTTGTGGCTAAAAGCATGTTGTTGGTGCAGAGCGATGGGAGCTTTACTCTGCATCTAGCTGTGCTGTACCTGATCTAAGAGTGCTTGATACTAACACTGGGTGCCTGAAATGGGAAGAGTTCTATTCCCCAGCACTAAAATCCCTTTCTTTGATGAGCCAGAAAAAAACTTCTGTCTTTGGTGTCAGTCGTGGCTCAGTGGTAGAACTCACCTCCTGAGTCAGAAGGTCGTGGGTTCTAGTCCCACTCCAGAGATCTGTAAGCTAGGCTGATACTCCAGTGCTGTACTGAGGCAGTGCTGCACTGTTGGAGGTGCCATCTTTCAGATGAGACGTTAAACCGAGGTCCTGTCTGCCCCCTCAAGTGGATGTAAAAGACCCCACAGCACCACTTGAAGAAGAGTAGGGGAGTTCTCCCCGGTGTCCCAGCCAACATTTATCCCTCAACCAACATCTCTAAAACAGATCATCTGGTCATTATCACCTTGCTGTTTGTGAAACTTTACTGTACGCAAATCGTTTGCCACGTTTCCTATATTACAACAGTGACTACATGTTCAGAAAAAAAAAATGTAATTGGCTCTAAAGCACTTCGGGACATCCTGCGGTTGTGAAAGATGCTATATAAATGCCTGTCTTTCTTTCTTTTTGAATCACTCCTGCCTTGCAATCTGCTCTGCTGATCTACTGCACCGTAGCAAGGCTCAAAGTTAGTACATAAAAGTAAGTTACCTCCCAGGGGCTTGGTGCGGTCGAATAGAACATTGTCTTTTCACCCTTGGGCTTGGCTCCAACTCCAGTCGGGGCTGATGTATAAAAGTCCCTCTGTTGGCTGGAAAAGCCCTAAGCAAAACCTTCCAGGTTCGCCTTAGTCCCGAGTGGGCAAGGCTCATGGCACAAGACTGGCCAGTAAGTCGGAGATTGCTTTGAGAAACCGAACGGTTCACCTGGGGGTAGTGCCCATGTATTGTTCAGATGTTGACGGCGAGGTGCCTTTACTATGTGTGTGATTTTTTTGTATGGGATTTTGCCCTGGAAGCAGTTTCTCAGCTATCTGTTTAAAAAATGTGTTGCCAGGTTATTGAAATCTAACTGTAACCAAATTCTTCGCTTTTTGTGCGGACCTCAAAATGAAGCTTGTTGGAAAGGTGGACAGTGAATGTCATCAGTCTGTCACAATTTAATGGGATGCTTCTGGCTGTACTTTCATTTAAATGGGAGTTTGCAGAGTATTCTGCCAAGTCGCCCAATTGCTTGTTTTATTTCCAACCTTTCTGAAGTTCACCACATATCGGATACACTTGCAGCACGACTACAGCTGAATCATTACCCTCAATCTCCCAATCAGGTGCTGCCGATTACTTCCTGTTATCTCATTGACTTAAAGACTGACCGTTTCTAAAGTGAAAATTGAAACATGCAAGACAAACATACAATGCCGCAAATTCCTCGTTCTTCCTTTTTAAATCTGTGATTATGCTACATCGAGCTGCATCCAGCCTGTTCACGTTTATGACCATTAGAGTTTGTTTCCCCCTTACGGATTCTGGCAAGCTCTGCTTGTGGTGCAACAAAATGGTTTCTTGAGCAGCAGTAACATGGGTGTAGTATCTGCCATAATTCTAGAAGAGGCAGAGACTGTGGCTGTAGTTGGTAGTAACTAATGCATGCGATCAGGAAATCAGTGTGCTTGTCAAACAACCTGCCTGCTTAGTGGTCTCCTGTTATCACCTGCTGATTTTAATATAGTCAACCTATTAGTTTCAGGCCCTGTGTAAAAGTTAAAACAACTTAAAAACCTCAAGTTACCTGTGAAACAAGCCTAAACTTTGATTGGCTTATGATGTCTTTTACACATTGTGATTAAGTGCAGATTGATGTCATTAAAATTGTGAGAGAGATAGAGACAGGCATATCATTAATTTAATAGTTGTATATTTGAGTGATCCCGACATCCAATATTTTGGGGGAGGAAAAAGATGCAGTAATAGTCAATAGCAAAAGAATTTTATGATAGTTAATGCTGTGTGTTCTCAATCTGTGTTTTGTCATTTTTTCCAATGACATCTGCCCTTGTAGCTAATCGGTGGCACTACTGGAATGCAAGAGGGTTATCAGTTCTATGGCGGGAAAGCTAGAGATGATGGTGCAGAGGACTTCTCTTGAGTAATGCTGCTTTGTACATCTGGAGGAACACAGTGCCCAGATTCTAGTAACTTCAGTAATGTGTGTCCAATCTCACCTTGAGCACCAAATATAAGGAGCTCGTGGACTTCTTAGTGTTTAAAGTTGAAGACGTCCAGTCTGTTGCCTCGGCCTCTGATCACGCAGCCCTCTGTCCTCAACCCCTTTCTTATTCCAATCCCTGACCAACCAACTTTCCTTCCTCAGTTTGATGGTTGCTGACATCAACCAGTCCATATCCCCTGGCATGGTCCTTGCATCCTTTCCCATCTGCTGTCATCAATCCCCATCTCAAAATGAAAATCTATCCTCCGCCACTCATCTCCCTGACTACTGCCCTACCTCCAACTTTCCCTTTTTTCCCCTAAAGTCCTGGAACATACTGTTGACTCTCAACTATTCTTCCACCATTTCCTATTTGAAATGGGCTTCCATTCTGCCAATAATGCTGACAGCACTCTGGTCAATGTCATTAATGCTGTCTGATGTGATTGCAAACATAGCTTGCCGTTCTTCTCATCTTCTTGGATTTCTAGACTGCAGCCAACAATGTCAACCACTCCATTCTCCCAGAGCATCTATTCTACGCAATGCACTTTCAGGGCATCGCCCACTCATGGGTCCATTCCTACCTGCAGGATCGTATCACCTCTAATGGATTCTTCTCCCATGCTTGTAGTCACCTTTGGTATATCCCAAGGTTCATGTTGACAGCTCCCAGCTCTACCACTCCGTTGCCTCTACTAACCCTAGGATTGCTGTCTCTCTTCTTCCATACCTATCAGACACCAGATGATCCAAAATTTCATGCAGCTTTTTTTAATATTGGAAAGACCACAGTTGGAGTATTGTATGCAGTTTGGGCTCCATACTATAGGAATGATGTTGAGGCAATAGAAAGGGAACAGTGTCGATTCACTGGAATGCTGGCTGGGTTGAGGAAATACAAAGACAAAGAATGACTTCAAATATTGGGGGTGTTTTTGTTAGGAGAAAGGAGATAGCAGGGTGCTTGAATAGAGGTGTTTAAAATTATGAAGAGATTGGACAGAATAGATAGAAGCAGACTGATTGCGGTGATTGATGTAGGACAAGGCGACATAGATACGAAATGAAGTGCAAGAGATCAAATGTGATTGTTTCAAGTGGAAATATTTGCTGTAGTTCATCCTGACAAATTTAGAATGTTTTCAGCAGGGGGGAAAAATAATTTGTATGTTTTGTCACCCAAAAAAATCAGTTGTAACCATTAATTTTGTGACCGTGTCAGCTGTGGCTCAGGTGGTAGCATCTCGCCGGAGTCAGACAGTTGTGGGTTCAAGTCCCACTCCAGAGACCTCAACACATAATCTAGGCTGACACTCTAGTGCAGTACTAAGGGGGTGCTGCACTGGCAGAGGGGCTGTCTTTCGGATAAGACATTAAACCGAGGTTCCGTCTGCCCCCTCAGGTGGATGTAAAAGTTCCCATGGGACTATTTCGAAGAACAGCAGGGGAGTTTGCCAATATTTATCCCTCAACCAACATCACCAAAAACAGATTATCTGGTCATTGTCACGTTGCTGTTTGTGGGAGCTTGCTGTGCGCAATTGGCGGCTGCGTTTCCTACATTACAACAGTGACTACACTTCAAAAGTACTTCATTGTCTGTAAAGTGCTATGGGATGTCCTGGGGTTGTGAAAGGTGCAATATCAATGCAAGTCTTTTTTCTTTTAATTTTTGCAGAAATCTCACATTACTACCAATATTGCACCACTTTTTTTAAAGAATGTGGTGATGACCTCTGAAATCACTGTATAATAGGATATATGGCTTGGGTGTCGATATTACTACTGGTGAAGCTGACGGAATACTGGGAAGTGTTGGACGTTTGTGTCCCTTCCCAAGTTGTTTTCAAAGCAGGTCAGTCGATTTGTGACACTTTCTTTCAATCTTGAGTCCAGAAGTTGTTTTGTCCAGTATTTTGTACTGGGCAGTAGTCCTTGATTTTTAGATCCTTCCATAAGGTACGATATTCTGCCCTGAAGGATTATCTGAGCCATTGAATTGGTTATGTTACTTCATCAGAAGGTCAGCTCATGATTTATGCAGGGGTGTCTCTTACAAGTTTAGCCACATTTAGTTTCTCCTTTTCTGTGAACCAGTGGCCTTGCTAATGATTGAAAAGAACAAGAAACCCTGCCAGCTTTCTTCAGTCCTATTAAATGATGAAATGCTGGCACAGCAGACCACTTCAAAGTTTTGTTTCAATTTTTGGGAAGTGTAACGAGAAATAGTGAACTGCAGCTGCACAGGAGCCGATTTAGTGTCAGTGCAACATAATTTAACCGCATGTTAGTGAGACTGAATGTAGGAGGCTGAAGTCAGAGTGGGAGTGGTCCGGAGAGCCTGTCATTTTAATTCTCCGGACCACTCCCACTCTGACCTCTCTGTCCTCGGCCTCCTACACTGTTCCAATGAAGCTCAACGTAAGCTCGAGGAACAGCGCCTCCTTTTTTGATTAGGTGCTTTACAGCCTTCCGGACTCAACATAGAGTTCAACGATTTCAGATCATAACCTCTGCCCCCATTTTTTCGGACACCAGCAATTGCTGATGATTCTGATATTCCCATTTACACCTCCTCTAGACCCATCTTTTGTTCCTTTACTTGCCTCATTACCATCTCCTTTTGCCTAGCACCATCATCCCTTTTGTCGTTTAATCACTCCTGCCTTCCACCCTGTGACAGACCTTCTCTTTTGTTCTTTCCTCCCCTCCCCTTTCCCTGCCACTGTACTTGCTTAAAACCTGTTACATCTCTAACTTTTTCCAGTTCTGACGAAAGGTCATCGACCTGAAACTTTAACTATGAAAAGGACATGCTGCGTTGGAGAGAGGAGTGACCAGGATGATTCTGGGATTTCAGACCATAACCTCTACCCCTATCTTTTTTTCCATTTCTTTTCTTTTCTTTTTTCTCTCTCCCACATGGCAGCTGTCTTTCATTCTGCCAGTGCCATTTACACTTCATCTAGAGTCATCTTTTGTTTCTTAACTTGTCCCATTACCATCTGCTTTTGCCTTGCACCACCTTTTAATCCCTCTTAATCTCTCCTGCCTTCCTTCCTATCACAGACCTTCCCTTTTGTTCTTTCCTCCCCTCCCCTTTCCCTGCCTCTGTACTTGCTTAAAACCTGTCATATCTCTAACTTTTTCCAGTTCTGACGAAGGGTCATCGACCTGAAACTTTAACTCTGAGGCAGAAATTCCGTTCCCTACGGGTGTGTACGCGCTGTGTACTCACCCGTAGGGCCAACAGAAATGCTGGTTTTAGGCATGCACTGCGCATGCGCTGGAAACCGGCATTTCCAATCTGTCAAGAAAGCTCTTGACAGATCCTCCGCCTGCCCTGGAGCAGGGCCTTTGCAAGGGGGAGAGTTCCACTTTTTGGAGACCCTCCGCCCGCAGAAAACACTTACAATTCTTGCGCCTGGTAAAAGCAGGCATAAGGCCTGCTTTTACCAGGATAAGAGTTGAAAAAAAGTAAAAAAAAAAAAAATTCCACTGATTTATCATTTAAAAATACTTTAAAGAAAGGTAAGTTTATTTTTAGCCCTGTTAAAAACTTTAATTATTTTTTCAAAAAATAAAATTTTTGTTTAAAATACTTAATTTATTGTAATTTAAAGTAATTTTAAAAATGTGATTTTAAAAAAATGTATTTAAAGTTTTACTATGTTTTGGGGTGATCTCCATTCATATATTTGACAGGTCTTCCTGTCAAATGTATGAAGGGAGATTCCCTTCTCTGATTGGCTCCCCATGGCCCACGTGATCCCAGGGACGCTGCGAACTACCTGCGCCTCTGGGATACGTGGGCCCTGCTCACCGGCAGTTTGGAGAGGCCCAGGAACTGAACTCTGCGCCTCCCGGGAGCCCTCCGGTCTAGGCACAGATTTTTCCAGATCACAGCCCTCCGCCCGCGGGAGGCCTGCAAACAGAATTTCTGGGCCTCTGTTTCTCTCTCCACAGATGCTGCCTGACCACCTGAGTATTTCCAGCATTTTCTGTTTTTATTTCAGATTTCCAGCATCCCTAGTATTTTGCTTTTGTGGTGACTATCTTATGTTAATAGCCTCTAGTTTTTCTCTTCTCCACAAGTGGAAACACTCTCTCTACTCTCTCAAAACTTTCATAATTATAAAGTCCTCTATTAGGTCACCCCTCGGCCTTTATTTTTTAAAAGAGGAAAAAAAGACACCCCCCCCCCCCCCCCCCCACCGTTCATCCTTTCCTGATGGCTATAACCTAGCAGTTCTGACATGGAAATTTGGAATGTATAACTATTTTGAAAGAGAAGTTCAATATTCCTCCCCTGCCTTCACCTGGGCACTAGTTGGGTGCACCTTTTTAAAATTTGAATTTAGAATATTATATAAACCAGCATTCTATAGGTAGATTCAGAAGAGGGAACACCATCGCTGCTGGTATTGACTTTGAAAAGCTAATTAATCTGTTTAGCTGCGTTATATCTTTCTAAATTTGTTTGAATGCACAATTCTTATGGCATTGGCAGGGAAGCTGGTGTGGAGGAATTACTAAACTCAATACTTTCAGGAAATGGAGATTAGTGCAGTGTAGAAGGAGTTTTACTCTACACTGGCACTGCAACCATTGTAGTCACTGTTGACTCGGATGTCCTAAGTGGAAAATTGTTCCATTTCTCAGCATTAACTTTTTTTTTAACCTTGCTAAGCAGAAAATTAATCAATAACCCCTGCCTTGTCAGAGTCCACATGTACATTTTTAATATGATTCTGAAGATTTTATACAGTAACAATCAATTTTAATGGAAACAAGTTACTTCAGTGTTTTGATTGAGCCTGGGGCAATCGTTCTCTATTTTGGGAAACTGCTTATGGTCACTTACTCTATCTTGCTACATATTATTGTAGCTTGTTTCTGATAAAAGTCAAATGTGCCTCATTTCTCTACAGTGATGCTTTCCAAATTGGGCGCCAGTTATAAATGTGCCAACTGTAATGATTGTTCACTTGAATCATTTGAAGGAGCAATGATATCTTTCCCGTATCAATGTTGGGAAAAGGGGAAGTGCAACGAGACCTGGGAGTCCTTGTGCACCAGTCATTGAAGGTAAGCATGCAGGTGCAGCAGGAGGTTAAGAAGGCAAATGGTATGTTGGCCTTCATAGCGAGAGGATTAGAGTACAGGAGCAAGGGTGTCTTGCTGCAGTTGTACAGGGCCTTGGTGAGACCACACCTTGAGTATTGTGTGCAGTTTTGGTCGCCTTATCTGAGGAAGGATGTTCTTGCCATAGAGGGAGTGCAGTGAAGATTCACCAGACTGATACCTGGGATGGCAGGAATGGCATATGAGGAGAGATTGGGATGATTGGGCTTGTATTCGCTCGAGTTTAGAAGAATGAGAGGGGATCTCATTGAAACTTATAAAATTCTAACAGGACTAGACAGACTAGATGCAGGAAGGATGTTCCCAATGGCGGGGGAGTCCAGAACCAGGGGTCACAGTCTAAGGATAAGGGGTAAGCCATTTAGGACTGAGATGAGGAGGAATTTCTTCACCCAGAGAGTGGTGAACCTGTGGAATTCTCTACCACAGAAGGCAGTTGAGGCCAAGTCATTAAATATATTCAAGAAGGAGTTAGATATATTTCTTAAGGCTAAAGGGATCAAGGGATATGGGGAGAAAGCAGGGACAGGGTACTGAATTTGGATGATCTCATTGAATGGCGGAGCAGGCTCGAGGGGCCGAATGGCCTACGCCTACTCCTGCTCCTATCTTCTATGTTACTATGTTTTATACTTTTAAAACTGTTGGTCACATAGACCAACCTTTTGTGTAGAACTACCCTAAAATGACATGTGGGATGTGGTAGGACATCACATTCTTGAAGTTACTGCACAGGAACTTTGTAATATTGTCATTGGAGTTGCATGAAAAATGTTTTTTCTCAGGCTATCCTGAAACCTGAAATGTTAAAGCATAAAGGAGCAGCAGCATCAGTAAACGGACAGTTTGTAAGTTTTTCAGAATGCACTTTTTAATTCCTCTTTTCTGTCAGTTCCTCTGTTCCCTTCCTTCACCTCTCACCCTCCTCAATGTGCTAACTCTTCAGGGTGCTGTTCCATGAGTGTTAGTCAGCTGAGTTGTTATCATTAGTTGAGTGTCCACAGGTTATTTGACTGCCGGGGCAGGTGGCGAATCACAGCCAGACCCGATCTTCTCCTCTCTTGACATCCACACATGTGCTTCCAGCAAGGGCCGCTGGATAATGATGAGGAGGAACCTTGGCCAGTTCTCTTCTTGCCTAGCTCAGTATCGACAAGGATTTGGCTGAAATATCTAACTCAGCGCAAGGTGGGGATCCAGCGTGGTTCCTTTCTGCTCTGACGTCCATTTCTGTGATTGGCAAATTACGGTGAAATACCATACATCATCTCGGCAGCAAAATACATATGATATATGACAAGGCAGGATAAGTACTGTGCAGTTTTCCAAAGTAATGGAGAATATATGAATTATAATACCCTGTTTTCAAAGCAGAGGTTTTCAAATGTTTTTGTTTGCAGAGACCCCATGCAAATATTGACACCGTCTAACTTCTGAAAGACCATGCCAGTTACCCAAAAAAGAACTGTGCTACAGTTGCAAAAAGCATTTTTAATATAGTGCATTGCAATTTGATTTACTAATAATTCAACAAATGCAGAAATCTGATGACCTCAAGGACCCCAGTTTGAAAATTATTGTTTCAAAAGACAAAATTTGAGGGGGGAAATGTTCACTTCTAATTTTGCATTTTAATACTCAGAAAACTCTTAAGTAGACACAAAAGCTTGTGAATTTTTAAGACTAGGGAAAAGAGAATTTAATGGTCAGGTTAAAAGGTTTTCTGTTCATTGCAGGAAACTAATTTGTAGCTGATACTCAACTACTGATTAAAATCCTGATTAGATGAGGCAGTCCTTACAATCTTGCCATCGTCAGAAAGTTCATGAAGCCATGTATTTTGCTGAGAAACTGTTGATCCAGTCTAATACAGTGCTTTTGCATTTGCAGATCTGCGCTTGAAGCAAGTAAGATCATTTGTATTCTTTCCAAGAGTCCAGACTCCAATACTTGTTTTCAGGGAATGAAACCGAGAAATTGTATTAATAAGTATATATCCATTTTAAGAATTTGTAGCTGTTCTCTTAACACTGGTTAGTGTTTTTAGCAATCTTTTAATTCGGTAACCGATGAGATCCAGACTGGAGTTATACTGCAGGATGGAGTTTGTAATCTAGCAGTGAGCTATTGAATACTGCTACGTGTAAAAGTGTTTTATACAATATAATTTAAAAAATAATGATTTATTAGGAACATAAGAGCAACATATGGTGACTAAAGTACTGAATAAGGGGATAAAAACTGAAAGTCAAACTGGGGGAATAAAAACTTTATGAAATGAAGCAAAGGAACTGTTAAAATAGATTGTAACCTCCACCTCGCCTTCAGGTTTCTGAGATTCTTGCAGAAAATTGGAAAAGTTATATTTAGAACACAGTAGCAACTGTTGGAACATGTGGTGGAGTGAGAGGATTAGAAAGTCTCTCTTTCTAAGTGTTGTAAGAAGCACTAGTATTTATAATAATTGCAATTTTGAGGAAGCAGAGACTGTGGTTCTGGTTGTTGGTCGGCCTCCCATCTTCCATCCTTCATAAACTTGAGCTCATCGAAAACTCTGCTGCCCGTATCCTAACCCGCACCAAGTCCTGCTCATTCATCACCCCTTTGTTCGCTGACCTACATTGGCTCCCAGTCCACAAATGCCTACAATTTATAAAACTCATCCACGTATTCAAATCCCTCCATGACCTTGCTCCTCCTATCTCGGTAATGTCCTCCAGCCCTACAACTCTGCCTTGCGTGGTTCCTCCACTCCCTTCACCCCACCATTGGCTGCCGTGCCTTCAGCTGTCTAGGCACTCAGCTTTAGAATTCCCTCCCTAAACATCTCCACCTCTCCTACAAGACCCTCCTTAAAACCTAGCTCTTTGACCAAGCTTTTAGTCACACCTAATATCTTTTTCAATTTTTGTCTGATTACACTCCTCTGAAGCACCTTGAGATGTTTCCTGCATTAAAGCCACTATATAAATGCAAGTTGTTAATTGTTTTCTTAAACAGCATATTGGACAAAATTCTAGGGAAAATCATTTACCTGATTTCCTTTCCAGTGACATTGTGATGGTATTGGACCTCCATGTGGGGGGAACAACTAGGCAACAGTGATCAGAGCATCAGTAGGCTTCAGTTCATTAGTCAAAGTACTGTAGACAATTTGGAGCTGGTGCCAGATTTCAGGAGGGCTAAATATGCTAAAACAAGAGAGGATTTGCTGATTCAGGATAACTGCAGTACAGATGAAAAAATGAGTGCTTTTAAAGCCGTACTTATGAACAAGGAAGCTGCCTGTCTCTCAGATTAAAAAGGGGGTATGTGGTAAATTGAAAACCCAATCGTATGATATTCATCGACAAATTAACTGTACATATTTTAGTGGATACGAAGAAAATAACTCGAATAGGGATAAGTACACGATTCAATTGAGCTAAAAAGAAATGGAAAGAGGATTGTGGATTGGTGTAGTACTGAGTTTTTATTTGTAAGAGTCAGAGTGTGATCAAATACTGCATAGGGCCTTTGAACAATTCTTCAGGGCAGATTTAGGTGACGTCTCCAAGTATGGCTGAGTGACTAAATGGTTACTTTGCATCTGTTTTTACTACTGAAGTTGATGCGGAGTTGTCAGTGCTCAGAGGAACTCGCTCCTGCAAATTGGAGCCCCTGTTGATTGCAGCCTGCTGTTGCCTCATCTAAAATGAAGTATCTCAGCACAGAGCAGGAGAACTTCGTGTGGCTCCGTTGCCTTTACCCGCTAGCAGTACAATATGTTATCTGTTGATGAAGCGAGTTTTGTGAACAAGCAGTCCAGTTTGGATTAGTGGCAATATGGTTGGATGCTGTGTCTTGAAGTATCTCGTTCATTCACTGTGTTTGCTGCCATGGTTTTCTGACTCCTTTAGCAGCATATGTGGTGAAGTACATGCCTCAGAGGTGTGATGTGTGAAATATCGCACTCTTCTCATGTCATACTACTTGCTATATCATCTCTATCTATCTTTCTGGCTAATCAACATGTGCAGATCCTGCTAGATTTAGTAAGGCTACAGTTTATACCACTTCTGCAGATTAATTGAAGTGTAGGTGTTTAACCTGTGTGGGTGTGCTGTAGAGACGGATAATTTTGACCAATGATATTTATCACTCCATGGGGCTTCATTAATACCAATCCAAGGTAATGCATTTAACAGATTAGTGACATTAGAAGGTGACTTGTTCAGTGAACTGTTGAATTAATATGTGATGACAGCATTGCAAGTGACCCTGTCTATAAACCGGGTGTATGTGGATGAAAGCACTGTTAGGCCCAGGTTTTATTTCTGATCTCAGCTAGGATGGCAAAAAGAGCTGGGCTTGGTTTGTCACAAGCCTTTTGTTCATTTGTTTTGATATCAAATTGTTTATTAATGTGCTTTATAAGTGTAGTTTAAAAAAAAGCTGATTGTTTAGAAGTTTGAAACTCTGCATTTTTGCTGGGTAGATGAAATCGCTTATCAGCTGTTGGAAAATGTGCTTGGGTGGGCTTGAATAGCTTTGCCAACCCTCCAGGATTGTCCTGGGGGTCTCCAGGAATTAAAGATTAATCTCCAGGACATTGTGCGAGCAACCCAGGAGAAACCCATAGGGGCATTAAAAGACTTGATTGTTCCATTTTCTTTGAACACTTTCAACAACAACAACTTGTATTTATATAGCAGCTTTAACATAGTAAAATATCCCAAGGCGCTTCACAGGAATGTCATCAAGCCACATGAGAGATTATGGCAGAAAAGAGGTAGTTTTTAAGGAGTGTCTTAAAGGAGGAAAGAGAGACGGAGCGATTTAGGGAGGGAATTCCAGAGCTTGGGGCCTCGGCAGCTGAAGACAAGGCCACCGATGGTTGAGAGATTGAAATCAGGGATGCTCAAGAAGCCAGAATTAGAGGAGCGCAGATATGAGGTTTCTAGGGCTGGAGGAGATTAGAGATAGGGAGGGGCGAGGCCATGGAGGGATTTGAAAACCGAGGTTAAAATAGAGGTGTTGCTGGACCGGGAGCCAATGTAAGTCGGTGAGCACAGGGGTGATGGGTGAACAGGACTCTGTGCGAGTTAGGACATGGGCAGCAGAGGTTTTGGATGACCTCAAGTTTACGGATTGCAGAAAGTAGGAGGCCAGCCAGGAGTTTATTTGTGATAAGAATATTGGAGATGTATGGGGGTGGGGGGAGACTCTTTGACTGGGCGAGCCAGTGGTGGGGGGAGAAAGGTCATCTGACGAAACATCCAGAAATGCGTCCAACCAGAGTTGTCAACCTTCGCGTTGGGTACAGATGAGGTGGGGAGGTCCGCAGTTACACCCTCCATGATTAAATCGGCACCTGAAATTTGTCGAAGTGATTGTTTGGGCAAGGTACTGGAGGGCTTACTGGTTGTGCAACTATATATTCATATGTGTCTCCTCTTTAGAAGAGGAGAAAATTGGTAGAATGCAAAACGGGTTAAAAATTAATTTTAGCCCGGCAGATGTGAAGGAGGTCCAGCCAAATACATTTTTTGCTCTTGAGCCAGTGACTGATCCTGTTGGCTAGCTGTTTTACAAATTTAAATTTGAGCCCTGATTGCAGTATTTGCATTTTATGTAAGCTTCTTGGCGAAGCCCATGTCCAGTAAAAGGCTGCCATGAGCTCAACCGCTATAGTTCCCACACCTTCTAACCTGTCAACCAATGGTTTGGGGATGGGGCATTGTAGCCTAGTGGTTATGTTACTGGATTGGTACTCCAGAGAACATGAGTTCAAATCCCACCATGGAAGTTTGAGAATTTGAATTCAGTTTAAAAGATCTAGAAAATTTCTAAGGTATCAGATTGTCAGCTGATGGCTAATGTCCTTTAGGGAAGCAGTCCCACATCTACGTTGTTAGCTGGTCTCTCTAGTGGCCGAGCAAGCAACTTGGTTGCATCAGACCTCGAGAAGAAGGCTCATTGCCACCTGCTCGAGAGCAATAAATGCCGGCTTTGCCACATCCTGGGAACTAATTTTTTTAAGTTGTAATGTGCACCTTTTGTTAGGTCCACCTTTTGGACGTAATTGCAATTATTTGATTTCAAGTGCAACCGAATGTGGATAAAGCGACTTGTTTGCTGTGTCTTTTTGTTTTGTTTTTGTCTTCCAATTTTGCTCATCTCAGTGAGGGACACTGAAAAGATATAAACTAACCTTTTTTGTTCTTTCATGTATTTCCAGGATACGGGCGTCGGCAAATCCAGCATCGTTTGGAGGTTTGTAGAAGATAGCTTTGATCCGAACATCAATCCCACAATAGGGTGAGCAATACAAAGGTTTTTTCAGATGTACTTTTGAGAATGCGTAGTGTCCTACTCCTGGATGTCATGTAACTTGTGATCCCTGATCTATATTTAGGGCTTCCTTTATGACCAAGACAGTACAGTATCAAAGTGAGTTGCACAAGTTTCTGATCTGGGACACAGCTGGTCAGGAGCGGGTAAGTAGATGGACTGCTGCTTGACTGCAGAAAGTATACGCGTGTGTGAGACTTTTTTGTGTTTTTTAATTGTAAATGTTTTTCTTGGGTTCAGCATCTCAGAACGCTCCCATAGACAAGCTTTTGATTCCAATGAATGAGTATTCCTTTACCTGCCCATTATCTAGGTAATTTGTAGCTGATCCAGAGGTTAAAAAAGAAAACCTTATTACTATATACGTATTTGGTTTTAATTTCCTACATTACAGCAGTGACTGCACTTCAGAAGTACTTAATTGGCTGTAAAATGCTTTGGGACGTCCTGAAGTTATGACTGGTGCGATTATAAATGCAAATCTGTCTTTCCTTTTTAAACTGCCAAGAAAATTTATGAAGTAGTAAATGTGTAAGTGAAAAGTAGTATTTGACACAATTGTAAATTTACGTAGTTACCGGTGCAATTATCCCTATTGGATGAAAGAAAATAGCAACTGTGTCTGCTGCACCAAGCTGTAGTGTGAACTAGACCAGACTTGCAATGAAAATCAGCCTTGTGGTTTCTTAATGACTTGGCATCCAGTCTTTATTTTCTTTCGCCCTGTCATTTGCTTTCTCTCACTCACTGTCTGTCTGGCTTCAGAAGGACTATTTGACAAGTCAGGCTGAGCTTGAACTAAATTTGTCTTAAACTCAGCTGCCCATCAAACATATAGAAACAAAGCACACCAGATGCTTGTATTTGGATTGAAATGCTTGGTGTCTCCCTCGGGTAACTAAGACGAGAATAACATCTACATGCTGCGGCTGTTTGATATCAAAATAAGCTGGGTCACTTTATAGTGAGCCTGGTTTTTAACCCCATATATACCATGACCGAAGATAGAAGCCGATAAATCCTACTCATGTTCATCTTTAGAGGCTCTGTTATCCATTGCAAGAACTGTTCTTCCTGGGTGCTACTGCCAGGGTTCCATTGAGAACTGTCTCAATGAAAAACCAAAGTTTATTTTAGTGACCACAACACAAGGCACATGTGTACAGTCAGTAAGAAGAGCCCATTGATCAAACCTGCTTCGACGTTGGTTGCTTGTTTGACTATTGCAGCCCTTGAAGCTATCCCTTTCACAAGTCCAACAGATTTACAGTGCCAAAGTTAGAAATGTTTGGAAAAACTGCCTAATTCCTGAAATATTTTGTGGTGTACACTTCTAATTCTGCTTTAGCATTTGGGGCGGAGGGGATTTCACTGTCTGATGTAGCTTCTAAAGGATTTAACAATTTTGTTACAACTAACAGAGGGGAAATGTTTCTCCTTTGTTCAACTTTTTTTTTTCTGAACATTTTGTATTCATTAAGTGTATTTTGAAAGCTACTAATATCTCTTAGTAAAGGGTTCAAGAGAAAGAGCTGCTGAGAAGAGAAAGAGATTCTGAAAATCCTTGTATCTGAAAATAATTTCTAATTTAGTTTGTGCATAAATGATCTTCCAATGCTGTCTCTCACCCAGGTTCTGCTAAATAAACCTTTGGGAGCCAAGCTATGCTCTAATCAACAGTGTTATATATTTTGGACAAAAAGGATGGTTTAAAAGTAGCAATGTTGGGCTGGGCACAGGAACAGGAGTAGGCCATTCAGCCCCTCAAGTGTATTCCGCTATTCAATTAGATCAAGGTTGATCTGCATCTTAACTTAATTTACCCACCTTGGTTCCATATCCCTTAATACAGCTGTATGTCAACAGGCAGGTAGATGAGTGATTTTAATTTCGAGGCCTCTAAGAGATACACAAGTGGTCCAGGAATGACTTGCTTTCTGACTCCTATCACCATGTGACAGGAATCAGAAACTCACTTGCAATGCGAAGATGCAGAAGACAAATTCAGCCTGTATCTCTGTGCACTCCGCATTGGTGTTCCAACACTCAGTATCCACCGCACTACCTTGTTGTATTTCCTTTATAGCTTGCATGACCTTGTGCTCCAACGGTGTAATAGCAACTAGAGAAGAAATCTCATTGCAATCTTAGGTAATAAACTACTGCATGGTTAACTATGCAAGAAGTACTCTGAGGTAAACGAGTTCTGTCTCCATGCTGAATTTGTATGTGGAATGGTACTAGAAAGATCAGGTAATCTGAAAAGAAAAAAAGGGAGACTTGCATTTCTACAGCGCTTTTCATGACCACTGGACATCCCAAAGCGCTTTACAGCCAATGAAGTACTTTTGAAGTGTAGTCACTGTTGTAATGTAGGAAATGTAATCTGAAGCTTGTATACTGATAATTTGCTTAAAATGTTATCTCATACTTAAAGCTGGTATGTAACTTTTAGTATTAAGGATGTACTGTGGTAAATTGCTACATCCTGCTATCCTGTGGTTTCCATCGTGGGCTTATAACTTGTTTACCTGTCGACTGGTTAGTCTGTAATCTGATTGAGTTTCCCCTTTTTGGAAGTTTCCGCTGTGGTTATTTGCTGCCCTCAGGAGATTAGTTGGGGAAGAGTTCATGATACTGTGAATCATCGATTGAAGGAATTGGTTTTGATGAGTTAAACTGTGTGCATTTGTTGATCTTTTTAGACTTGATTGTAACCTGTGGCTTCTTTATTCTGGGGCTGGCAGAGTCAAACTAAAAAAAAGTAGCTGCACTCCTGTTCGATCATTTGCTCTAGTTGTTGAACAATTACCTCTTTTAGTCACTTGCCGACAAAATTTATTGCACTTCATAGAATTTTACAGCCCAAAATGAGGCTATTTTTCCCATTGTATCTGGGCCAGCTCTCTGAAAGAGCTATCCGCTGAGGCCCACTCCCTAGCCCTTTTCCTATACACTTTATAAAAAAAAAAATAATAATTCAGAAGTCATGAATTGTAGGAAGCACCTCAAGATGTTTTGTGGTGCTGAGGTGCTTGTGTAAATACATTAGTTATTTTGGGTTCATATCGCACCACATTTATGGAGTTTTTATATTACAAGATTGGACAGGCCATTTTTGAGTACTAACTTTTATTATTCCCACATTCATATTGCTGTAATGGAAAATATACCAAAAATATCAAGTGTAGACCCTGCTGGTGCTGTTATGTACCACTCATAGCTGCTTACAGAAACACAGCACACCCATACTGACGGCCTGGCAGTGGATTTCTGTTTGGATCGAGTCAAACCCACAAAGGCAACAATACTTCAGAATCCATTGCACTTCAAGATGCTCATGAATGCCACTGGCATAAGTCAGCTTCTTGTTTCACCAGATGATGCTTGGGTAGCTATCTATAATGTGTGCTGAGTATTTTTCGGTCCACACTGGGTGCTTCAGGGACATTATGAGCCCCACGAGTGCACATTTGACACAGATGCATGCTGGTGTTTAGTTTTGGAGAAAACCACGGCAACCAAATCAAATAGCCAGCATAACTTCCTGCTGCAGCTAAGGTACACTAAAGATGTTGCTGCCTCACTTGCAAAAGAAATCGAGACCCAGGCTGCAAAGGTAATTGAAACCAAGGTATGTGCAGTCGTAAATAAGCAGGAATGTAGGGTGTCGAGTAGTTTGTTTAGAATCTGCATCACCTGGCCAGCACCTGGCCTACAGATGGATAGTGGTTCTGGAGGTGTGTGTCCATTATAGTAAAAGCAGATACCCAAAGCCTAAGAAGGTGAAAGACCTGTACTGACTGTGAGGGTCTGCTGTTGTCCACAATCACATCTATCTAAGCAGTTCAAGTTCGTGTTCTAGATTTGGCCCTCCGTGGAAGGTTTGCCTTCTACAGCCTTTTGTAAGTTAAGTATGTATTCTAAGGAACTGTTGCTTGAGTTCTTGTAAGCCGCCCATCTATAGGACACTTCTCATGCAGTTTTTATCGCACTTCGGTCACTGATAATTTATCTCCTTGGTGATGTGAGACATGGATAAAGATCTGAACTTCAGGCCAAAGATGTTAAAAATAACATTATACTTGCTAGATACTTCCATCAATGCTGAAACTGTATCACCCATGGAGTCTGTCGCTCCAAACAACACTTAAACAGAGCTGAAGTACAAAAAGCCAATCTAGAAAGTGTTGTTGGGCACTTGCGTTGTATTTTACTTGGTGCAAGTCTGACTTGATATTTTTTCAAAATTGTGTGTTCCTTGGCCTGTCATGATTCTCTACCAATTTGAGGTAGAGAGGAAGATAGTGGCACACATGCCAGCCTACAAAACTCAGAAGCTGGCAAACAGCTTCAAAAAGCTGAGACAGCAACCCCCCCCCCAACAAACTGACCACTCAACAAAAACAACGTAGAACTGCAGAAACAACCCCGAGTAAAGGCCTGTGACTAAACGACTGAATAAGTTCAATTTCTTTTCATTACTTTGAATTTCGGGATCTTTACTGATGCTTTGGGATCACATTCTGCAATTCAATTTGTTTTAGAAACATAGAAACAGGAGTCGGCCATTCAGCCCCTCAAGCCTGTTGTGCCATTCAATGAGATCATGGCTGATCTGTGATCTAACTCCATATACCTGCCTTTGGCCCATATCCCTTCATACCTTTCGTTAACAAAAATCTATCAATCTCCGATTTAAAATTAATAATTGATCGAGCATCAATTGCAGTTTGCGGAAGAGTTCCAAACTTCTTCTACCACCCTTTGCGTGTAGAAGTGTTTGCTCATTTCACTCCTGAAAGGTCTGGATCTAATTTTTAGACTCTGCCGCACCGCCCCCGCCCCCCCCTAGTCCTAGATACCCCAACCAGCGGAAATAGTTTCTCTCTAACTACCTTATCTGTTCCCCTTAATATCCTGAAGACTTAATCAGATCACCCTCAGCCGCACTTGAGGGAAATAAACTTGCAGGGCTACGGGGATAGAGCGGGGGAATGGGACTGACTGGATTGCTCTACAGAGAGCCGGCACGGACTCGATGGGCCGAATGGCGGCCTCCTGTGCTATTATAACTCTATGACCCCTTAACCTTCTAAATTCTAGGGAATACAACCCTAATTTGTGTAACCTCTCCTCGTAACTTAACCCTTGAAGTCCGAGTATCATTCTGGTAAACCTACACTGCACTCCCTCCAAGGCCAATATATCCTTCCTCAGGTGTGGTGCCCAGAACTGCTCGCAGTACTCCAGGTGTGGTCTAACCAGGGTTTTGTACAGCTGCAGTATAACTTCTGCCCCCTTGTACTCTAGTTCTCTAGATATAAAGGCCAACATTCCATTAGCCTTTTTGATTATTTTTTGTACCTGTTCATGACATTTTAATATCTATGTACCTCAACCCCCAGGTCTCTTTGGACCTCCACTGTTTTCAGCTTTTTACCATTTTAGAAAGTACCCTGTTCTATTCTTTTTAGGTCCAAAGTGGATGACCTCACATTTGGTTACATTGAAATCCATTTGCCACAGTGTTGCCCATTCACTTAATCTATCAATATCCCCTTGTACTTGTATGCATTCATCTACACTGCCTACAATGTCGCCTATCTTTGTGTCATCGGCAAATTTGGATATATGACTTTCTATGCCATTATCTAAGTCGTTAATAAATATTGTGAATAGTTGAGGACCCAACACCGATTCCTGCGGGGCACCACTACAACAACAATTTGTATTTATATAGTGCCTTTAACGTAGTAAAACGTGGGGCTGAAGGAGATTACAGAGATAGGAAGGGGTGAGGCCATGGAGGGATTTGAAAACGAGGATGAGAATTTTGAGATTAAGGCGCTGCTTAACCGGGAGCCAATGTAGGTCAGCGAGCACAGGGGTGATGGGCAGCCGAGTTTTGGATGACCAAGTTTATGTAGGGTGGAATGTGGGAGTTCAGCCAGGAGTGCGTTGGAATAGTCAAGTCTAGAGGCCACTAGTCACATCCTGCCAATTTGAGTACCTACCCACTATCCCTACTCTGTCTCCTGTTGCTCAGCCAATTTCCTAACCAGGTCAATAATTTGCTCTCAACTCCGTGGGCTTCTACCTTAGATAACAGTCTCTTATGTGGGACTTTATATGGACTTCCAGAAGGCATCTGATTAATAACATCCAAAGACATTTCCCCTGTCCACTACTTTAGTCACCTCTTCAAAAAATTCTATCAGGTTTGTCAGGCATGACCTACCTTTCACAAATCCATGGCGGCTCGCTCTGATCAACTGAAAATTTTCAAGGTGTTCAGTCACCCTATCCTTAATTATAGACTCTAGCAATTTCCCCACAACACATTTTAGGCTAACTGGTCTATAAGTCCCTGGTTTCCCCCTCTCACCATTTTTAAAAAGCGGAGTGACATGTGCAATTTTCCAATCTACTTTGGAAGATTATAGTTCGGGCATCTGCAATGTGCTCACCTACTTCCTTTAAAACCCTGGGATGGAAACCATCTGGTCCTGGGGATTTCACTCTTTAGTACCATAATTTTCTTTTCCTTTTATTTTACCTACGTTCATTTTCGTGAGTCCCTGTCCCCGATTCAATATTAGTTTCTTTGGGATTTCCGGCATGCTATCCTCTTCTACTGTAAATACTGACGCAAAGTAATTATTCAACATGTCCGCCATTTCCCCATTGTCATTGACTATCACCACTTTCAGTTTTTAAGGGGTCAACATTGCTCCTGACCACCCTCCTTTTTCCTAATGTAACTATAAAAATTCTTTGTATTGATTTTGATATCCCTTGCAAGTTTCTTTTCATATTCCCTTTTTGTAGCTCATACTATCTGTTTTGTGACCCTTTGCTGTTCTTTGTATCTTACCCATTCGCCAGGATCTGTGCTATTTTTTGCATTTTTGAGTGCCCTTTCCTTTAGTTTTATGCTGTCCTTTACTTCTTTAGTCGTCCATGGCTGTTTTCTTTGGCAAGTAGAACTCTTGCCCCTCGGGTATAAACTGGTTCTGTATCACGTTAAATTCTTTTTTAAACATCTCCCACTGATCTTCTATCGTTTTACCCATTAACAGATTTGCCCAGTTTACTGTGGACAGTCTCTGCCTCATCCCGTTGAAGTCGGCCTTACCTAAATCTAGAATCTTAGTAGCTGTTTCGCGTTTCTCCCTTTCAAACGCTACTTTGAACTCGATCATGTTATGATCGCTGTTGGATAAATGTTCACGCACAGTTTGGCTGTTAACTAAATCTGGCTCATTACTAAATCTAATATGGCACGCCCCATTGTTGCCTTTAGGACACATTGTTGTAGAAAACGGACACACTCAAGAAATTCACTACCTTTCTGACAGGTGCTAGTCTGCTTTTCCCAATCAATATGAAAGTTAAAATCCCCCATTAAAACCACTCTGCCTTTACTCCACGCTTGTCTAATCTCTGCATTTATACAATTTAGCGCTACTACCAGGGGGCTTAGTCACCACTCCCACTACAGTCTTAGATCCTTTCCTATTTCTTAATTCAATCCATTATGTCTCCACTGGCTACTTACCCCTCTCATCATTGAAGTGATTTCATCCCTGCTCACTAAGGCTACTCCTCCCTCTCTGCCATTTTCCCTATCTTTCCTGTAAACCTTATAACCTGGTATATTTAGTTCCCTGTCCTGACTGTCCTGCAGCCATGTCTCAGTAATGGCTACCATGTCATACCCTCCAATTTGAGTTCGTGCCTGCAGTTCATTCAATTTATTCCTTATACTCCGTGTGTTTGTATAAAGAACGCTTGTGTGGGCCACACACCCTAGCCTGTCCTTCAGCTCGGATGCTTTATTCACATTCTTATTTCTCGCTCCTGGCTTAATCGCTTTGCTTCTTTTAGTTTTCCCTTTACCTGTAGTGCCTAAAGTACAATTTCTGATTGCTACTCTACTCTCTTCCCTTTCATTTGTTTTTGCACTACTACTTGTATTGTAATTTCCCCCCCTGAGCATTCTCTTTCTCCACCCCACCCCCCATTTACTAGTTTAAAGTCCTTGTGACTGCCCTATTTATCCTTTCCACTAGGACCCTGGTTCAGGTGGAGCCCGTCCCAATGGTACAGTTCCTTCCTATCCCAATACTGGTGCCAGTGCCCCATGAAATGGAACCTCTCTTTCCCACATCACTCCTTTAGCCACGTGTTTACTTCCCTAATCAGCTTATCTTGACGCCAGTTTGCACGTGGCTCAGGTAATAATCCAGAGATTATAAACCTTGAGGTCCTATTCTTTAATTTAGCTCCTAGTTCCTGGTACTCGCTAAACAGGACCTCCTTGCCTATTCTTCCCTATGTTGTTGGTCTCAACATGGACCACAACGAGTGGATCCTCCCCCTCCCTCTCCCATATCCTTTCAAGCCGGTTTGAGATGTTCCTTACCCTGGCACCAAGTAGGCAACATACCATGTGGGACTCTTGATCCTGCTTAGGACAGCCTCTTGCTCCAAGGTGCCGTGGTCTGCATTCTGGCTGTCCTTCCGACAGTCTTTATCCTTATCCTCACAGGTAGCAAGTACATTGTACCTGTTGGATAGGATCAGTTTCTGTGGATCATCGTTCCCTTTCTTACCTGGGTTCCCTTTACTCTGCGCACTAACGGTCACACAAACCTATTCTGATCCTGCACCTCTCTGAGGTGTGACCGAAGTCTGAAGCAAACTGTCCATACTCCTCCCCCTCCCTTATGTGTTGGAGTGTCTCCAACTCGCACCCCAGCTCAATGACTGAGCTGGAGAGATTCGAGACTGAGACATCTACTGCAGATATGTTCGCTCTGGACAGTCTCGCTGTCCACAGACTCCCACATACTGCAGTCCAGACACACACCCTGCACTGCCATATCTTATTTAATTTATTTAATTAGTTAAAATCTTTATTCAACGACTATTTATAGTTATATTAATTAGTTTAACTAGTTAAGTTATAAATTTTATAAAGTGTGTTATAGTTTCCCGATCCTAGTTTAAGCCACTGTCCTAGCTTAGAGAGAAAAAAAAATGCTGATACTCATCCACCAATCACCTACTTGCTGTCCTGTGACATCACTCCTTGTTTTTTGTTGCTGTTGAAATCGTCTGAGGTTCCTCCTCCTCCTTGCTGCTGCCGCCGCTCCGGTCTGCACTGTCCCTTCCTCTGCTGTTTTATATCTTGGCGCCTCCTCGCTCTGAAAACTGGAACCCAGCGTCCTAGTGTATGACATAAGAAAATAAATAGTTGCAATAGGAGTTCAGTGAGACATGAGCTTGTCATGACTTAAGCTGCCGCTATACCCAGTATTCCATCAGTTATATTATGCAGGGGAAACTGAAGTATGCAAAAGTGTCTTTTTTTCAGTGGTGGGTTTAGAAATTTTTGACAATGTAAAAGAAGAATGGTTAGCAATTACACATGAATCATTGTCCAATAGAAAGGACAAAGGTTCATTTCGGGGCCTCAGTCTATATTTGTGGCCTGCAATCGGTGAAATTCAAACTCCTTGCCCTCACCTGCCCTCCCAAATACCCGGACAGACCCTGACTCTCCATTTCAGCCAGTGTTGCCTGTTGGGAAATACGCAAGACCAGCCTTAATTCAACTCTCCGTCTGATTTTAACCCCTCTGATCTCTGTGATTCCTGTTCATAGCATTGCTGAAGAGATTGCCTGTTCAGTAATGATTGGACCTCTGTGCCTCATGCTCGGTCACGTCCACAACTGGGCCAATTCTCCTTCCAAGGCTGCTCTTCCGTGAATTAAACTCGAACCTCCTGCTTTACAGCTGAACATCATCCGCTCCTTAACCCAGCCGCTTTTGTTCACATTCATTCCTTTTTAATTGGACTCTTTCTTTTCCCCATAAGAGTTCGCTGAGCTTGATTGTCCAACAAGTTTTCTGCTAAGGGCTCATAATGCCAAAGTGACATTTCATTTTGGGAGAACATTGGAACATAGATTTGAAAATGCTCTGCCATTTAATTAGATTATAGCTGATCTGCATTTCAACTCCATTTACCCGCCTTGGTCCATATCCCTTGATACCCTTACCTGATGATAAATCTATCTATCTCAGTCTTAGAATCTCCAATTGAGCCTCAGCATCCACCACCTTTTGGAGGAGAGAGTTCCAGATTTCTACCACCTTTTGTGTGGGGAGAAAAAGTGTTTCCTGTTTTCGCTCCTGAATGGCCTAGCTCTAATTTTAAGATTATGTCCCATTGTTATTGATTCCCCCATTATCCTTCCAAGGCTGCTCTTCCATAAATTAAAGTAGACACCTCCTGCTTTTCAGCTGAACATCTGCTCTTTGGGTGCCAATATCACCTGACCAAGACCTGTATTTGACTGGGAATTTTTGAAAATCAAGGGAAGAGTTTGGGATACCTAATGCCAACTACTTTGTGCTTTTAAAAATCTAGCATTCAATTTCTCTGTTTCTGTGGGTTTGATTTCCTTTTTAGAAGAACCAAGACTGAGAAACCATGTAAGATGCAAGAGATTACATTTGAGAGAGATCTGTAAGGACAAACTAGGAGAGTGGGTGCCATATAATGAAAGCCACAGTGAAGTTCTTTCCAAATGATCAGAATAAATAAGATGGCTGAAGGCTAGGAAACAATGCATGCTCATTTGAGATGTTATGTGGGGGCGGGGGGGTAATGCTGGTGGTGATGTGGGGGGGGAGAGAGAGCACGCAATGGTGCTGGAGCCACTATTGTTTCTATTTAATAAATGATCAGGATTCAGAAACTCAATGCAAAGTTGTCAAATTTGCAGATGATACAAAATTAGGAGAGGCAGTGGAATTGGAGGATGAGGCCAAGATATGTAAATAGACAGAACTGCAGCAGATGAAATTTAACACAAACAAGTGCAATGTTCCCTCTAAGCTGCGCTTTGTTGTGCACAGTCTGTTTATTTCAATGTGCGGTCCTTTTAAGTTCCTGCGCACGCACAGTATTTCCAATGGCAAAGCTTGTGAGCGGCCTGCGCGGTACCTTGCAGATTACTACACGGCGGTGCACGCGCGCAGCTTAGAGGGAACATTGGACAAGTATAAAGTGCAACACATAGGAAGGAAAAAATTAGTGCTACATGTTCTCCAGTATAAAGGTGAAAGAGACCGAGGAGTCTTAGTAGACTTCTCGCTCAACGTGTCCAACCAATGCAGAGTACCAAACAAAGCCAATAGAATGTGAACTACATAATGAAATCAATAGAACATAAGTCAGAGGAAGTAAAGATCAAACTTTAGTGCTCTGGTCAGACCGCACCCTGAATACAGCATCAAGAAATTAGGGAGGTTCAAGTGTTGGAGGAAATGCAAAGAAGAGCAAGACTGACCCCCCAAGTTATGAAGAAAGCCCAGAGATATTTTGGCATTTCAGCCGAGAAATGAGGAGTGTGGAAGGTGATTTTGTAGAGGGCTGTAAGATTGTTAAAGATATAGACAAAGTTCATCTGGAATATTGCTTTAAATTAAGCTGCAGCAGTAGAATTGGGGGGGGGTCACAGGTTTTTTTTCCCCCATTCTCAGGATGTGGGGGTTGCTGGCAAGGCTGGCATTTATTGCCCTTGAGAAGGTGGTGGTGAGCCACCTTGAACCGCTGCAGTCCGTGTGGTGAAGGTCCACACAGTGACTTTGATGTAGTGATTTTTGGGTACAACTGGCTTGCTCGGCCATTTCAGAGGGCAGTTAGGCGTCAACCACATTGCTGGGGGAATGGAGTCACATTTCGGCCAGACTGGGGTAAGGACGGCAGATTTACTTCCCTAAAGGACATTAGTGAACCAGATGGGTTTTTACAACAATCCAGTAGTTTCGTGGTCACCATTACTGATGCTAGCTTTTATATTCCAGATTTATTTAATTAACTGAATTAAATTCCCCAGCTGCCGTGGTGGGATTTGAACTCTTCTCCGGATTATTAGTCCGGGTCTCTGGATTACTAGTCCAGTAACATGTTATTGGCAGTGTCAGCCGTGGCTCAGTGGCTAGCACTCTTGCCTGAAAGCCAGAAGGTTGTGGGTTCAAGTCCCACTCCAGCACAATAATCTAGGCTGACACTCCAGTGCAGTGCTGAGGGAGTGCTGTACTGGTCGGAGGTGCTGTCTTTCGGATGAGACATTAAACCGAGGCCCCGTCTGCTTTTTCAGGTGGACGTGAAAGATCCCACGGCACTATTTTGAAGAGCATGGGAGTTATCCTCCGTGTCCTGGCCAATATTTATCCCGCAATCAACAATACAAAAACAGCTTATCTGGTCATTGTCACATTGCTGTTTGTGGGAGCTTGCTGTGCGCAAATTGGCTGCCACGTTTCCTACATTGCAACAGTGACTGCTTTGAGACGTCTGGTGGTCGTGAAAGGCGCTGTATAAATGCAAGTCTTTTTCATAACCACTATGCTACCGTTCCCTGCTCAACCGTTGCAAGAACTAGACTGATAAAGTAGCAAACCAGACAGATAGGAACGTGTGAACCAAGGTTCCTGAAATGCCTTAACGGCTGTGGAAAAGAAATACAGAAGAGGACGGGCTGGGTAAGGTGACAGAGACCCTCTGGAGAGGGAAAGGAAGGTTAAGTGTCGACCGGTGATGGGTCCAGGGAAGATCCATAGGATTTATTTGAAAGTAATGGTACAGGAAGCAGTGCTTCAGGATAGAAGATTTGAGTCATGTTCGGTGACTTCGGGGAGGCACTCTGGTGGAGACGGGCCAGCGGGCACGAGCCAGAGGGTGGTAAAAATTGGTAAACGGTAATTTTAGGACTAAAAGCAGGAAATTCTTCACACACACGGTGATCAGCTTGTGGAATAAACTTCCAGTTGGAGTAGTGGAGGCAAAATTCCTGGAATCATATATAGAATATAATATAAAATTCGATGCTATATTGGGGGAACGTTAGGATCTCTCTGGCTGAATTGCCTACCTCATCCATAATCATCTTGTGGGTATATGAAGGAACTAATGTGGTTTCAAAAAGCTGGTTATCATCAAATTATGAAAGCCAAAGTGCAGATGTGCAGCATGATATGGCCTGGTGAAATACTTGTATGTCTTGTGATTAATAAACAACTTTTGCCAATATCCTAAATTATACTGCCCTCTGAGTCAAGGAATGAAAGGGAATAGGAATTTTTAAAAAAATCGTGGTGAGCTGTGCAGTTGAAGGCTCTCTGGACGAGAGACATTAAGGATCACCTTTACAGCTGGTTAAGGCCAACTGATATCTCCAATGTGCCTGAGGCAAAGCAGATTATTTCCAGTTAACCTCTGAATCAGTAATCAAAACCACACACCATCCTTATTTGTCAATATCCTTGAATTCCCTATCTAAGGCCATTGTGGTGGCAGCATCGCCAGAAGGTCTGCAGTGGTTCCAAGAGAAAGCCCATCACTACCTTCTCCGGGTAACTAGGGGTGGGCAATAAATGTGGCCTGGCCAGTGACACCCACATCCTGAGAACACATTTTAAAAATCTCACTAATTCGTGATCCCCTGTTGGACACACTCCGTGCAGACTTGTTGAGCCTACAACTTCTCATGACCTAAGACTGGTGAGGGCAGAACAAAATCCTCATGTATCCTTCCAGAAGCTAAGTTCAGCATGATACAGAAAGAAGCTGCTGGTCTGGGTGCTGACAAGAATAGTGGTTAAAGCAATCGGCACTATTGAAATTCAAATTCATCACAACGATCTAATCTTGGGTCTTTTCTCATTAACAGTTGAGTTGCATGAGGTTTAAACATTGCTCATTTCTGAAATTCTCTGCATTGCAATGTGTTCAACCAATTACTCTTGAAACCAGACGTATTATACAATAAATTGCTCACACCAATTGATCTGTACCTGCCAACCCCTGTCTGCTGAGTTTGTGTGGTATTTCGACTGATGTCTGTACATGCGCAGAAGCAGCTAATTGCCAACATTATGGAGGGGGAGTCAGTTGTGTAGAGGCAGTGTGGGAACAGACCAAAGAGCAAGCTGTCCACTCCAAAACGAGTGGTTGGCAACAATGCAGTGGGATTTCTTGTACAGATTGCATCCAAGCAGTCAATAGACCAGCATGTAACAATAGATTTTACATAACAAATATACAGCCTGACCTGAAACTCCAGATTGTTCCCTGTTGTGTAGTATGCCACACTTAGTATAAATTCCTCAACAATTAATGGTTTTAGTTATGGCCTGTTAACCAGTTTGGGCATGTCATCTGCAGTAGTAGTTTTCACACCCTTCTCGATGGAGGAGCCTATGCAGATATTAATACATTCCTGGAAAATCCGCATTCTGCTCCCTCCGTCCTAATTGAATGACTGTCGGAGACCCAAAGGAAAACCGTACGATTATCACAGGAAATTATTGTTGGATGTGTTATATGGCAACATGCTAATAAGTTATGAAAAGTATACCGTCCCTGAGCTCCAGACAGACGCATCTGATGATCTCTCAGTCCCTAAGGTTCCTTGACTGGGGGTGGAATTCATTGGCCCCAGTTTAAAAAGCTATGATCTAATCGAGGGAGTAAATTTAAAATTTGACATCCAGTCTAAAACTTAACCGGTGTAGCCAAATAGCAGAAATATCTGGACCAGCTAAACACGCACACTAATATTTGGACAGCAGATTATGCCACGGGGGACGAATCTGACCAAGAGCCAAAGGTTTCAAACCAGAGTTAACAGTGTAATTTGTAATTAATACCTCATGTCCATACCAATTGTGTTTACAATTGCAACTATCCAACGTAAATGAATCCCACAACTTGAAGGCAAAGCATCCTTTTTATTGTGTGCTCACAATTTGAATTTGCTCTCCACTCGAATGCTAGCTATTCTTCTCATACTTTTGCGTTGATGGAAGTTACTGTCACCAACATTTAAAAAATTAAAAAAATAATTTGCCCATCTTGCTGCGGTATAACTATTAAAATGATCTTTAATGCTGGGCTAGTCTGATAATGGACTGCAGTGCACATCGGCATCATGCTATTCAGTTGGCTGCTCCCGGCCACTTTTCCACCAAGTTCATTGTCTCTTGCCGGTCTCGTGCTGTTGCCATTTCCATGTTTACCATTTCTGAGCCCTGTCATTGCTTGCAAGAGTTTGGTTCTTCTCTATATTCTACTTATTCATTGCATCCAGTTAATATGGAGGCTGGATTTCAGCCAAACTGCTAAAAGTTTTTTTAAAAGGAGGATTAAAGTTTCAATATTGATGGACTAAGAGGCCGAGGGGTGGCCAGAGCAGCTTTGGCCCAGTGTTGCTGTGCATGGGGTTGTAGTCTGCAGCTCCCACAAAACTTAAAAGCAGCAATGTCAACTCCTGTCAATTTTTACTTGCAATCCAGTATCAAATGCACTTCACTCATAAAATCTCCTGGCTTGTTAACTTCAGGCTGTCTCTGGGTTCAATAGGACAGATAAAGGAGGTGCGATTCATCCTGCAGTTTATTGCACTTCATTCAGTATTTCTGGTAAATGGTTTTTATTTTTATTAATGGTGTCCGTTTTTGTGGTGATATTTTAACTACATCATTATCTCAACAGAACAAGCCTATTTCTAGTGCCATTAGTGTGGGCCCTAAATGCTTGTTGGTGATAAGACAGGAAATTACTGGTGACAGTGAGCCTACCTCTTGCACCACTTTCAACGGTATTTTCTATCTTACGCTGGTGCGCTTTCAAGCCAGCAAGTCTTGCACCTTCTGTGTCATCCTGAGATTGGGTAGAGTGATAGGTACAGTAGCAGCCATGTGTGTCTATCCATGTAAAACTGTCAAGAAAAAATGATAGAGCTTAAGATTAAATATCTGGACTCCAGCTCACATTTTTGCTAAATAACAACTAATCAAATTAATTAACAACTCTTTTAACATATATAGTTTGCCCTTTACTGCTTTCATATATGCTAGCCATCAGCATTTGAAACAGTGTTCTGCTTGTCCTAATGTGCTGGCTAAAGTGAGTGAATTTAAATTCCCTACAATCTTCTGAGGTCACCCAGCGAGTCATTGCAGTTCTGTGTGCGCACAACTGGGCTCATGTGCTGGACCAGGCAGATTACTAGCTGTTGGCAGAGAGGGAGATTGACAACGACAACAACGACTTGTATTTGTATAGCGCCTTTAACCTAGTAATGAATTGAGATGGAGGTTAAAATCACTGAGGATGAGAAGTCAATTGGTGCAGAGGCTGAGGGAGGAAAGCAGTGAAGATATCTCAGTAATAAAGTTTTTGTGGTACAGTACTTGGGTGGGCGGTAGCGAACGAGAATTTTAAATGAGGTGAGAGGGATGGAATAAGGTGAGATGCTCAAAGGAGGAGAAAGTGCCGGAGTCGTAGGGAGACAGACCAAGGTGTGATTTGGTGATGAGAGCCACACCCCCACCACGACGGTCTGAGCGGGGCAAGTGGTGGAATGTATAGCCACGCGGGGAGGCTTCATTTTAGGGTAAGGTGTCATCACCCCTCAACCAAGTTTCCGTCAGGGCCATGATGTTGATGCAATCATCCACGATAAGCTCATGGATGGCAAGGGCCTTGTTCGCAAGAGAATGGACCTTCTGGTGGGAGATGCGGAGAGGGTCGGCAATGGCTGCCCCACTGCCAGCGTCCACAGGGTCAGCGCTTGGGGGGGCGGGGGGGTGATGAGTTGGACGGGGAGGAGATTGGCAAGATTAGCCCCCAGTGGGCGCACTGGAAGGGAGGGAAGGTTGGCGAGAGAGTAGGATGAGACAGTTGGGTTGCTGCTTGTAAGGAGGCAGTGATGAGTGCCTAGATGGGCCCTTCATAGGATGCCAAGAGAGGTACAGAGGGAAGCTGCAAACTTATCTAAGAGGGAGTCAAGCCTTGGACAGCGGCAGGAGAGTAGGAAGGTCAAAGGGTAATGAGGGATTTGGGAGAGCAGAGTATCCAAGAGAGGCGAGATGAAAGGAGGCATGACTACATGAGGGAGTGATCAGGGAGGGATAGAGAGAAAAGGAAAAGGGGGAGACAAGTGGAAAAAGAAATGAACAGCTCGAGTCTGGAGCGGCAGCCAAAGTGTAAGATTTTGGATCACAGGCCGCACACAGATTACCCAAAGGGTCTTGTGAGTCATAGGTCACTTTATTAAGGAGCGGCAGTTTAAGTTAAGTACAGCATGCAATAGTAGACATACAACCCGTAACATGAGAATGGTTTGCTGGCCCCAGAATGGACTGACAGAGGTTGAGGCAGAATGGTGGTCTTGGATCCCTGCAGCCTGCGGCAGTGGTCTCTTCCTCTTTGGTCGTCTCCCAAGGCTGGCGGAGTTGTTGGGACGAAGCCAGCATGAATCCACCTCAGAGGAAGCTCTGCCTCCCCAGGGAAGCTCTCCCTCTCTCTGCCTTCCTTTCCCTCTCGGCTGCCCGTTTATACACTTATTTTAGGGGCTGGTGGATACCTCGCGTCAATCACTTGTTTGAATCACTTTTACCGATTCAATTATCGATTTTACGGTGGAATATGCACCTGTAGCACATCCCACCCAGTCTTGAGACCATCCCTTTTCTTGAGGCAGAAATTCCGTTCCCTACGGGTGTGTACGCGCTGTGTACTCACCCGTAGGGCCAACGGAAATGCCGGTTTTTGGCATGCACTGCGCATGCGCTGGAAACCGGCATTTCCGATCTGTCAAGAAAGCTCTTGACAGATCCTCCGCCTGCCCGGGAGCAGGGCCTCTGCGGGTGGAGAGTTCCGGTTTTTGAAGACCCTCCGCCCGCAGAAAACACTTACGCCTGCTTTTACCAGGTGCAAGAATTGTAAGGCCTGTTCTTACCAGGATAAGAGTTGAAAAAAGTTTTTTTAAAAAATTTAAAAAAATTTTTAGCATTTAAAATTACTTTAAAGAAAGGTAAGTTTATTTTTAGCCCCATTAAAAACTTTAATTATTTTTTTCAAAAAATAACAATTTTGTTTAAAATACTTAATTTATGTAATTTAAAGTCATTTTAAAAATGTGATTTTTAAAATTTATTTAATGTTTTGCTATGTTTTGGGGGTGATCTCTATTCATATATTTGACAGGTCTTCCTGTCAAATGTATGAAGGGAGATTCCCTTCTCTGATTGGCTCCCCATGGCCCACGTGATCCCAGGGACGCTGCTAACCGCCTGTGCCTCTGGGATATGTGGGCCCTGCGCACCGGCAGTTTGGAGAGGCCCAGCAGCGGAACTCTGCGCCTCCCGGGAGCCCGTCTAGGCACAGATTTTTCCAGATCGCAGCCCTCCGCCCGCGGGAGGCCTGCAAACGGAATTTCTGGGCCCTTATTTCTCGCATTTTCTCCTAGACAGCTTGCAATGACCTCAGCTCTTTGTACAACAGTTATATCAGCAGCTTATCCTGGCTCCTCCGCTCGGATGAGCTTACTTGTTTTACAAAGCCATTATTTCTTATAATTCACAATTTCTTACACTCGGAAAGCTGGTTAAATGTATTAATTAATGGGATGCATATTTCCTGGTAGCAAGGATGACTACATCAGAAGCCTTTGAGGAAAAGCAGTTGTTTGCAGTGTGACCGTGCAATATGGTTAAAATCAAGTGCCGAATGGATGATCCATATCGGCCTCCTCCTGCGGTCCCCTCCATCACAGAAGCCAGTCTTCAGCTAATTCGATTCACTCCACGTGATATCAAGAAACGGCTGAGCACACTGGATACAGCAAAAGCTATGGGCTCCGACAACATCCCCGGCTGTCGTGCTGAAGACTTGTGCTCCAGAACTAGCCACACCTCTAGCCAAGCTGTTCCAGTACAGCTACCACACTGGCATCTATCCGACAATGTGGAAAACTGCCCAGGTATGTCCTGTCCACAAAAAGCAGGACAAATCCAACCGGGCCAATTACCGCCCCATCAGCCTACTCTCAATCATCAGCAAAGTGATGGAAGGTGTCATCGACAGTGCTATCAAGCGGCACTTGCTCACCAATAACCTGCTCACTGATGACCAGTTTGGGTTCCGCCAAGACCACTCTGCTCCCGACCTCCGTACAGCCTTGGTCCAAACATGGACAAAGGAGCTGAATTCCAGAGGTGAGGTGAGAGTGACTGCCCTTGACATCAAGGCAGCATTTGACCGAGTGTGGCATCAAGGAGCCCTAGTAAAACTGAAGTCAATGGGAATCGGAGGGGGAAACTCTCCACTGGCTGGAGACATACTTGGCACAAAGGAAGATGGTTGTGTTGGTTGGAGGTCAATCATCACAGCCCCAGGACATCGCTGCAGGAGTTCCTCAGGGCAGTGTCCTAGGCCCAACCATCTTCAGCTGCTTCATCAATGACTTTCCCTCCATCATAAGGTCAGAAGTGGGGATGTTCGCTGATGACTGTACAGTGTTCAGTGCCATTCGCAACTCCTCAGATAATGAAGCAGTCCATGCCCGCATGCAGCCAGACCTGGACTACATTCAGGCTTGGGCTGATATGTGGCTGGTAACATTCGTGCCACACACATGCCAGGCAATTACTATCTCCAACAAGCAAGCGTCTAACCACCGCCCCTTGACATTCAACGGCATTACCATTGCCGAATCCCCCACCCTCAATATCCTGGCGGTCACCATTGACCAGAAACTTAACTGGACCAGCCACATAAATACTGTGGCAACAAGAGTAGGTCAGAGGCTGGGTATTCTGCAGTGAGTGTCTCACCTCCTGACTCCCCAAAGTCTTTCCACCATCTACAAGGCACAGGTCAGGAGTGTGATGGAATACTCTCCACTTGCCTGGATGAGTGCAGCTCCAACAACACTCCAGAAGCTTGACACCATCCAAGACAAAGCAGCCCGCTTGATTGGCACTCCATCGACCACCTTAAGCATTGACTCCCTCCACCACCGGCATACCGTGTCTGTAGTGTGTACCATCTATAAGATGCACTGCAGCAACCCACCAAGGCTTCTTCGGCAGCACCTCCCAAACCCGCGAGCTCTACCACCTAGAAGGACTAGAGCAGCAGGCGCATGCGGGGGGGAACACCACCACCTCCAAGTTTCCCTCCAAGTCACCCACCATCCTGACTTGGAAATATATCGCCGTTCCTTCATCGTCACTGGGTCAAAATCCTGGAACTCCCTCACTAACAGCACTGTGGGAGTACCTTCACCGCATGGACTGCAGTGGTTCAAGAAGGCAGCTCACCACCACATTCTCAATGGCAATTAAGGATGGGCAATAAATGCCGGCCTTGCCAGTGATGCCCACATCCCATGAACGAATAAAAAAAAACAAACCATAATCTGCTCTGACACTCCAGTGCAGTACTGAGAGTGTGCTACACTGTCAGAGGTGCCATCTTTCGTGTATGACTGTAAACCAAGGCTCGTCTTCCCCCTCGGGTGGACGTAAAAGCTCCCATGACACTATTTCAAAGGAGAGCCGGGGAGTTCTCCCCGGTGTCCTGGTTGATATTTATCCCTCAATCAGCATCACTAAAACAGAATATCTGGTTATTTATCTCATTGCTGTTTGTGGGATCTTGCTGTGTGTGGAATATGCTGCCACGTTTCCCTACATTACAAATTAGAAGTAATTCGTTGGTTGTGACGTCCTGAGGTCATGAAAGGTGCTATATAAATGCAAGTTCTGTTTCTTTTATTTCTTTCCGATGCAGTATTAGTTTTCTGGCCGCCTGTAGTATGTATACCCCAGGGTTTGGCCGTTGTGCTCCCAGGCTAGACTGAAGTCACAGTCCACGTTGCTCTCATGGCTATCAGTGGCATCGCCAGTGCAGCCTGGGGCCAAGGAGTTCTGACCTGACTGGTTTACTTGGGTAAGAAATTTGGCTCTTGGCTTTTTCCCCAGTAAACAATGTGGGAATAGTTTCAACAAGCAGATCCCCTCCCAGTCTTTCCTTCCCCTTTTAATTAGTCAATGTGGAATGTGTATGTTGGAGAGTTTACTTTGAACGGTATCGCACTTCCTGTTTGGTTTCAAGACTCTCTTTTAAATCCAAAATTATGTATAACTTTGATGCAATACTGAATTGGATGGGGAGGTGGGTCTAATTTTGGGTGACCTATTGCACCCTGCCAGCTGAGAGAGACTGTCATTGATGGTAGCAGTTGTAACTTGTACTAACATCTCCTACTGTGCTAGGCAGCGGTGCTGGTTTCTGGCTAACGGCACAGTACTCTTTCTTTTATATATGCTGCTGGCTCAATGGAACCACTGATTTACGGTGACTAACTTCCAGTTTTATTAGTGTTCCTATATTTTGGATCACTTTCTGTGATTCCATTTATTTTTCTCCTCCATTGATAGCAGTCCTAAAGTTACCTGTTACTAGACTTCAAATGAGATAGCTGATGCGTTGGTTTTAATTTTCCAAAATTCCCTAGATTCGGGGAAGGTTCCATTTGATTGGAAAATAGCGAATGTAACTCCTTTTATTCAAAAAGGGAGGGAGACAAAAGCAGGAAACTACAGGCCAGTTAGCTTAACATCTGTCATGGGGAAGATGTTAGAAGCTATTATTAAAGACGTTATAGCAGGGCACTTAGAAAAGTTCAAGGTAATCAGGCAGAGTCAACATGGTTTTGTGCAAGGGAAATCATGTTTAACCAATTTATTGGAATTCTTTGAGGAAGCAACATGTGCTGTGGATAAAGGGGAACCGGTGGATGTACTGTACTTAGATTTCCAGAAGGCATTTGATAAAGTGCCACATCAAAGGTTATTGAGGAAAATAAAAGCTCATGGTGTAGGGGGTAACATATTGGCATGGATAGAAGATTGGCTAGCTAACAGGAAAGAGAGTAGGCATAAATGGGTCATTTTCTGATTGGCAAGATGTAATGAATGGTGTGCCACAGGGATCAGTGCTGGGGCCCCAACTTTTTACAATTTATATAAATGACTTGGATGAAGGGACCGAAGGTATGGTTGCTAAATTTAGAATAGAATCATAGAAAGTTACAGCACAGAAGGAGGCTATTTCGGCCCATTGTGTCCGCGCCGGCCAACAAAGAACTATCCAGCCTAATCCCACTTCCCAGCTCTTGGTCCGTAGCTCTGCAGGTTACAGCATCCCAAGTGCACATCCAAGTACTTTTTAAATGGGGTTAGGGTTCCTGCCTCTACCACCCTTTCAGGCAGTGAGTTCCAGACCCCCACAACCCTCTGGATGAAGAAATTTCCCCTCCAATCCCCTCTAAACCTTCCTACCATTTACTTTAAATCTGTGCCCCCTGGTTTTTGACCCCTCTGCTAAGGGAAATAGGTCCTTTCTATCCACTTTATCTTGGCCCCTCATAATTTTATACACCTCGATAAGGTCTCCCCTCAGCCTCCTCTGTTCCAAGGAAAACAAACCCAGCCTATCCAGTCTTTCCTCATAGTTCAGATTCTCTACTCCTGGCAACATCCTTGTAAATCTCCTCTGTACCCTCTCTAGTGCAATCACATCTTTCCTGTAATGTGGTGACCAGAACTGCATGCAGTACTCTAGCTGAGGCCTAACTAGTGTTTTATACAGTTGAAGCATAACCCCCCTGCTCTTGTATTCTATGCCACGGCTAATAAAGGCAAGCATTCCATATGCCTTCTTAACCACCTGGCCTGCTACCTTCAGGGATCTGTGGACATTCACTCCAAGGTCCCTTTGTTCCTCTACACTACTCAGTGTCCTACCATTTAATGTGTATTCCCTTTCCTTGTTAGCCCTCCCCAAATGCATTACCTCACACTTCTCCGGATTGAATTCCATTTGCCACTGTTCTGCCCACCTGACCAATTTATTGATATCTTCCTGCAGTCTACAGCTTCCTTCTTCAGTATCAACCACACAGCCGATTTTAGTATAATCTGCAAACTTCTTAATCAAACTCCCTATATTCACGTCTAGATCATTGATATATACCACAAAAAGCAAGGGACCTAATACTGAGCCCTGCGGAACCCCACTGGAAACAGCCTTCCAGTCACAAAAACACCCATCAACCATTACCCTCTGCTTCCTGCCTCCGAGCCAGTTTTGAATCCAACTTGACACTTTGCCCTGGATCCCATGGGCTTTTAACTTTGTGACCAGTCTGCCATGTGGAACCTTATCAAAAGCCTTGCTAAAGTCCATATATACTACATCAAACGCACTACCCTCATCTACCCTCCTTGTTACCACCTCAAAAAATTAAATCAAGGTGTCAGACACGACCTTCCCTTAACAAATCCGTGCTGACTATCCTTGATTAATCTGTGTCTTTCTAAATGAAGATTTATCCTGTCCATCAGAATTCTTTCCAATAATTTTCCCACCACCGAGGTTAGGCTGACCGGCCTGCAATTACTAGGTCTATCCTTTTCTCCCTTTTTTAAACAAGGGTACCACATTAGCAATCCTCCGGCACCACACCTGAAGCCAGAGAGGATTGGAAAATGATGGTCAGGGCCTCTGCTATTTCCTCTTTTGCTTCGCTTAACAGACTGGGATACATTTCATCCGGGCCTGGGGATTTATCCACTTTTAAAGCTGCTAAACCCTTTAATACTTCCTCTCTCACTATGTTTATTAAATTTGCTGATGACACAAAGATAGGTAGGAAAGTAAATTGTGAAGAGGACATAAGGAGCTACAAAGGGATATAGATAGGTTAAGTGAGTGGGCAAAGATCTGGCAAATGGAGTATAATGTGGGAAAATGTGAAGTTGTCCATTTTGGCAGGAAGAATAAAAACAAAGCATATTCTCTAAATGGTGAGAGGATGCAGAGGGATCTGGGTGTCCTAGTGCATGAATCGCAAAAGGTTAGTATGCAGGTACAGCAAATAATTAGGAAAGCTAATAGAATGTTATCATTTATTGCGAGGGGAATTGAATATACAAGTAGGGAGGTTATGCTTCAGTTATACAGGGCATTGGTGAGACCACATCTGGAGTACTGTGTACAGTATTGGTCTCCTTATTTAAGGAAGGATGTAAATGCGTTGGAAGCAGTTCAAAGAAGGTTTATTAGACTAATATCTGGAATGGGCGGGTTGTCTTATGAGGAAAGGTTGGACAGGTTAGGCTTGTATCCGCTGGAGTTTAGAAGAGTAAGGGGTGACTTGATTGAAACATATAAGATCCTGAGGGGTCTGGACAGGGTGGATGTGGAGAGGATGTTTTCTCTTGTGGGAGAATCTAGAACTAGAGGTCACTGTTTAAAAAATAGGGGGTCGCCCATTTAAGACAGAGATGAGGAGAAATTTTTTCTCGGAGGGTTGTGCGTCTTTAGAGTTCTCTTCCTCAGAGGGCAGTGGAAGCAGAGTCTTTGAATATTTTTAAGGCAGAGGTAGATAGATTCTTGGTAAGCAAGGGGGTGAAAGGTTATCTGGGTAGGCAGGAATGTGGAGTACTCAGATCAGCCATGATCTTATTGAATGGCGGAGCAGGCTCGAGGGGCCGAGTGGCCTACTCCTGCTCCTTGTTTGTATGTAAATGTACTTAATCGGCCTTAAAGTGCTTGGGTTATCCTGAGGATGTGAAAGGTGCTATATGAAAGAAGGACTTTCTGATGAGGTAATATATAAATGCAACTCTCAGAAATAACTTCAATGATTTTGCTATGCAGCCAGGTTCCACAGGTGATGAAGTGAATGGACCATTAAACTGTTTTTGGTGGTGATTGAAAGAGGAATGTTGACCAGGACACCAAGAAAACTCCCTGTCCCTTTTAATTGTGCTGTCTGATCTTCAGCATCCACCTAAACCACTGGAACGCGCAGGTAGGGTCTCTGGTCTCAGTTCAATGTATCATCAGAAGTATAGCAATTTAAAAAATGAACTTGCGTTTATATAGCGCCTTTCATGACCTCTGGATGTCCAAAGCGCTTTACAGAAAATTAAGTACTTTTGAATTGTAGTCATTCTTGTAATGTAGGAAATGCGGCAGAAATTTTCTGTACAGCAAGCTCCCACAATCAGCATTGTGATGACCAGATAATCTGTTTAATGATGTTGGTTGAGGGACAAATGTTGGCCAGAACCCTGGGGCGAATTCCCTTGCTCTTCAAAATAATGCCAAGGGATCTTTTATGTCCACCTGAAAGGGCAGACGGAGCCTCTGATTAATAGCTCATCCAAAAGGTGGCCCCTCTGACAAGGCAGCACACCCTCACTACTGCATTGGAGCGTCAGCCTAGATTTTACCTTCAAGTCCTGGAACGGGGCTTCTGACCCAGAGGTGAGATTTCTACGGTTTGAGCGTGATATGATATAGTTGTGGTTTGTGCAACAGATTATGTAACCACATGTGATCTCGCTACTGTGTATTTGAGTTTCCTCCCTGGCTGTTGGTGGTTTGCAATCCATGAAATGCTCCTGTTCTAATCTTCAGTGCACAGGGGAGACGGTAGTTATTGTAATCCTACAGTCTGTTTCCTAGCGTGAGCTTAAGCAAAACCGTTCCAGGTATTCTTCCTATCCAGGGCTTTAAAACGTGCTGTCTGTAGTTATGAACACATTAGTCTATTGTAGGACAGCAGGAAGAGGTGCTTTCTCCAGTGGGTAGTTATGTTCTATAAATACATGTTCTTTCCTTTTTTGAAAGAAAGACTTGTGATAAGGTCCTAAATAAATGCATCTCTCAAACATCACAAAGTGCTGACGAACCATAGTCTGCACCAAGTCTGCTAATCTCTGCCAGGGCAGCAGCATTGCGATTGGTTAGGGAAGTTGGGAAACCCGCTGATCTGTTATCCAGTGCCCTCCCTCCCCACTGGAAAGTGTGTGTTCGTGCACATCATTGGAAGACAGGATTGAGATTGTCTATGATGCCATCTATGGTTGAATTGCTGCAACCATTCACTGTCCAGGCTGATAGATGAAGGATGGCCACGAGGGTGAGATACTGAAGGGGGCTGCTGTTGGATCTGTACACTCTTGGGAGAAAATCAAGAAGGGGAAGAGTAGGGGGAGTGTTTCTACACTTGGTTCATGTTTACTGTGAGAACCAAGATATCCTGATACCAGTGGGAATATGTGCCTGCTGAAATTAGATTCTTACTCAGTCACTTCTGGACACTAGATTTAGTAGAACTATAAAGAGTTTGGCAGTGTTAGTAATCCAAAGCAGACTTTGGTACAATTCATGACATGTGTGTTCTGTTAACAAGCTACAAGTTTGGAGAGTGAGTCCTGGCATTATTAGTATCCCTGTAAACCCCAGGTGCTGAACCTGTACTAGTTGAGCTCTCCTAGTTCATGTTGCGGGTTTGCTGTGTTTTGCAGTTTTTCTCCTTGGTTTCATTACTGTATACAGCCGTAAGTGAAAATGTAAAGCACATCAATCTTTTCAATGTGTTCCAGGCACTATATCAGCCTATGATTTTGTCATTTGACAGCATATAACTCATGACATCGGGCCAAAAATTCATCCCGCTGCGCGAGAGTACGCACTGCGTACTCTCACGTATTCTCTCTCCAATTGCCGGTTTTCTGCATGCGCTGAAAACCGGCACTTGGTCTTTTGAAAAGGGGGCGGTTCCTCGGTGCATCGCGTGCGCGCTACAGGCTGCGTGCACGCTGTGCACTTCGTGCTTTGGACGCGCAGGTAAGGACGGAAGATTTTAGAAATGGAAAAAGGAGGAGTAAGACCCACTTTTAACAAGGTAAGTAGTGAATTAAGTTTTTTTGAATTTTTTTTAACAGGTATATCTTTTTTAGAGACTTTAAAGACAGGTAAGTTTATTTTTATAACTTTTTAAAAGATTTTAAATTTTTTCAAATTTAATTTTTTATTTAAAATGGTTAATTTATTTAACTATACTTATTTTATTAATGTGATGGGTTTTTTTTATTGAGGTTTAGCTGTTATTTTGGGGGGGGTGTAAGATTCATAGATTTCACAGCACGTATGTGAAACTTATGAATGGAAGATGGTGTGCTGCCATTGGCTCTAACTGAGTCACGTGATCCCACAGCTCGCACGAATTCACTACGCTGGTGGGATACGCAAGCACTGCCCAGCTGATGTCTGGAACATCAAGTTCGTGCGAGCTGGATCTGAAAAAGCCAACGCGGAGTGAGAGATCGCGGGGAAGCCTTACCCCCGCGGGAACAGAGCGAGATCAATTTCTGGGCCATCATTTCTAAAATATGCCATAAAACTGGGGTCGAAACTAAACTGATGCAATTGCTTTCCCTTTGTTGTTAGGGTTGTGTCTGGAGTTGGGTTGTGTGAGCCCCTAGTGCATCACTTGCATTGAAACAGTTCTTATTTATTTTGCCCACTTTGGTTTTATGGTGGGTTCAGACTGGCAATGTGGAAAGCTATGGGGGTAAAATGGTGCAGTGGTTATGGTACTGGATTGGTAATGCAGAGGCAAGTTGTGGAACTAAATTCAATAAATCCTGTAATTTGTGGGCTGGAACTAGGAAAAGCTGCCAGGTGCTTGTAAAAACACTGGGGAGGTAATCCGTCACTACACACACCCCCACATCCCATGGTTGACTCTAATGTTGACTTGCCAGCATCGCCAAACAGAAAGAAACTAGCAAAAAGCTGACCAACTGGTTCCAAGAATATGCAAATGAAGATGAGGAGCTCTGCAGTGGGAAATGCGTTTATCACAACTTAAGACTTTTTTTTTTGTTGCAGTACACAGGTGGAGATTGCAGCAGTGGTGGATTTAGAAATAATTGAAAGGAGGAATGTAAATACTTCAAAAAACTAAGCTTTACGTTCTATGGTGCCTGAGAATATGATACAATTGCCCCCCCACTCCCCCTTCCTCTCCCGTTACCCTGATTGGGTGCATTTTGGAGCCTATTACAGTATAAATGTCTTGTGATTTTTCAAACTAATAAAGCTCATTACCACTCCAACTCCACTCATTGTTTTATTTCAAAACTATAGCAATTCCACAAGTACAGTGACAGGAGTGCTCAAAAGAAGGCTGGTAATGTATTCGCAGCAAGGAGCGTCCTTCGATCTGAAATGAACAGCTGCAATCAATCTTAAACAAAATAATCCTTTGCATATGAGAACAGCCAGGCATGCCTCAAAGTTGGGTCAAAATCCTGGAAAACACTCCCCCTAAGTGGGAGTAAGTTCACCCCATGGACTGCAGCGGTTCAAGAAGGCGGCTCACCACCACCTCGAGGGCAATTGGGGATGGGCATTCAATGCTGGCCTTGCCAGCGACACCCACATCCTATGAATGAATTTTTTAAAGTTCCTTTTTGAGGAAAATTAAAAGTTGCATTTTCAGCAGGTTCTTTGGGGACAAACAGTAAATAAACACTGAAATGCAGTGGTGGACATTTAAGGAGATATTTCATAACTCTCAACAAAAATATATTCCAGTGAGAAAGAAAGATTTTAAGAGAAGGGAGCACCATCCGTGGCTAACTAAGGAAGTAAAGGATGGTATCAAATTGAAAATGAAGGCCTACAATGTTGCCAAGATTGGTGGGAGACCAGAGGATTGGGAAATTTTTAAAAACCAGCAAAGGATGACAAAAAATAATAGGGGGAAGATAAATTATGAGAGTAAACTGGCAAACATTAAAACAGATAGTAAGAGCTTCTACAAGTATAGAAAAAGGAAGAGAGTAGCTAAAGTAAATGTTGGTCCCTTAGAGGATGAGACTGGGGAATTAATAATGGGGAACGGGGAAATGGCAGAGACTCTGAACAAATATTTTGTATCTGTCTTCACGGTAGAAGACGCTAACAGCATCCCAATAATGGATAATCAAGGGGCCACAGGGAGTGGGTAACTAAAGACAATCGCTATCACTAAGTAAATAGTACTTGGTAAAATAATGGGACTAAAAGATGCCAAGCCCCCTGGACCAGATGGCCTGCATCCCAGGGTCTTAAAAGAAGTGGATGCATTGTTTGCAATATACCAAAATTCCCTGGACTCTGGAGAGGTCCCAGCGGATTGGAAAACCGCAAATGTAACACCCCTATTTAAGAAAGGAGGGAGACAGAAAGCAGGAAACTATAGACCAGTTAGCCTAACATCTGTCGTTGGGGAACTGCTGGAGTCCTTCATTAAGGAAGCAGTAGCAGGGCATTTGGAAAATCATAATGCAGTCAAGCAGAGTCAGCATGGTTTTATGAAAGGGAAATCATGTTTACCAAATTTGCTGGAGTTCTTTGAGGAGGTAACGAGCAGGGTGGACAAAGGTGAACCAGTGGATGTGGTGTATTTGGATTTCCAGAAGGCATTCGATAAGGTGCCACATAAAAGGTTACTGCATAAGATAAGAGCTCATGGAAATGGGGGTAATATATTAGCATGGATAGAGAATTGGCTAACTAACAGAAAGCAGAGAGTTGGAATAAATGGGTAATTTTCTGGTTGGCAAAAGGTAACTAGTGGGGTGCCACAGGGATCGGTGCTCGGGCCTCAACTATTTACAATCTACATTAATGACTTGGATGAAGGGACCGAGTGTAATGTAGCCAAGTTTGCAGATGATACAAAGATGGGTGGGAAAGCAATTTGTGCAGAGGACTCAAAGAACCTGCAAAGGGATATAGACAGGCTAAGTGAGTGGGCAAACATTTGGCAGGTGGAGTATAATGTGGGGAAAGTGCGAGGTTATCCACTTTGGCAGAAAAAATAAAAAAGCAAATTATTATTTAAATGGAGAGAGATTACAAAATGCTACAGTTCAGAGGGACCTGGGAGCCCTTGTGCATGAAACACAAAATGTTAGCATGCAGGTACAGCAAGTAATCAAAAAGGCAAATGGAATGTTGGTCTTTATTTCAAAGGGGTTGGAGTATAAAAGCAGGGAAGTCCTGCTACAACTGTACAGGGTATTGGTGAGACTACACCTTGAGTACTGCGTACAGTTTTGGTCTCCTTATTTAAGGAAGGATATACTTGCATTGGAGGCAGTTCAGAGACGATTCACTTGGTTAATTCCAGAGATGAGGGGGTTGAGTTATGAGGAAAGGTTGATCAGGCTGGGCCTATACTCATTGGAATTTAGAAGAATGAGAGGTGATCTTATTGAAACATATAAGATACTGAGGGGGCTCGACAAGGTAGATGCAGACACGATGTTTCCCTGAAGGGATAATTACTAGTCCTACCCCAGATCAGGCGTATTCCCCAGACGTTCACTTTCAACTAAAGTTTGAGGTAGCCGAATCCTAAAGACGCTTAATTGGGTCTAAAGGTCTGGACCATCTCTCCCTAAAGGAAAGGAACAACCTGAAAATGTTACCGTCCTCCAGATAGCACTTTTAATAAGTTTAGCGAGACTGTAACGTTCCGGATATTATGCTGGTCTGGAAAACTCCCCCAGAATTCTGCAACTCCTCGCCAGAGTGTACAGAGATTGAGTTTGCGAGTTTGATACAGAAGTATTATTTGAGACAATTCTAAAAATATATAGATTTATTAATGAACCGACATGTAATTTACAGTTGGTGAGTCAATCGCAACATTAACAGTTCCAAAAAGAGAGAGCTTTACAATCTTATTATCAGAGATCCTTATTCTCAAATCTTAACTTCACTACAGTTTTACAGTTCTTAGTTTATTCAGGATATCCACCAAAATCAAATGCAGTACCTTTGATCCCCGCGGTACAAGGAGTTGTAGACTTAGAGCGGCCTCTGAAGCCTGAGAATCGCTTTGCCCCTTTACAGCGAATCTGTTATCCCATTTGAGAGTTTAATATTTATACCCTTTTCCAGTGGTATTCCCTTTAAGGTTTTCTGCTGATGTAAGCTAATTATCTCGTCATTTTTCTGCTGACTTCTGCAATTCTTAGTCACCTCAGCTGGTAGCAATGCAGAATTGTGTCTCTCCTCTAGGTGTTCCAAGCTTGCCATAAAAAAACGGTGTAACAGCAGGTGCATTTTATTTGATGTCATTTTTACTAAGGCCTTCTGTTTGTACCTCTTTACGAAGTGTAAATTAGACCACCTTGTACAGGGTGAACCTTTGTTTTGTTCCAAAAGGTTCAGACTGTCAGGAGCCTTTAACCTTCTGTTGATTCAGTGTCAACAACTATCTTATCTCTATAGCCAGAATTCTATCACGGCTTTAGATTGTTGAGGCTTCCAGATTTCCAAACCCAGTTCATCATGTTTTAATAAGGCCAGAATTCTTTCATAGAATGGTGTCTTTTTCTGAATAGGTTATATGGCTTATTCCTTCACATCCCCTCGTGGGGAAATCTAGAACGTGGGGGCACAGCTTTAGAAAAAAGGGTCGCCCTTTTAGAACTGAGATGAGGAGGAATTTCTTCTGAGGGTCGTAAATCTGTGGAATTCTCTGCCACAGAGAGCTGTGGAGGCTGGGTCATTAAATACATTTAAGGTGGAGATAGACAGATTTTTGCAAGATAAGGGAGTGAAGGGTTATGGGGAGCGGGCGGGGAAGTGGCTTTGAGCCCAAGATCAGCCATGATTTTATTGAATGGCGGAGCAGGCTCAAGGGGCCAATGGCCTATTCCTGCTCCTATTTCTTATGTTCTTATAACTACGGCTCAAGGAAACCAATAGCTCATGTTAAAAAATTCGACCAAGTTTATGCGCAACCAGCAATAAGGAAAAAGTAGTTTAGTTGGTGCTGACGGTCTCCAGTTCATTCTCCAACCAATCTGGTTGGTACTGCCTGATGTTGAAATGCTGACAGTTGTTATATATGCAGCACTGAGCTGGGAGTTATACTGTACTCAGACCGGTGTGAGATGCCTCCCAACTCATGGCTTTAGTGCTTTGTATAGTCTGAGTGCATTGTGTAGGCCCGAGTTACACCGCCAGTTCTGCCTTGCTTTGCCCCCAAAACTGCTTCACATTGACACAAATGTGGTACGACAAGTCTGCGTGTGTGTCTGCTAGGCCTGGAATAGCATAGCCTTTTGCAGAACTACTTTTTATAACTGGTCACCTCTGTCTCTGTGCAGTTGTGTTGAATGTAAAATAAACTTAGATATTTTACCAACTTGTATTCGGGCTAAAACTTTGACTTTTGGACTGTGAATGTTAACAAACATAGAAATCATTTTTATTAGTGTCGGTGTGTGGTCTTTTGCTAACTAACAGGCGCAGGCAATTCACTCGCAACTTAACGTTCTTTCTAAAATGCACTTGTGTTTGCAGTGCCAATGAGCCACGCAGATGGAAATTTAAACCAGCACTGTAACAAATTATTACAAAGCACTATCTCTGGATTACTGATGGATTAGGAAATTAATGGCAGTTTCCATGACTGGATGAATTATTCTGGAATTTTGTTTGAAGCCACAGCTGGTCTCTTGCCAAAGCTGTTTCCCAAAACTTCTGTGAATCCTTCTTTCCACCCCCTGAAGACACAGTTTTTAGTTCTCGTATAGGGACCATTTTGCTTTCATACAACTTTAATTTTAATGATTAGAACCTTTGAATTAAATGAAATAAGGTAGTGCTTCCTGACATCACCCCTGATGTCGCATGATCTGACTCCAAATTGGAGCAGCATGGGAGTCCTGCCTCGGGGGCCCGAGACGCGCCTCAACTTGCAAGTTGGGCTCTAATTCCAGATTCATACTGTAATTACAGTGTTGCAATGAGTAGAACTAATTGACAAGATGCTCCAGTTGTACTGTAAATGGACCTTGAGAGAGTTTGGTTCTTCTGGTTTGGACTTGTGTGAATTTGGAGAGTGAGGAGAGGGGGATCATGCCTTGGTTCTACTTGGGATGAATCTTACTGTTTGCTTAAATACTGTAAATCCACTTTTTTTTTAAACTTGCTAGATTTTATTTTTCCTCTGTACAGAACTATCGAGTCACTTTGGAAATACTCTGGGTATTGCAGCCATAGCAATTGGTGATTTTCAGAGCAGTAGATTTTTGGCCACTATTAATTAGTTTTAGACATGCAGACTTTTTGAAATTATTCTGGGGTGCCCTCGGTGTGTCCGTGTGCTGGTACTGAATTTGTGTTCTTTGTAAATTTTGTAGGGGGCTGCTTGTCCCCTACAATTTGGTACCCAAAACCTGGCACATATGTGCCAGCTCAACCCAGTGGTAGCACTCTCACTTCTGAGTCGGAAGGTTGTAGGTTCAGACCCCACTCCAGAACTTGAGCATTTAATCTAGGCTGACACTCCAGTGCAGGACCGAGGAAGTGCTGTACTGTCAGAGGTGCTGTCTTTTAGATGTTGAGACTAGGGAATGGTAGCGTAGTGGCAATGTCACTGGGCTAGTAATCCAGAGGCCTGGACTAATGATCCAGAGACGGGAGTTCAAATCCCACCACGGCAGCTGGGGAATTTAAATTCCATTAATTAAATAAATCTGGTAACCATGAAACTATCGGATAGTCGTAAAAACCCATCTGGTTCACTAATTCCCTTTTTAGGGAAGGAAATCTGCCGTCCTTACCTGGTCTGGCCTATATGTGACTCCAGACCCACAGCAATGTGGTTGACTCTTAACTGCCCTCTGAAATGGCCTAGCAAGTCACTCAGTTGTAACTAACCGCTATGAAGCATCATCAGAATGAAACCGGACAGACCACCCGGCATCGACCTCGGCACCGGACACGGCAACTGCACACCCAGCCCAGTCAACCCTGCAAAGTCCTCCTCACCAACATCTGGGGACTTGTGCCAAAATTGGGAGAGCTGTCCCACAGACTAGTCAAGCAACAGCCTGACAGTCATACTCACAGAATCATACCTTTCAGCCAATGTCCCAAATTCCTCCATCACCATCCCTGGATTTGTCCTGTCCCACCGACAGGACAGACCCACCAGGGGTGGCAGCACAGTGGTATACAGTCGGGAAGGAGTGGCCCTGGGAGTCCTCAACATTGACTCTGGACCCCATGATGTCTCATGGTTTCAGGTCAAGCATGGGCAAGGAAACCTCCTGCTGATTTACCACCTACCGCCCTCCCTCAACTGATGAATCCGTACTCCTCCATGTTGAACACCACTTAGAAGAAGCACTAAGGGTATCAAGGGCACAGAATGCACTCTGGGTGGGGGACTTCAATGTCTATCACCAGGAGTAGCACCACTACTGACCAAGCTGGCTGAGTCCTGAAGAACATAACTGCCAGTCTGGGCCTGCGACAGGTGGTGAGAGAACCAACATGAGGGAAAAACCTACTTGACCTTGTCCTCCTCAATCTACCTGTCGCAGATGCATCTGTCCATGACAGTATTGGTAGCAGTGACCACCGCACAGTCATTGTGGAGACAAAGTCCGGTGGTCTTACTGAGGACACCCTCCATTGTATTGTGTGGCACTACTACCGTGCTCAATGGGATAGATTCGGAACATATCTAGCAGCTCAAAACTGGGCATCCATGAGGTGCTGTGGGCCATCAGCAGCAGCAGAATTGTATTCCACCACAATCTGTAACCTCATGGCCTGGCATATCCCTCATTCTACCATTACCACCAAGCCAGGGGACCAACCCTGGTTCAATAAGGAGTGTAGAAGAGCATGCCAGGAGTAGCACCAGGCGTACTTAAAAATGAGGTGCCAACCTGGGGAAGCTGCAACACAGGACTACATGCATGCTAAAAAGCAGAAGCAGCATGCTATAGACGGGGCTAAGCGATCCCACAATCAACGGATCAGATCAAAGCTCTGCAGTCCTGCCACATCCAGTCGTGAATGGTGGTGGACCATTAAACAACTAATGGGAGGAGGAGGCTCCATGAATATCCCCATCCTCAATGATGGTGGAGCCCAGCACGTGAGTGCAAAAGACAAGGCTGAAGCATTTGCAAACATCTTCAGCCAGAAGTGCCGAGTGGATGATCCATATCGGCTTCCACCTGTGGTCCCCACCATCACCAGAAGCCAGTCTTCAACCAATTCGATTCACTCCACGTGATATCAAGAAACAGCTGAGCGCACTGGATACAGCAAAGGCTACGGGCCCCGACAACATCCCAGCTATCGTGCTGAAGATTTGTGCTCCAGAACTAGCCGCGCCTCTAGCCAAGCTGATCCAGTACAGCTACAACATTGGCATCTATCTGACAATGTGGAAAACTGCCCAGGTATGTCCTGTCCACAAAAAGCAGGACAAATCCAACCCGGCCAATTACCGCCCCATCAGCAAAGTGATGGAAGGTGTCATCGACAGTGCTATCAAGCGGCACTTACTCACTAATAACCTGCTCACCGATGCCCAATTTTGGTTCCGCCAAGACCACTCAGCTCCTGACAGCCTTTGTCCAAACATGGACAAAGAAGCTGAATTCCAGAGGTGAGGTGAGAGTGACTGCCCTTGACATCAAGGCAGCATTTGACCGAGTGTGGCATCAAGGAGCCCTCGTAAAACTGAAGTCAATGGGAATCGGAGGGGGAAACTTTCCACTGGCTGGAGTCCTACTTGGCACAAAGGAAAATGGTTGTGGTGGTTGAAGGTTAATCATCACAGCCCCAGGACAAGCAGTCCATGCCCGTATGCAGCAAGACCTGGATGACGTTCAGGCTTGGGCTGATGAGTGGCAGGTATCATTCGCGCCACAGAAGTGCCAGGCAATGACTATCTCCAATAAGCGAGAGTCTAACCACCTCCCCATGACATTCAACGGCATTACCATTGCCGAATCCCCCACCATCAACATTCTGGGGGTCACCATTAACCAGAAACTTAACTGGACCAGCCACGAATACTGTGGCAACAAGAGCAGGTCAGAGGCTAGATATTCTGCAGCGAGTGTCTCACCTCCTGACACTCGAGCATTTCCACCATCTACGAGGCACAAGTAAGGAGTGTGATGGAATACTCTCCACTTGCCTGGATGAGTGCAGCTGCAACAACACTCAAGAAGCTCAACACCATCCAGGGCAAAGCAGCCCCGCTTGATTGGCACCCCATCCACCACCTTAAACATTCACTTCCTCCACCACTGGTGTACCGTGGCTGCAGTGTGTACCATCTACAAGATGCACTGCAGCAACTCGCCAAGGCTTCTTCGGCAGCACCGCCCAAACCCGCTACCCCTTCCACCTCGAAGGACAAGGGCAGCAGGCACAAGGGAACACCACCACCTCCAAGTCACCCACCATCCTGACTTGGAAGTATATCGCTGTTCCTTCATTGTCGCTGGGTCAAAATCCTGGAACTCCCTACCCAACAGCACTGTGGGAGTACCTTCATCACACGGACTGCAGCTGTTCAAGAAGGCGGCTCACCACCACCTTCTCAAGGGCAACTAAGGATGGGCAATAAATGCTGGCCTTGCCCGCGATGCCCAGATCCCATAAACAAATTTTTTTTTAAAAACGAGACCCCCGTCTGCCCCCTCAGGTGGATGTAAAAGATCCCACTGTACTATTCAAAGACGAGTAGGGGATTTCTCCCCGGTGTTCTGGCCAATATTTATCCTTCAACCAACGTCACTAAATACAGATAATCTAATCATTTATATCGGTGTTGTTTGTGGGAGCTTGCTGTGTGCAAATTGGCTGCTGCATCTCCTGCATTACAACAGTGACTTCATTTCAAAAGCTATTAATTGACTCGAGTGTTTTGAGACATCCTGAGGATGTGAAAGGTTCTATCTACAAGTTATTTTTCTTTCCATATCCTGAGTGTTCAATTCAGCTGTTGATTTAACTTTTTCCATTCTTTCCCCAAACAGTTCCGTGCTTTGGCGCCAATGTACTATCGTGGATCAGCTGCCGCAATCATTGTATATGATATCACAAAAGAGGTAAGAGATCGTGCTTGTCTCCAGGGTGGGAATTTATTCAGTGAGGAATATTCAAAGTTTCTGAAAATCAAAAAAGTTTAACATTTTGAAATTGGGAATACTAAAGACTGACTTTCTCATCTCTCGCCAACTGAACTTTAAAAGAAACAATCTGTTGTTCCTTCAAACATGTTTAAACTTGCCCTCATTCAGTTCCTTGCTGTGCCATGTGCTCACACTGGGGTAGTTTGTTAAACTAATGTTTGTGACTTGGATAGGACAGATGTGTAATTGAAATTGTTCAAGAATTAATATTTTTGGTTCCACTAAAACAGAAGTTTATTTTGGGTAAACTTAGCTGGAGCACCCAGAGGACATTACTGTACTGTACTGTTTCATTCAATGATTCTACTATTAGAAATCAATTACAAGATATAGCTCGACATAAATGATAAATAAACGAGCTGCTCATCTGGAATTATGGCTCCTCCTGCCATTGCTACACCGTACCTTGCTGAACTATCAATCCAGTCTCCGAATGATCCGACTTAATATTTCAACTCATCCTTTCCTGCCTGGGACTCTCCCCCCTTCACCAGATGAGTAATTCCAATCTGTATGATGGAGCTTTCCCATTCTCTGGAAAATAGTTCCAGGAAAATAGTACAGGTTGGGAAAGGACAAATCCAGTCCATCTGGCTGGTCCCAGTGAAGTGGCTTGACTTTCAGTAAAGGCGACGGGCAAGCTTCAGCTTCCAATGCATTAACCGCTTGGGGAGCAAGGCAAAGGCATGGACGTTAGAGCAAGTTGAACTGTGCCTGATATTAAAAGGGACATGCATGGGCAAGTGGCCCAGGGACTGCTCGCCTGCACCTTGTCAGCAGGTGCCTGGGAGCATCTTGTGGGTGATTAATGCAGCCACTCAAAAAAAGAAAAGAAAATCTTTTCCTCTTTCTCCCAATCGGGGTGATTACAGGTAATGGTTTGAAATCATAAATTGCTGCAATTAATGCTTCTGGGTGGTGGTCTAAGCAGTAGATTTGGAAATGTACAAGAATAATTGAAGATTGGCTGCTTTCTCGCTGTGTTACAAGATGCTTCATGTAGTTTCCAATGTGATTTTCTGCACTAATTATTCTGACTGTACTCTTGTACAGGAGACGTTTCAAACGTTGAAGAACTGGGTGAAGGAACTGCGACAGCATGGACCTCCAAATATAGTGGTAGCAATTGCAGGAAACAAATGTGATCTTACTGATGCCAGGTACACAGCACCGTGCTAGAGTTGGGGTCAAACCTGAGAGCGCGGTTTAATGTTTTTAATCCAACAAGTGTATCAAGTTCTGTGCTTGGGTTGATAAAATACCGATGCCAGCCCTCCACTCCCCACAGAGCAAACACTTGGCCTCAGTTGTGCCATTGGAGGAGGTAAACTGAACTGGAGCCTGAGCAATGCGGGACCAAGAGAGACTTGTTCCAGGCTCTCTCTCCCCTCTCTCTCGTGCTCTCTCGTGCTCTCTCTCTCTCGTGCTCTCTCTCTCTCGTGCTCTCTCTCTCTCTCTCTCTCTCGTGCTCTCTCTCTCTCTCTCTCTCTCTCGTGCTCTCTCTCGTGCTCTCTCTCTCTCTCTCTCTCGTGCTCTCTCTCCAGCTCACAGGATCAAATCACTCATTGCTTTTCAGTTGAGAAATAACTTTTGGGAGAGTAGAAAAAAAGTGGCTTTGTTTTAAACTGTTGCCTCCTCTGTCTTGGTATGTCTGGAGCTGACTGAGCCTATGGTATGATTCGGGTTTTGAAATGATCTGTTTCACTTTACTTCCTGTGAGCCCACCTCATCTCTCAGAATCCGGACAGTTGTATTTTGTTTTGCAGCCGGCCCTTGCAGATGGTCTAACAATTAACCCACTTACAGTAAACTGCAGACTGGAGTTCATGTAGGATCCTTCTACACTCCCTGATAAACAGACTGTCCCCACATAGATCATAGCAATTACAAGCCAACGTTAATTAGTTTTTAGTTACGATTTAAACAGCCCAAAGGCAGGATTAAGATTAGGCAAATACTGCAAGGCAATTAAATGGAGCACAGAATATCCATCTCTCCACTTTTTTTCAGCAGGAATGCACTAGTCTCTTGTCAAAAATGCTCCAGTGTGGTGAGAAACAGTCAGTTCAAGATGTGCTACCTCGCCCCTGCTCAAACCTGCAGACCACCACCTCTGATTGACTTTTCAGATCAACAATTACCACCCTTAAAATCTTCCCATTTATAATTTATTCTTGATTCTCCTTTTTTGAGGTTATACCTCCAATTAAGCATTGACGACATTAATGTTCATACACAAACTTAGCAATGAGGTTGTCTGATTGGCCAAAATATGACCACCTTAATTTGGGCTCAGGAGATAGACAGGTGTCAGGAGCACCAGCACTTGGGTGAACAGCCAGTTTTCAAATGAGACATGGGACTATCTACCAACTTCCATTGTGGGAGAAGGAAGAGGTTGCCTCCATTATGATTCCAATATGGGGGGGAAAAGATAATTAAGAGGGGCATTCTTTCATTCCCTTCATTTTCAGTCTTGATGAGGATGTGGAGTGTGTTTTTGCAGAACTAAGACAAGACTATAAGCTCATGATGATGCAGACTGGTGGAGTCATACCTGTGGAATAGACTGACAACAGGTGTTTAAGTATCAACTCCATTGAAATATTCAGAAGGGGATTGTTTCAATAAGTAGTACTGCCCTCTTTTATAGCATTTCTTACATAATGAAAGGCCCAAGGTGCTGCACAGAGAACTCATGCCGAACTGTAGTACCAAGGTTAGGAGAGTTGATTGAAGTAACCAAACCAGGAGATTTAGAAAGACAGCTCCAGAAAGTAAGTTTGTGGTGTGAGGGTTGGTGTCCGAGTGTTCTGGGGGATGAGAATTTCTTCCTACCGGGGGTTCGAGTATCATGAGGTTGGATTCCATATGGTAGGGGCCCTCAGTATTACGGAGGTGGATTCCATATGGTGGGGGCCCTCGGTATTATGGAGGTGGATTCCATATGGTGGGGGCCCTCGGTATTACGGAGGTGGATTCCATATGGTAGGGGCCCTCAGTATTACGGAGGTGGATTCCATATGGTAGGGGCCCTCGGTATTACGGAGGTGGATTCCATATGGTAGGGGCCCTCGGTATTACGGAGGTGGATTCCATATGGTGGGGGCCCTCTGTATTACGGAGGTGGATTCCATATGGTAGGGGCCCTCGGTATTACGGAGGTGGATTCCATATGGTAGGGGCCCTCGGTATTACGGAGGTGGATTCCATATGGTGGGGGCCCTCGGTATTATGGAGATGGATTCCATATGGTGGGGGACCTCAGTGTTACGGAGATGGATTCCATATGGTGGGAGCCCTCAGTATGATGACGGTAGATTCCTTACAATTGGGAGTGCCGAAGTATTACAGGGAGTTGATTCTGTACCATCAGCAAGCCACAGACTGGCGGGGCTGGATTCCTTGCTATTGGGAGTCCCTGATTGTTACAGGGGAGAATTCAGGCAGCGAGAGAAATAAAGTTGGTATGGATCTTTGTAGAAGCAAATGTTCACCACATAGCCTGGAAATGAATAGTGCTGTGTGTGCTGTAGTGTAGAAAGTTAAAATGTGTGCATGGTTTGGTGTTTACGGTTTTGTTGGTGTTTTATAGGTTTTTAGTAGTGGTTGTCCTGTCGTGTTGCTTGTTATAAGTAGCAGGATGTGCCGTTTTATAACAGGAGTATTATGCCATATAGCGTACAATTTATGCTGAAGTGCAGCTATGTGTAACTGGTCCGTCCCACGGGGTTTCATTTCTGTGCCTTACTGAAATCAATTAGAGAAAATTGCTTATGGGCAGATTGGCATTCCTTTCTACATTTTTTTTTTCAAAGTCAGTGTGATTCCTTAAGTCAATTAGGTGTTTCCTGTTGCTGACCGGGTTTCTTTGCAGATTGGAAAACACCTGCTTTTTTTGTAACCAATATAATATATGAAGTGTGACAGGCACGCCCCAAAATCAGTATATTGATACTAGCCGATCTCCCGTGGCATTGCTCGAATGAGTTGGTGGGGGGGGCTACGCTGTTTCAAGCAATTAAATGTGCAGTGTGATTATCTACATATATCTGGGGAAACTAGATCAGCAGACTTGATTACTATTCAAAGTTCATTTAACTATCTCTCGGCTTTAAGCTCGATACAGAGGAGGACGAGAGGAAAGATGATCCAGGTTGCATATAGATGGGATGTAGGAACTGCATGTGGGGCAGTGGGGTGGCTGGTCTCGGTTGGGAGGGTGTCCTGGGGTTTGGGAGCAGCAGGTCGTGGGAGGTCCGGGAGCAGTGACCAAAGCATGAGCCCTGGAAAGGGGACTTCAAGATCCGGTAGGAGTGGGAGAGGGTTCCCAGCATGTGGGAATATCTTTTGGGGGGTGGCGGGGTGGGTGCTCGGTGTTACTGTGGGAGCAGGTACTTGAGCTGTGGCAACATTGGTGTGGTGGCAGCGGTGAAACCACTAAGGGGTGGGGGGGTTGTGGGGCCGTTCTGGGACGGAGGAGGGGGTTGCTGGGTATGGGAGTACTGGGAACTGGGTTGAGTGGTGCCACTGCCAAAGATGCAGTGAAGAGGATTTTCCCAGGAATGGTTGGGGGGGGCAGTCAGGGGAAAGGTACAGGTGCTCAGGGTAGAGGGGTCCAGTTGTGTTCGTGGTTGGGTGGGGTTACTACTCAGTAGTATCTATTTAAATAACACTGATTGTTGCTGGGGAAACCCTATTAAATACTCAACCCCGCTACCAATAAACCCTCAAGGCCAGAGGCCCTCGCGTGCGCTCTCAAAAGCTGCATTTGTCTCCCAGTTTCTGGGATCTAGCTTGAAGTTTTAAATAGCCCTTGGGAATGTGGGGGTGGGTGGTGGGTGGTGTCATCTGGTGGTGAGAGGTTGAATCGGTGGGCAGCGTTGGATTGGAGATCCAGTGACACTAGGTGGAGGGAATGGCAGCAGGGAGAGGGTGATTAGCATTGGGCCACAGTCCAATTGTATTGCTGCTGGATTGTGGACAACAGCGCCACCTACTTCAGAGACCAAGCTTGGAGAAGTCTGTCAGCTCAGTAAAATGAATGGGCAGATTTAGTCATGATCGAAATACACCTGACAGGATAGCATTGCAGGAAGTTACGGTGAGGGCGCAGTGCATCTCCTCCCTCACCTCCTCGCTGCCACCTTTGTTGACATCACCTCCTACCTCTTCTAACCCTCCGCTCCCCACTTGCATACTACCGAGCCCCAGTAAAGATAAGCATATGATATTGTGGTCGCCCTCAAGCGAGCATCAACCAGGTCACTGCTTGAGTATGGGGCCTCAGCCAAACGTTGGCAAGACTTTACACCCAAGGTCATCTGTTTCTAGTGATGTGGATGTAGTTTTAGCATAGGGAAGGTTCAGAACGGGGGGCATTGCCTAATGCCTAGTTTATGAAATAAAATTGTGGTTTTTTTGTAGGGGTGGAAAAAATGCTACTGCAATCCTTATGGTAAATAATGAGTCGATCACTTGTAATATTTAACACAACGCTGGTTACTTTGTGCAGTAAGTGTTGGCAAAGAAGCTTCCTCAGGTGCTCCTCTCTCCAGTGTATTATTTCGGAAGCTCTATTACTAAGTGACGTGGTTTGGAAAATTGCAGTACTATTGGGAAGGTGGTAATCGGTTTTAGAAAGTGAGCGTTAACAGCTGCCACAAGCATTAGTCTGTCGTGAATTTTCTGAACCCCTGGCTTTGCTCAACGCTCCCATCTGCTGGTCACTCTGTGCGCTGTGCTGTGGGATAAAACCCCAGCTGCCTTTTGGCACACAAGATCTGCTGGCTGTCTATTGTCGGGGTTGAATAGATGGATGCAGTTCCTTGTGGGAGCACAGGTTTCTCTATTCTCAGCGGACAACACACTCCAATTTAGTGTTAATACACTCGGTGCGAAAAGGATCAGTGTTTGGAGAGTTTTAACTGTATATAATAAAGCATGATGCGGACATGAACCTGAAGGTACTTGTACCTGAAGAAGGAGCAGCGCTCCGAAAGCTCGTAATTTTAAATAAAACTGTTGGACTATAACCTGGTGTTGTGCGACTTCCTATAATAAAGCATGTAGTGTGCTTTCATCACGCTTTGGTTTTCTTTTTCTCTCCCCAGAATATCAATCATTGACCTGGAGCCTGAAATTTGCAAGCAGTAAATGGATATGTCCATTCAAAGCAGTAGTCTTAAAGGGACAGGCCAGGTTAGCAGCTAAACATCACACCATAATGCAGACCTCGGATGAGCAATGACACAGGAGATCTGCTAGTGTTGTCAAAATTTAATAGTAATTTTTTTTGTCCGAAACTGATCATTTGAATGTTGTAAATGAGACCATCATTTTGCAAATGGACCCTGATTTTACTTCGGGAGAGGGAGGTGGTCCTCCACGTACCTCCGGCCTGTTGAGATACAGTTTAGCTATCTTTCCTCACCATCACCTCAGCTATAGTTGGAACTGGAGCCGGGTTCTGTTACTGTGCAAAAGGCAGCTTCAGTTAACAAATGGTGTTACTAACTTGAGGAACAGGGCTGAGGTTTTCTTGAGGAATCTTGGATTTACAGACACAGTCACCATCTGCTCGCTGGAGCATGGCTCAGCTGCGAGAAGCCAGATAGGTGGATGTTCTGTGTCCGGGAACCTTGGTGCCATTATTTGGGCAACATCATCAGGCTTTTTAGGCTGTGTCATTGACTGGGCTGGCCGTTCTTCTGCCTGCGAATCCTAGAGCAGCCTCATCTCATTCTCAACAATCCCTATGACATTATCTGCCCGTACAATAAAATGCATTTGTAGCAAATCAAACTCTTCTGTTACGTATCATGACCTGCAGTGGTGCTGCTGATCTTTGCAATCTGTAATCGAACTGAGAATGTCTTGAGCAAAGGTTTGCTGTTCTAATAAAAGGTTTTAAAATCTTCTTTGGATGATGGCCATTACCAGCCAAACTCTTCCCTCCCAACGGCCCCCAAAAACCACTAGCAGATTAAAGTGTTGAAGGAGTGTAAATGTTACCTTGCTATCATTCACCTGCATCAGTCCTGTCAAAGTGGATCTGTACTCTGGTGTATGGCAAGATCTTTCCTGACATGTACAAACCAGGCATGAGTTCATCTTTTTGACTTTTATTGCAGGGAAGTACTTGAAAAGGATGCCAAGGACTATGCCGATTCCATCCATGCAGTCTTTGTGGAAACCAGTGCCAAAAATGCCATCAACATCAATGAGCTGTTTGCAGAAATCAGTGAGTATGGCCTCAGCCATTTGAAGTGCTCAAAAGTTAGTTGCTGAAGAGAGTCTGGGTGCCTCAATTTTTCATTCCCTCTTGCCACACCACCCAAGGGAAAAATGCAGTGAGGGTTTTAATATAATTGGACCTGTTGGCTGCCACTGAACTGATGAGAGGTTGCTGATGCCCACCAGGGGGCCTCTGAGCCCAGCTGTTGGCTGACTGCAATCTGGAATCTAAGCAGCTTTACCCATTCATCTCACAACTGCGTTCAACTGAAATTTCGCTGCGCAACTTCGAAGCTGCAAGCCTCTCCTGTGTGAAAGGATGAGGAAGCCAGTCACCATCTCTTCAGAGCTACAAGGTTTGTGTGTGCGCGTGATCAAAACAAATGACGTTTTCTCCCTCCTCTGCGCTTTCATTCCAAGTCCTCAGTTTCGACAAAACCAAACCACAGATGAATCAGCACAAGTTTGTATTGACTTCATTCAGTCACGGGCAGTGCGGTGTCACACAGCAGAAGTATGGGTTTGAACATAGGTTGGCTCCATTTTTCTTTCAGCACCCAGTTCTGTGTTATCAAGAAGGATACCATCATGTGTGCTTAAAAGCTATAATCCCACTCTGATTTAGCAGTAAATCTGTTCCCTTTTATCCTTTGCCAAACAAACAGTGATGTGCTGATTTTTGATGGAGGAGGCCATGACTGATGCAAAGTCAGAATGCCCAGATGTCTGAGTTATTTTACAGTTTCCTTTTTCCCCCCTTCTCTTTAGGTCGCCAGATTCCTTCAACGGCTGTCAATCCAGGAGCAAACAATAAAGGATTCAAGCTGAGGAGACAACCTACTGAAGCAAAGCGTAGCTGTTGCTGACCGTTCTCCATGCTTTGACTGACTCGGAGCAAGCGTGCGAGAAGATGGTGGATCCCTGTAAAACCGGCCTTCCTGCTGTGCTGTCCTCAACAGAAGAATAATCACTGTTCTCAAAATTATTATTGCCTCATTCTTCCATAAAAGTGCTCCAAGCAACACCTTGGCAAGGCACTTTTTCAACTGCTTGTGTTTCACTCCAACGTGTCCAAGAGCAGAGAAACCAATGAACCAGGGAATGGTTTACCTGGTGTCCAACAGCAGTCTGGTGCAGAGGTGCAAAAGAAAACTTAGTATTTTTTTTTTCCATTGCATGTAAATAGACCTCAAGTAATCGCATAAAAAAAAAGGGAAATTGTAAAACTGAAGCACTTTTGTTTCGTTTGTATTTTGTAACCAAGAATCGGACTCCCTTTAAAATGCACTTTGCAGCTCCCCGTCCAGGTGCAGCAATCTGAAGTGATTCCCTCGTTCAAACCCATTGAACCCAGTCTTCAGAAATGCATTCTGTTACGAATATAACTACTCAACATCTTCAAACCTCCAACAAAAGAAGAACTTTTTCCCTGCATTTGAGGAAGACACAGAGCATGACTATTTGAACTCGAGCACTTGGGGATTGAAAGGATCCAAAAACCTCAATCTCCCTCTACGTCTGTTGTCCTCTGCGGCTATTAAGAGTATCCGAGTGAGATGCGTTGCTGCCGCCCTTCTAAGCGGGCAGGCTTCAATACAAGATGCTCCCTGTACTGTTATAAGGAGAAAAAATGTATCTACTCTTAAAGAAGTTTGGCTTTAGCTCCCCCGATGGATGGCTGGCTGGCTCAATGCACCATGTTGTGCGGTCTCCAGCTGGATCTCTAGTCTGTGCTAAGTTATCTGATCTGAGCTGGGTAGGGGGTTCTGCAGTTGACTGGGCAGGGGAAACATTAACTATGGTTCCTGCTCCTGATCACTCTCTGCTGACCCCCCCCCCCCTGCTGAAAATGTGTGCGTGTGGATGTCTGGTGAGGACAGGCTGGAGCTCTGCTTTAGTGTGCTTTATGGTCAGATATCCCGCTGATGCTCGCTGCAGAGCTTCACGCTTGACGTGGAGCCGAGCCGCCTGGTGCCTGTGAAACTGCACCCCAGCAAGAGTCGGCACATTCAGAAGTGGAGGCAACAAGCATCTATATACCAATAGAAATAATGTCTTTCGTCCCGGGGAAGTATTCTTGACCCTTGTGTTGAGTCCTACGACAGTGGATTCTAATTGATGATGAAGGAAAGGCTGCATTTCTGAGTGCGGGGCAAAAGTTTGCACAACTTCTAAAAACCGTTCCCGCTAATGCCTAAAGTCTTGGGTTGGAACCCGAGGAAGGGAATGAAGTAAATAGTGTAGTTTTCTGGTGTCCGATCTGTATGTGACTGTGCTTCTTCAACCATGCTTGCTTAAGTGGATGATGTGTGAGATTTAACAAATAAATCAGAAGGGCGTTAGTACTTTAAGATTTTAAAGGAACAGCCAGATTAACACTAGCTTCCTTGGTCATTCTGACTTCACCACTGTAATTTACAGCAAGTTCGGGCTTTCTGATAGCCAGAGCTACTGGGCTTGGCACTTGACTAACCTATTTGATAAGTATTGACTAACCTATTAGATAAGTATTGTCAGAAAGTGTCAGTAGCTGTGAAAGGGATTGTGTGTCTCTTTTTAATGTAAGAGTGCATTGCATTTACTGTAGAGGTATCAGCAAGGCACAGTTGGTTATCATGGAAGAGTGCAAATCAGGGTGCTAAATCCAAGTCCGTTTATGCACTATCAATTTGGTCAGAGTTAAATGAATGCTGCTAGGTTTAAGCTCTTCAAAAGGGCATCTTCTCACCATTTTATTGGAGTTACCCATAGGCCAACTACCGAGGGTAGGGGGAGAAGAGTTTCTGAGGGTTAATCTATGTATCTCCTTTTCTGGTCTCTCATCCCCTCCACCAAAGAGCCTATTGATGTATTTTTTTTCCTTGCTGTATTTGGTCTACCTGAAATGCACAGTCCTGGTTTGCAAGCGAAGCCCGTCATTTAGGAGGGAATCGCAAACCTTTCAAAATGGCTGAATTGCAACTTTCTTGAGAAACCTGCCATTACATTAGCGATTCCAACTGCTCCTTTGGTTTTCAGTGAATGTGGATTAGCCTAACCCAGGCCGAGCTGAGCCAGGCCAGTTAGTTATCTTTAAAGTGTGGTTATTTTTGACTTTTTTGACAATTTTAGTTTGAGTTTTTATTTTGGCTTTCATCAAGGTCGCAGACAGCGGGGATTGCTTTGTACAAAGGAAGATGGGAAGCCGTGCACAACTGAGTAGGTGAGTGCGGGCCTGCAGTTATATTGCTTTTGCAAGCAATGAGAAAATGAGTGTGAAATCCAGGTGAAAAGTTGTAGTGTGTAGTCCCGGCACTCTGTGTTTTATAGACTGTCGGCATGTACACAAGCGCCCATGTCGGCAAGGTGTTCCATTTCTGCTGCAGTACCGTGTGACCAGCCTGCTGGGATGGCGGTCTGGGTACGTGGGTCGGTTTGTTATGTTGGTTGAGGGATAAATACTGGGGAGAACTCCCCCTGCTCTTTTAAATAGTGCCGTGGGATCTTTTACGCCCACCAGAGGGCTGACGGGGCCTCTGTTTAACATCCCATCCAGAAGACGGCACCTCCGACAGTGCAGCACTGGAGTGTTAGCCTCGATTTTGTGCTCATGTCCGTGAGGTGGGACTTGAACCCACAACCTTCCGACTCCGAGGCAAGAGTGCTACCACCGAGCCACAGCTGACGCCTGAGCAGCAAGTACACCCAAACAGTACTTAGCAGCACTGTTTTCCAGAAGGCCAGCATGGGGTGTACAAATGAGAGAGTTTACATTAAGGCAGGTTTATGGTCCTGTTGCAGTTTCCCCCACCCTTCTCCCTCTCCTCCATGCTAAGGGTAATTGTTTCTAAAAGTGGAATACAATGCTAGCTTTCATAGCCAAATAAAATTCAATGTATTTGTTCGAATGCCTAATGCTGTCAGTGACAGAGTCTGTATACTGTTGCAGGAAACCCATCTGAGCACTTGCAGAGGTGAGCTCCAGACACTGCTTAATGAATGGATTCAAATCCACCTTGGTACAAGCAATGCAAGGAGAGCTCAAAGGGGAGTGAGTTTGTTTCTTCGCATAAAAGCTGTTTTAAAAAAAGCAGTCCTTTGCTGATTGATTCTTAAATACAGACCTGTAGTAGTTATTAATATTTATTACAACATCCTTCATTCTGCAAAGAGGGAATCTGATCCAAGGTATTTAAGGCAAGGATAATATGAAAGTAAGATGATATGTTTGAGTTGATGAAGATAGATAGAACTAGAGGCCACCCATATAAAAAGAGGAAGGAGGGAGTGAGGTTGGATGTCTAGACTGTTTTCATGTTCCCAGAGGTTGATCGACCTGTGGAACTGGACTCGAGAGTGTACTGGACACTGACTCTTTACAGTCCTTCAAGAAGGTAATAAATGGGCTTCTGGAATGGGGGTGATCACAGCCCATGGAAGGTAAATCATTCTAATTATTAAATGGGTTTGAGGCCACCTCGGGCTTGCTGAATTGCTATGAGGGGGTCAGAGAGGAATTTTTGACGGAGACCTCCTGAATTGACTGCCAGGAGGTGGAGGGGAGGAAGGCTTAGTGTGTGGGATTGGAATCAGCCGAAGGATTTGGCAAGTATGTAAGGGCCTGATGGCAACACCATAAAGAATGCAGCTTAGCTTGTGGAGTCTGATAGCAGCAACCATTGTTGTAGTTTAACACCTGGCTTTTTATGCAGCCACTTCAGCTGAACCTAGTCAGCCAGTGATTTCCAACATATTTCATTTTTTTCTTCTTCGTAAGGCTCAACTAGCATCAGCTGAGGACCTCTCACAGTGCTTACAGGAGGACACTGTCTCTTTAACAGCCTCCCCTGCAGTTGACAATGGTAATAAGATGGGGTGGGGCTGTCTACAGTGAAATTGGACACTGGGCAAGTAACTATGTACTTTACACAAATCAATTTGAACTAAGGACAGTCAGTCTGTCTGGAGCACTTAAAGATAATTCCACAGCTGCTTATTGAACGTCTCTCCATTGTGTCCCAACTGGTAGCATATACAGGGCTGTCACATGGAACAGTCCTCCTCATTTGCTAGATTGTTCCTAAGAACTGATCTAAGGCTCTTGCAATAAGCCTCCCCTTTCTAAAGTTTGACTACTTTATTCTGCTCCTGTCTGGAAGGTGTAGAATGAAGATGAAAGTTAGATTACCGACCTTGTCGGGTTGTCTTTCTTCGCTGTGCCTGCTCCACACCCTAATCCCATCCATCCACCCGAGACCTGCAGGGCTGTAGATTTTGGGGATGGGTGTTAGTGTTAAGTGGTTAGTTAGTTTCAATTTAACCTTGTTAAACTGAGGCAGATCCTAGGGATTTATACAATGTACGTAAGCCACTACGTACAGCATTGTCTATCTCCAGTGGTATTGAAGTGCATGCTGTGTGTGTGATTTCCCAGAATCAGTTATGCTAGGCTATACTTCTGCAGTTTGTGGAGACTGTATCTGTGCCACCTATGCCCCAAGTGCAATTTCATTTTACATTAAAGAATTGTAAAAATTTCTGCACAGGTAGACAGTATTTGCTCCATTGTACCTGTGCTAGTGTTAGCTTGGTTAGGCTATCTAATCTAATCTAATCCCTTTTCTCTACTGTTTCCTTTCATATTCTTCCTTTCCAAATACTCATCCAGTTCCCATTGAAACAATGCTCTAGTCTTTGCCTCAGTAGCCACTTGTGGGAAAGCATTCCTTGTTCTGATGACCCTCGAGTTTAAAAAAAAAAAAAAACTTCTTCCACCTCCCAACTCCATTCTTGTATTTCCTGTGTCCACACCACTTGTTACCAATACACCAACCAATGGAAACTTCCACTTTTTACCTCCTCAAAACCTTTCATAATCTTTTAAGATTCCCCTTAGTTTTCTCTCTTCCATTGAAACCCCCAAGTTTCCTCATAATTATCATTCCTTATATTAGTCTAGTGAATCTTTGCTGTACTCTCTCCACTGCTCCTATATCCTTCCTATAAATGAGTGCCCTGGGCTGCATTCAATACTGTAACTGTGGCCTAATCAATATCTTTTCCAAATTCAATATCACTTCCTTCCTTTTACATTCAATAGCACCAGTTCACCGTTCCTTTTCCCAAAATATAGTGCTTTACATTTCTCTGTATTGAGCTGCCAGCTCTCTGCCCACTCCACAGACGTGCCTTCCTGCAATCTCTTGCATTCTTCCTCACAGTTTACTATGCCCCTAATTTGGTATCGGCAAGCTGATATCACTCCTCTTGTGTCCGGGTCCAAATTATTAATATAATTGACAACAAGAGCTCCCAGCTCAGATCCTCGGGGCATACCACTACCCACATGCCACCAATCTAAAAAGCCTGCACTTATTCCTCCTCCTTGCTTTCTGTCTCCTAGCCATCTCTCTATTTATAGTCACATTCCTTTAATACCTTATGCCTTCATTTTTTATATGCACCTCTTGTGTGGCATTTTTTATCAAAAGCCTGAAAATCCATATATGCAACATCCACTGCATTCACTTTCTGATTTCCACAAATTTAACTAAATTGTTCACTGATAATATTTAACTGATTTAGCAAACGTGGCCTGCCCTCTACAAATCCACACTGACTGTTCCTGCCTGATCACTTTCCCCTTTCTTGAACAGGGGTGTAACATTTGACACTATCCAATCCTTTGGACACTTCCTGTTTCCAAAGATTATTAGAAAATGGCAAGTTAGTGTCTCCGCTGCCTCCTCCCCAGCCTCTTGCTTATTCTGGGATGGATACAGTCTGGGATGGATACCATCAGGGCCTGCTGACTTTTTTTTATTCTCTCAGTCCCATTAACTTTTTGATAGTTTCCTTTTGAATATTTATCTCCAGTAGTGGGTGTTCCACACTTTCCTCCGGTGCTCCGACAGTTCCGATGTCCCACCAAAACAGAATGGTAATTCATCTAATTTGTGGGGTCTTGCTATGTGCAAATTGGCTGCCACATTTGCTTACTAACTAATGGTGACTGCACTTCAAATGTAATGAATTGCCTGATGCTTTGTTTGTTGCCCTCCAGTCTTTGATAGTCACTCTTACCATTCCTAATCTTGCTTTTTACTTCCTTTCTATATCTTGTATAATTATCAGATTTCTTTTGTATTATTTCCCCTATATTTATCATACATCTTAGCAACTCATGTTTGCTCTAACTACTCTATTTATCCATGGAATCCCAGCTTTTGGTGCAACCCTTTATTCCTATTTGGAATGTATTTAGCCTGTGCCTTATCCATCTGGTATTTAAATATCTCTCACTGCTTGTCTGCTGTTTGATCTGTTACTTTTTCCAACCAATTAATCTGGGCTAGGTCCCCTTTTAGAGTACTGAGACTGTATTGGGCTCTATAATATAAGAAGGATATTGAGACTTGAGAGGGTACAACGCAGATTCATTAAAATGCTGCCTGGTATGAGACTTAAAGTTGGGGCTTTTTTCATTAGAACAACGCAGATTACGGAGCGATCTGATGCAAGTGTTTAAAATTATGAAAGGATGGGACATAGTGGCTAGAAGCAGAGTGTTTCCAATAGTTGATGGGTCTGGAATGAGGAGCCACAAATACAAAATGAAACATAAGGGCCTAGAGTTTCCGCTCGATTTAATGGCGTAACCAGCGCATAAGATCGGAATTTTAAGCGCAAATTACGTTCAGCGCAACACTAGTTTCCTCGATCTTTTGCGCTAGTTTTAGAGCATGCTTGAAGCTGGCCACGCCCCCAGGGTGAGTTAATCGCCATTGGGAGTTTCCGCGAATTGCGCTCGTTTGCAGGCCTTCGAGGACGCTCCAAAAATTAAGCTGGCTCTTTTGGGCACAAGGACACTAATAGGTACATTTTGAAAGGTTTTAAATTTTTTTAACTTGCTAAGGAACTCACTACTGTACCTCAATCTAACTAAAACAGTTTTGTATATATTTGTCAATTTCAGTAATTTAAAATCAGGTTACTCACAGGTGGTGGATTGACACTGATTTAAAATGCTTATTTTTTGTGAAACACATTTTCAGCTGTTTTAATCAAACTTTAGCAAGTTACCACATAAATATATCAAGGAACTTTTTTTTTAATGTTTTTAAAACGCCACCTGATTACACTGGTTTTGGCAGATTTTACATTTGGCGATTATGCAATTGAGTTTGAGCGGCAACTCGCGGCAGGAGGGGAAACTTTTTTTTTCAAAATGGGCGAAATTTTGGGCGTAATTTGCGCCGGAAACACCCAAAGCGGAAACTCTACCACGCGACATTTAGAACAGAGGGCAGGAGAAACTTCTTGAGTTGTGAGGCTGTGGAAGTCACTTTCAGGGTTAGCGGTTGAGGTAGAAACTGTTGGGTAGGTAGATGAAGGAAAAGGGGATAAACGGATATGGGAACAAGGCAGACAAATGTGATGAGGACAGTTTGGTCACCTGAAGGGTAAATGCTGACTGGTTGGGCCGAATGGCCTATTTCCATGTTGTAATTTCTATGTATTTGTGTGAAATGTATATTTCATTTTCATTTTTTTAAATGATTCTTTGGGCAAGTAGGGCAGCAGTGGATCATTCTAAAATCAACATTGGGGCAGGACAGCTTAGCCATGGCAGCATTCTTCAATGAAGGTCCACTGGGAGACAAAATGTAAGTGACCATGGCGATACTGCATCCAAGGGCAGGGAGCAAGCAAGCATATGTCTGAGGGCAAGGGATATCAGTCATAGTTTGTGCTTTCAGAGCTAGATTCCCAATACTATCTTATTGCACTGTTGTTAAAAGGGTGGAATGATGCCCTCACCAATACACAGTATATTCCATCCATTGATATTAGGAGTTTTTACCTGTATCTTTCGACTGAGTAAGGAGCAATGAAGGCAGCAAGGGGGCAGTGCAGGGCATGACGGCAGCAAGGAGGTAAGGTCCCATCCAGATTCCAATCCTCAGCTCGTGCAGTGCTTCTGAGGTACGGCCCCTTGCACATTCTTACGCAATCGGCTTCAACAGCTGTCATTTCAGAGTGAGTATAAATGAGGAATTCCCAATTCTACAAAGTCCGCTTCCTGGTTTTTTTTAAATCAAAAAAATTTATCCAATTCAGGTAGACTTGATGGACTCCAAGACATTAAAAATGTCACATGTTAATTATGTGAAGAACAGTAAGGCTGATCTATAATTCCAAAGTGTGTTGCAGTGCGCAGAAATCTTACTTGCAGCAAGAGTTCATGATGCGGAGATGCCAGTGTTGGACTGGGGTGGACAAAAATGAGAAGTCGCACAACACCAGGTTATAGTCCAACAGTTTTATTTAAAATTACGAACTTTCGAGTTGCAGCAAGAGTTGATATTGATAGAAGGTTAAGGGGGTGATGTTATAAAGGTGGTCAAATAATTGGCAAAAGAACCAGAGGGGAGATGAGATTTTTTTTTATGCAGTGAGTTATAATGATCTGGAATACACTGCCTGAAAGAGTTGTGGAGGCAGATTCAATAATAACTTTCAAAAGGAAATTGGATATGTACTTGAAGGGGAAAATTTTGCAGGGCTATGGGGAATGGGACTGATTGGCTAGCTCTTTCAAAGAGCTGGCACAGGCACAATGGGCTGTATGGCCACCTTCTGTGTTGTATCATTCTATGATTTGGCTTTATAGTTGTGTTTGTAATATTCCAACCTAGTTTATGTAAAGGAGTTCTGTGTGTGTCTTTGAGCAATGCTATAATGTATCCTTATTCTTCAGGAAAGTATTGTGTTGGCTCTATTTGTTTATTTAGACCAGGCCTAATCCAGCTGGCACCCTGTACTGTCTTTCCAATCAATGGAAGCACATGCTGTTTAACAACTGGAGAAGGAAGGGATTAGGGAAAATCTGGCTTCATGTCAGTGAGAACGGACAGCTGGACTCTGCTTAACCAGTTCCCCTCTAAATTGCCAATGGTTCAAACTGGTTATAAATTGGCGAAGTGCGTGTGCCAGAGTCACACTCTGGGCGCCCGAGTCGTAATATTAGTAAATCTTGCCACCAAGCAACTTGAGGCAGACAGTTGAGCTGTTCCATCTTGCAAGTTGTGGACAAACTTGTCAGCTGAGTGAAGCTGTTGCACCAGCTCTTGTGAATGTGAAATACTCCCAGCAGCGAATGTATGAAGGCAAACACCTTCAGTATTTGTGAGATTCGTCTTGTGTTCGCGTCTGTACAAGAGCACAGCTGGGGAGGGAGGAGCAAATTTTAGCTGTTGTACCATTTTGTTTCGATCTTGCCTGTGGTCTGTGCTATCGTGCGTGTGTGTAAAAGACCCCTGTAAAATCCCATCCAAAACTTCACCATCCTCGTTCAAAAGCTTCCGTCCAACAAATTGCTCCCGTTTGTGTCGGGAGGAAGGTTGCCATTTATGTATCCATGTTGAGGGGACTGGAGCACAAAAGCTGCTGCTAGAGGAGGATCCTGCTCTGATACGGTGCAGCTGGTGGGTCCAACTTTAATGGAACTGCTTCACTTGGAGGGAATCCGAGGGAGTAAGTGATCGTGTATAAGAGAACCACGCCCTCTGCTGCTCTTCCTCTCTCTTCTCCCCCCCCCCCCCCCCCCCCCCCTCAATTACACTTTTATTCCCAAACATTTGCATTCTTCTATGGGATTATATGTTTTTGGTACATCTTTGTCAATTTTGCTAATGGGCACATTGTACCCATAGGAAGATTCAGACTTGAGCTGGTGGACTTTTATGTTGCACCAGTGTGCTTGTATAATGCTCTTTAAACCAACACTTCAAATTGCTCCTGTCATGACCCCAATAGTTCTACATCACCCTCCTGTTAAACAGCTCCAGATGCCCCCTCTCTGGTTTGGAAGGACAGAATCTATAACTCTGTGTGGGTGTTTTTTTCTTGGCTCAAATGGGCACTACAAAAATTTCACATACTCACCGTGACCCTTGGAATCCTCGTGAGTGCACTCTGACAAATGCTCCCTGGTTAAGCAGTGAGGTGACTTGTTCACAGCTGACCGTCGAGTACATGCCAAATACCAATTCTTTATATTTCGTGGTCTTCTCAATAGAAACCTGCAGTAACCCCTCAATGATTGTAGAGCAAAGTATTCTAGCAGAAAGGTATGCAGTTTGAAAATAGCCCCTCTGGTGTTGCATGTTAAAAGCTGAGGCAACTGATTCAAGTATCCTCTTGTTGCACATCAGTCCAGCACGATATTATAAATGAGTAGAAATGGCCAGAAGTTCTGTGTGTGTGTCTGTCTGTCTCATTTGAAATCACCCTTCTCCTCCCCTCCTTAGCTTTCATTTCCCATCGCTCCTGGTGCAGGTGACTCGCTGACCCAGACAGAGGAGTGATGTTTGTTGGTGCCATTCTGTAGCCCCCACCGTTAAATGCAGGCTTTGTGGAGAGGAACCATGCCATTTGTTTATAAGCCGCACAGCATTTCATAGCCCCGTTTGGGAATGCCGTGAGTTTTCGTGCATGAAGCACACTTTCTGGCTCAGTATCTATTTATCTCAATTTCACCAAATGGCTGGAGCGCCAGTTTGTGTCTGAAGTTGTGCATTGTTCACACGCTTGTATGACCAGGGCAGCACTGATTGACTGACTCTGTGGGCACCCCGCATGCAATATTGTAACTTCTCTCGTGTGCTCTCCCTATATTTTTTTTTTTAACTTTTCCCATCAATGTGTGGATCTGTGTGTTAGCAGCTTGCTCTCCAAGGATTTGATGGCTGGCTTTTGACCCCTGTTGTAATCCAGTCGGAGCTTGTTTATTGAATGTTGTTGCACTTAAAGGAGAATTCATATTACAGTACCAGTTTTGGGTTACATCTTTATCCTTCACAGGGCAGTCTCTCCACACAGTGTTGCTCTGTTCTTTGAGTGTGTGTCTCACAGTTGTGATCAGATCATTTTCAGTAACAGAGCAACCAACCAACACAACAGGTTCCAACCCCAGCAGCTTTTTAATGTCTAACTGTAAAATTGTTTGCCAGTCTGATGAACTGGGGGGGGAGGTGGGGGTGGAAATGTGTACAAGTCCTGCCCACAATCCTGCCGATACGTGTTACAGAAATGTGCAGCCAGCATCTCTTCAGAGTAAGGGATACAAGGGGGCTGACACTTGAAGGTACTTGTAATATAACCACACACCTCCAATCGCTGGCCTTGTTGGAATATTACTGCCAGGGCTCTGATGTGAACGTGAACCGACCCAAACCAGGCAGAGCTGAGAAGATGGGTGCGGTGTATCATCACGTCACGAAGCTAACTGCACAGCTACATTGGGCTGCCCACCAAAGTCGACCCACGGTTTAAATCAGACTGTTCTAGTTGTGTGAAAGGTTTCTGCAAGCTCGTAACTTTCCAAATACATAAAAGCTAAGGGATGGGGGTCTGTATTTTAATTAAGACAATTCTTTTAGTGCCGAGCCATCTGATTAAAATGCAGCAAAAAGCGAGGAAGGTCACTCCCCAAAGGCAATCCGATTTAATCTGAAGTCCAGTATACTGTATCTGTATGTAATAAATTAAAAATCTTGCAGCTCTGCACACTTCCTGTCTGCTTTTTTCATTTTGAATTCCCTTGCCCACATTTATACTGAAATCTGCCTAAATGAACTTGTTACATTACAGCGTGCCCCCCCCCCTTCAAGGTGATGCACTGGCAGGAGGGTACAATTACTACATCACAAGTGCACATAGTCAGTCTCTTATAATTGTGGGTGTGAGTTTATAATGGTAATATAAAAATAAGGGTGGAACGTATGACTTTAAAATGGAGTCTGAATTACATCTGCACGCCCTGGTCCAATAACCCCTGGTCTCTGATCCCTCTTCACCTGAAACCTATGGACAGGTTTGACTGCCTGTGTGCAACACCATGCGTTATTGACTAGTAGCTATAAAATGTAAATGTTCTGGACAAGCCTGAGCAAAATGTGCAGGCCTGACCTATATGTCCTCCCATACTCTGATCAACCAAAAGCCTGGTGGTTTTGCTTTTGAAGCCCTTCAAGTTAGCAAAGAAATGTTCGCCTCTAATTATTGCACTCACTCTCTGATCGCGGGCACTTGTTTTCAACTGTTACAAAGCAAACTCATCCAAAGATGTGCCGCCGTTTTTCTAATTGTACTCGCTGCCTCCATTTATCGTGCGGCATCCAAAAGCACAAGTGGCGGAACCTGCTCCCTGGCCTTGTCCAGCCTGACCGTGTGTGAGCAGCCACAAGGTGTTGCACCCAGATTATCCTTCCTGCTGGGCAGCGAAGCGTGGGTACGAGCCAGGAGGTGGTACACATTGCAGCTTAAGACTGCTTCGCCACAGAGCATGTGTTGGAGTGGTTGAGCATGGACTGTTTCTGTGCTGTATATCCTGTGTGTTCTGGCTCACCAATGCATTTCAGCATATACAGTGTTGTCATCAGTACAGTATATTGGTGCCAACTTGGAAAGGGTGGTGGGGGGGGTGGGGTGAAGTAATCACAGGTCAATACACTTTTTAATATTGTGCCAATACTGGAATGTGTGATGAAACTTGCGCTTGACTCTACATCCAACTTCAGGGGAGCAATGTCCGTGTGCTGTTCCCCGGCTGTTACAATTGGACTGGGGAGTTGGTCTCTTGAAGTGCGTTTCTGTTTAAACCATGGGACTAACTCTTCATGCTCACATTATGAACAAAACTGGTTTCCTCATCCCAATGGCCAAATAGCATTCCCGTATTTTCATGGGCCTGCAGTGACATCAGGATTTTGGCATGTAGGCCTGTTTGCACCACTGAGTACAGACCACAGAAGGAGGGGGTTGGCTGCTGCATTCCTATGGTGCAAGGGAGTTTTCGGTTAATTCTCTGAAATGGCCACACCTCCGGTGACAGCTCTGTAACCAGCATTACTTCACTCTCGTGTTGCACAGCTGAAAATGCTCTCCCCAGACATAGCCCAAGTTTGACAAGAGTCTAGAATTGTACTGCTGACTGCTTTTAGTTCAAGTGGATACTGTAGATAATTGATGCATACACACCATTATGCTTAACTGAATCCTACTGACCGCACTGGTACAAATCCAAGCCCGCAATTCATTTTGCTTTATTGCATGAAATATTGCCTAATTACTAGTTGTGAAGGAATTAATTTTTTTATTTTTTTTTGCTTCGCTTCTCTGAAGGGTAGGAATAGACGAATTTAAAACTTGGGCTGGTCCCAGACAGAAATGACTCGTTTAACCAGTGTACCTACATAATATGTTACTCTTAACACCAGAAAGCCAGGTGTATAACCTGTTTAACTATTAAAATTTGTTGTACTGAAGTGTATCGCCCATATTTTACTTTGCAACCAGTAGATTAACGTAACACATCAATACAGACTCGAGTTGCAAAGTATGCATTTATGTCTTATGTAGCTAATAATTGCTAAAATCACTACACGGTCCGTGATGTATTTTCTAATGTGCAAGAGAAAGTTGTATGCGGTTTATTAATAAACTTACTACATTTTTTTGTTTATTGATCCGTGGCCTGTTTTGGTGTTCAGATGTACCATGTAATACAGAACGCACGTAGTACTGGGTCCGATATCCCAGTGGTTATGGCAACCCACCATGGCAAGTTGTGAAACTGAATTCAATAAATCTGGTGGTTTGTGGGCTTGTAAAAAGCCAACTGGTCCCACCCCAAACGTGGTTGGCTCTTAACTGCCCTCTAAAATGGCCAGTTGTGTCAAACTGCTACAAAGAATAAAATCGGACAGTCCACACGGCTGTGACTTGGGCATTGGCACACCCAGCCCAGGTGATGCTGCAAAATTGGGGGTTTTGCGACAATCCAACTGCTTCTTCCTCACTCACTGATACCAGCTCTTTACTCCAGATTTATTTTAACTGAATTCAATTCTCAAACTGCCATGGTGAGATTTTAACTTGTGTTCTCTGGAATAGTAGTCGAAGGCTCTGGATTACTAGTCTTGTAACCTAACCAATACACTACCATGCCCCCATTCTTGAACTGCCAACTTTAACTGCCTGTGTATCTGCACACCAAGATCCCTTTTGCTTCTCTACATTTAAAATCTTGCTATTCAAGGTGTAATACATTACCGTATTCTTTCTTCTAAAATGTATTTAAATTTTTCTCTTGAACTGTATCTGCCCTTGTCACAATGCCAAACTCCCCAAATTCACATCCTGAACAAATTTTGATACTGTTTCCTCAATTCTGAAAGCACTGACCTGGAGAACACCACTAACCACATCGTTTCAGTCTGAGGAACCTCCTCTTACTCCTTCCCTTTGCTCCCTATCCACGTAGCTACATTCTCCTTAATTCTAATTTCCATTATCTTTGCTTTAAGTTTCTTAAATGCTGCCTTATCAAACATTCATTCAAACATCCATATAAACCACATCCACTGCATTTCTTTTATCTATCCTCTACTATTTCTTCAGAGAGTGGTATTCTAGGTTTTATTAATAGGGGCATAGAGTATAAAAGAGGTAATGCTAAACCTATACAAATCATTGGTTCAGCTGCAGTTAGAATATGGTGTGCAGCTGTGTACACCTTTAAGCACGGTGTCGAGGAAAGAACATAAGAAATAGGAACAGAAGTAGGTCATTTGGCCCTTTGAGCCTGTTCTGCCATTCAGTAAGAACATGGCTGATCATGTACGTCATCTCCACTTTCCTGCACTATCCCCATATCCCTTGATTCCCTTAATATCCAAAAATTTATCGATCTTTGTCTTGAATATACTCAACGACTGAGCCTCCACAGCCCTCTGGGGTAGAGAATTCCAAAGATTCACCACCCTCCTGAGTGAAGAAATTTCTCCTCATCTCAGTTCTAAATGGCTGACCCTTATTCTGAGACTGTGACCTCTGGTTCTAGACTTCTCAGCCAGGGGAAACATCCTCCCTGCATCTACCCTGTCAAGCCCTGTAAGAATTTTGTATGTTTCAATGAGATCACCTCTCGTTCTGAACTCTAGAGAATATAGGCCTAGTCTACTCAATCTCTCCTCATAGGACAATCTCCCCATCCCAAGAATCAGTCTGGTGAACCTTCGTTGCACTCCCTCAATGGCAAGTATATCCTTCCTTAGGTAAGGAGACCAATTAGTACACACTACTCCAGGTGTGATCTCCTCCGAGCCCTATATAATTGCAGTAAGACGTCTTTACTCTTGTACTCAAATCCTCTTGTAATAAAGGCCAACATACCAGTCGCTTTCATAATTTCTTGCTGTACCTGCATGTTAACTTAGTGATTCATGTACAAGGACACCCAGGTCTCTCTCAACACCAACATTTCCCAATCTCTCACCATTTTAAAAAATACTCTGCTTTTCTATTTTTCTTACCAAAGTGGATAACTTCACATTTCTCCACATTATTCAATTTGCCATGTTCTTGCCCACTCATTTAGTCTGTCTATATCCCCTTGAAGCCTCCTTGCATCCTCACAACTTACATTCCCACCCAGCTTTGTATCATCAGCAAATTTGGAAATATTACATATGGTCCCCTCATCCAAATCATTGATGTAGATTGTGAATAGCTGAGGCCCAAGCACTGATCCTTGCGGTACCCCACTAGTACCCTGCCAACCCGGAAATGGCCCGTTTATCCCTACTCTGTTTTCTGTCCGTTAACCAATCCTCAATCCATGCTAGTATATTACCCCCAATCCCATGAACCCTAATTTTGTTTAATAACCTCTTGTGTGACACCTTATCGAATGCCTTCTGAAAATCCAAATACTGTACACCACATCCACTGGTTCCCCCTTAACTATTCTGCTAGTTACATCCTCAAAAAAACTCTAACAGGTTCGTCAAACCTGATTTCCCTTTCATAAATCCATGTTGACTCTGCCCAATCCTATTATTTTCTAAGTGCCCTGTTTCCATGTCCTTAATAATAGATTCTAGCATTTTCCCTACTACTGATGTCAGGCTAACTGGTCTGTAGTTCCCCGTTTTCTCTCTCCCTCCTTTCTTAAATAGTGGGTTTACATTTGCTACCTTCTAATCCACGGAAACCATTCGAGAATCTATGGAATTTTGGAAAATGACAAGCAATGCATCCACTATCTCGATAGCAACCTCTTTCAAAACCCTAGGATGCAGGCCGTCAGGTCTAGGAGATTTATTGGCTTTCGGTCCCATTAATTTCTCCAGTATTTTTTTACTAATTTCTATCAGTTCCTCATTCTCGTTAGAGCCTTGGTTCTCCACTATTTCCAGGAAGCTTTTTGCGTCTTCCGTGAAGACAGACACAAAGTATTTGTTTAATTTCTCTGCCATTTCCTTATTCCCCATTATAGTTTCTCCTGTCTCAGCTTGTAAGGGACCCACATTTACTTTCGCTAATCTTTTTCTTTTTACATACCTATAGAAGCTTTTACACTCTGTTTTTATGTCTCTCGCTAGTTTGCGCGCTCATTCTATTTTTCTTTTTTTTAGTCAATTTCTTGGTTCTCCTTTGCTGAATTGTAAAATCCTCCCAATCCTCAGGCTTACTACTCTCTTTGGCAACATTATAAGCCTCTTCCTTTGATCTAATACTATCTTTGACTTCTCTTGTTAGCCTCGGTTGGACCACTTTTCCTGTGGGGCTTTTGTGCCTTAAAGGAATGTATATTTGTTGTAAATTATGTATTAATTCTTTAAATGCTAGCCATTGCTTCTCTACCGTCATACCTTTAATGTAGTTTCCCAATCTCCCTTAGCCAACTCATCCCTCATACCTACGTAGTTTGCTTTGTTTAGATTTAAGACCCTAGTTTCGGATTTAACTAAATCACTTTCAAACTCAATATAAAATTTTATCATATTATGGTCACTCTTTCCTAAAGGCCCCTTTACTACAAGGTTATTAATTAACCCTTTCTTATTGCACAATACTAGATCTAAAATAGCCTGTTCCCTAGTTGGTTCCTTAACATACTGATCTAGAAAACTATCTTGTATACATTCCATGAATTCATCCTCCACACTATTACTGCAAAGTTGGTTTGCCCAGTCTATATGTAGATTAAAGTCCCCCATGATTACTGTATTACCCTTGTTACATATGCCTCTAATTTCCTGATTTTATACTATGCCCTACATTACAACTACTGTTTGGGGGCCTATAAACAACTCCCACCAATGTTTTCTGCCCCTTACTATTGCTTAGCTCCACCCAAACTGATTCTACTACTTGATTTTCAGAGCTAAGATCCCATCTCTCTACTGTCTTTATCCCATCCTTTATTATCAGGGCTACCCTGCCTCCTTTTCCATTTTGCCTATCTTTTCTAAAAGTTAAGTATCCTGGAATATTTAGTTCCCAACATAACATAAGAAATAGGAGCAGGATAGGCCACTTGGCCCCTCGAGCCTGCTCTGCCATTCAATAGGATCATGGGCTCAAAGACACTTCCCTGCCCACTCCCCATAACCCTTCACTCCCTTATCTTGCAAAAATCTGTCTATCTCCACCTTAAATATATTCAATGACCCAGCCTCCACGGCTCTCTGGAGCAGAGAATTCCACAGATTTACGCCCCTCTGAGGGAAGAAATTCCTCCTCATCTCAGTTCTAAAAGGGCGACCCTTTATTCTGAAACTATGCCCCCGAGTTCTAGATTTCCCCACGAGGGGAAACATCCTCTCTGCATCTACCTTGTCGAGCCCCCTCAGTATCTTGTATGTTTCAATAAGATCACCTCTCATTCTTCTAAATTCCATTGAGTATAGGCTCAACCTTTCTTCATAAGTCAACCCCCTCATCTCTGGAATTAACCAAGTGAATCGTCTCTGAACTGCCTCCAATGCAAGTATATCCTTCCTTAAATAAGGAGACCAAAACTGTACGCAGTACTCAAGGTGTGGTCTCACCAATACCCTGTACAGTTGTAGCAGGACTTCCCTGCTTTTATACTCCAACCCCCTTGCAATAAAGGCCAACATTCCATTTGCCTTTTTGATTACTTGCTGTACCTGCATGCCAACTTTTTGTGTTTCGTGCACAAGGACCCCCAGGTCCCTCTAAACTGAAGCATTTTGTAATCTCTCGCCATTTAAATAATTTTGCTTTTTTATTTTTCCTGCCAAAGTGGATAACCTCGCACTTTCCCACATTATACTCCATCTGCCAAATGTTTGCCCACTCACTTAGCCTGTCTATATCCCTTTGCAGGTTCTTTGAGTCCTCTGCACAACTTGCTTTCCCACCCATCTTTGTATCATCTGCAAACTTGGCTACATTACACTCTGTCCCTTCATCCAAGTCATTAATGTAGATTGTAAATAGTTGAGGCCCCAGCACCGATCTCTGTGGCACCCCACTAGTTACTGTTTGCCAACCGGAAAATTACCCGTTAGTTAGCCAATTCTCTCTCCCTGCTAGTATATTACCCCCAACTCCGTGAGCTCTTATCTTATGCAGTAACCTTTTATGTGGCACCTTATCGAATGCCTTCTCGAAATCCAAATACAACACATCCACTGGCTCACCCTTATCCGCCCTGCTCGTTACATCCTCAGAGAACTCCAGAAAATTTGTTAAACATGATTTCCCTTTCATAAAACCATGCTGACTCTGTTTAACTGCATTATGATTTTCCAAATGACCTGCTACTGCTTCCTTAATAAAGGACTCCAGCATTTTCCCAATGACAGATGTTAGGCTAACTGATCTATAGTGTCCTGCTTTCTGTCTCCCTACTTTCTTAAATAGGGGTGTTACATTTGCGGTTTTCCAATCTGCTGGAACTCTCCAGAGTCCAGGGAATTTTGGTATATTGCAACCAATACATCCACTACTTTTAAGACCTTGGGATGCAGGCCATCTGGTCCAGGGAACCTGTCGTCTTTTAGTCCCATTATTTTACCAAGTACTTTTTCCTTCGTGATAGTGATTGTCTTTAGTTCCCCCCTCCCTGTGGTCCCTTGATTATCCATTATTGGGATGTTGTTGGTGTCTTCTACCGTGAAGACAGATACAGAATATTTGTTCAGAGTCTGCCATTTCCCCGTTCCCCATTATCAATTCCCCAGTCTCATCCTCTAAGGGACCAATGTTTACTTTAGCTACTCTTCCTTTTTATATACCTGTAGAAGCTCTTACTATCTGTTTTAATATTTCTTGCCAGTTTACTCTCATAATTCATCTCTCTTTTTCGTCATCCTTTGCTGGTTTTTAAAAATTTCCCAATCCTCTGGCCTCCCACCAATCTTGGCAACATTGTATGCCTTCGTTTTCAATTTGATACCATCCTTTACTTCCTTAGTTAGCCACGGATGGTGCTCCCTTCTCTTAAAATGTTGGTCACTTTGATACCACGTCACCATTATGGCTATTAGATCAAACCTGTTAATTTTTATCTGTGCTATTAATTCATCTATTTTGTTGCAAATGCTTTGCATTCAGATATAGTGCCTTTAGCTTTGACTTATTTCTCTTTCCCTAATATCACCTTAGTCACTGATGCCTTATTACCTTTGTTACTCTCTCTCTCCCTTCCTGACCCACTCTGCATATTTTTACCCAAAACTCTGCTCTAGAGTTTTGACATTTCTCTTGCTGCTTTTAAATTTACACTTTCTTGAATCCTCCCCCCCCCCTTCGTTAGTTTAATGCCCTGTCTACTGCCCTAGTTATTTGGTTCGCCAGGACACTGGTCCCAGCCCCGGTTTAAGTGGAGCCCGTCCCAACAGAACAGCTCCCTCTTTCCCCAGTACTGGTGCCAGTGCCCCATGAACTGAAACCCCTGTCTCCCACACCACTCTGAGACTTTAGTTATGAGAAGAGATAGAACTTTTCATCAGAGTGAAGCGATTTGCTCAAAATTATGAGGGGCTTTGATTAGAAAAAAAAATGTCCACTGGTCAGTGAGTGAGTAACGCGAGGGATTAAATTTAAGATCATTGAAAAACATCGGGGGAAAAAAAAAGCTTAGAATTCTTGTGTAACAATGATGGAAGCAGAATCCTTTTAAAAGGAAATTGAAAAAATATTGTGATAAAGAAGAATGTACACTGGTCTGGTAAAAGGCAATGGAACTAAGTGGATTGCTCCTTCAGAAACCTGAAGCACGCACAATGGGCTGAATGGCCTCCTGTGCTGGATATTGGGATTGTCATAACTTCTTCAGTGCCATCTGTTTGTGAGTAGTAACCTCCACTAACTCTTCTACAATCCCAATATCCACGTCCTCTGTGAAAACTGAGGCAACAACAACTTGCCTTTATAAAGCACTTTTACATCGAAAAATGTCCCACGGCATTTGACAGAAACACAAGCTAAAAATGGATGCCAAGCCAAAGGAGGAAATATTAGGGGGGCGACCGAAAGCTTGATCAAAGAGGTAAGGTCTTAAAGGAAGACAGAGAGAGGTGGAGAGGTTTAGGCAGGGAATTCTAAAGCATAGGCCTAGACGGCTGAAGGCATAGCTGCCAATGGTGGGGCGAATGAAAGGGGAGGTGCACAAGAGGCCAGAACTGGAGGAATGGAGGGTTTAAGTGCTGAAGAAAGATAGAGGTAGGTGAGACCGCAGAGCAAAGTATTAAATCGGTATCTGCTATTTCTTCGACTGCAACAGCAACTACTTGCATTTGTATAGCACCTTTAACATAGAAAGCTGTCCCACGGTATAATGAGAACAAATTAGATGCCAAGACAAAGAAGGTGATAAAAGGAGGGCTGACAAATAGCTTAGTCAAACAGGTGGGTTTTAAGAAGGGCCTTAAAGGAGGAGAGGGAGGGAGAGGGGTTTAGAGAGGGAATTCCAGAGCGTGGGGCCCAGATAGCTAAAAGCATAACCAACAATGGTGGGGCAAAGGGAGGGGGAATGCATAATAGGCCGGAGTCAGAGGAACAGATGTTGGTGGGGTTGGAGTTTGGGCTGGAGGAGGTTACTGAGATAGGGAGGGGCAAGGCCATGAAGGGATTTGAACACTGAGAATTTTATAGTTGGGGATTCGGACAGCAAGGGCAGGTGTGATGGGTGAGTGGGATTTGGTGCAGGATAGGATGTGGGCAGCAGAGTTTTGGAGGGTGTGATTGCTGACACAAAGAAGTTTGAGCTGATGTGCACCTATATGAGGGCAGGTAGCCTAAACACCGTTCCGGAGCCACGCCTGCACACCCGCTGTTCCAACCGAGCATGCACCTAGCCGCAGGGCTGCGGCCTGAACCACGTTTCCTCCCCATTGCCAGCCATTTTTTGCGTGGAGAAGGTCAGGAGATCGGAGGGCAGAGAAGAAAGAGAGCAGAAGGGATTGGAGTGGGGGGTGCGCGTGGGGAAAAGGACAAGAACTCGGGAAGAGGTCATTAACTCGCAGGGGGGATGTGAGGTCAGGAGCTCGTGAGGGGAACACAGAACTGGGGATGGGGGAAGAAAGTGATCCAGGTCTAAAGGAAGGGGGGATAAAGAGATGAGAGCAAGATGGGAAGACAGATTATGATCTCCCCCACCCCTCCTGTTACACATGGATCACGTTCTTCCAACCCCTTTACACCCGCACCACCTTCTCCCTCACCTTCCTTCTCTCTTCCCTCCCCTCCTCCCCCCAGACCTGAATCACACTCTTGACCATGAACAGCAGAGAGTTGATTTCTCAGAAAGCCTGCACGTATGCAGCAAGTAACACCATTGGACTCGACGAAATCCCGTAGTCAGGAAACTGTCACTATTCACTTTGTACCCAATAAACCTGTGAACAATCTGTGATCCACACACGATGCCCCATCAGTCACCGCAGCTCTCCTGCAGTGTGTTTAGTCTGACGGCGTGATTAGCCAAAGTGTGGGTACTCTTGGTTTTTGGGTGACCCGTGATGTCAGCCTGCGTAGGAGCCTGGCCACTCGATATCATTCTCAGCTAAAAAATCTATGGTTCTGCTAGTGATGTCACTTGCAATGACTTCACCCTCACCTGTTCTTGTTGAATGAAATGTGCCTCATTAAACCAACCTTGCAGCTCAAATTATGTAACATAGTCAATGTTGTGGATTTGTCAAATTCAGCCTCAGAGAAATGGCTACAGCACCCGTTCATGGGCTCACATTTTTGAAGGGGCCCACAAGTCAACTCTAACTTGGCGTTGGTGAACAGCTCCGCACTGTGCAGGTGTTGCCTGATGGCAGCATTGCTGATTCCTGCCATCACTCTGCTGGTTCAAAAACAAAATACTGCAGATGCTGGAAATCTGATCTAAATTGCTGGAAACACTCAGTAAATCAGTAGCATTTATGGAAAGAGAAACAGAGTTAATGTTCACATTCTGAATAAAGGTTTTCGACCTGAAACCTTAACTCTGCTTTTCTCTCCACCCATGCTGCCTAACTTGCTGAGCATTTCCAGCATTTTGTGTTGCATCACTCAATTGATGATTGGGAGGAGCAGGCCGTACGTGGCTGTGTAAGAATTATCTTGCTTTTCCAGGTGACCCTCCACATTATGGGGTAGATGCCACTGTCATGGCTGCACTGGAGCAGCTTGGCTCGGGGAGCCTGCCTGTGACCATGACTGGATCAAATTACACATTGCAGAGACTTTGAATTACTCTTCAGCAGGTTGGATCAAATTATACATTCCAATCAAACTGTTGGGTGTGTCTTGTCCTCCAAGGGGACCCATCAGAAATCTAGTCCAACCCACTTGTGGTGCAAATAAACGCAGCCAGTTTTGGATGAGCTGCAGTTTATGGAGTGTGAGGGATGGAATGCAGGCCAGGAGAGCATTGGAATGGTGGAATCTGAAGCTGACAAAGGAATGATGCAATGCAGTTACAATCACAGATGATGTAAGTTGTGTCGTAGTGCCTTTCACATCCTTCGGATTTCCCAAAGCACGACAGAGACATTGAATTACTTTTGGAGTGCTCCTGTTGGTTTTGTCGGCAAATATTGCAGCGAATTTGTATACAGCAATGAGATGAGTGAACAGTCAACCTGTTTTAGTGATGTTGGTTGAGGGATGATTGGCCAGGACAACAGGAGAACTCCCCCGCTGTTCTTCAAAATAGTCCCATGGGATCTTTTATATTCACCCAACCAGGTGGACAGGGTTTATTGTCTGATCTGAAAGACAGCATCGCTGACCATGCAGCACTCCCTCACTACTGCACTGAAGTGCCAGCCTCTAGATAATGTGCTCAAGTCCTGCGGTGGAGCTTGAACCCATGACCACCTGACTCCGAGGTGAAAGTGCTACCAACTGAGCCAAACTGGCATTCACGAGCCTGTTGCACTGTCCCCTACTCTCGCTGATCCTTTCTAAGAATCTCAGAATTGTAGAACGCCTCACTCTCCCGTTCTCCCGACAGGCTTTTAAAACCAAAGTTTGGCATTGTCTAATCACACCTCGTTGATTTAGTTCATCTTTTCTCATTGCTTTTTTCACCTGCAGTGCCTTCCTGTACTGTGGATCTTCACCTACATTTTTCCATTTTAAAAACTTTTTTTCCTCACACTATTGGATACTGAAGTAGATAGTGCGAGTGGCTGAAGAATTAAAAGAACAGCCATCACTTCGCTGTTAAACCGTTGAAGTTCAGGCTAGGACAGAGATGGAGAACCTTCATTACATCAATAACTGGGGATGTCACAAACAGGATGGTGATATAATAGGACGCGTGGCTCCTTGTGGATGTTGGTGCATCCAGGGGTTCAGATCGGGGAATGCCCTGCAGGACTACTGTGTTCCTTTACCCAGCCAGCCCCATATGTGACTCCAGTTCCACACCACTGTGGTTAACTCTTAATTGCCCTCCGAAGTAGCCTAGCAAGCCCCTCAGTTGTTTCTAGGGATGGGCAACAAATGCTGGTCTTTCCAGCGATGCCCACATCTGAGAACGAATGGTAACTAAAAACAAAAAGCACGGCAAGGTCTCCAAGACTGCAGCAGGTTGCACAGGTTCACCATACAAGTGGAGGAAGAGACCCAGCCCTACCATTGGTGGGCGATCAGGACAAGGCTGAAGAAATGGATGATGAAGCCCAATGGCAGCCAGGAAGACTAATGTGCCAGTCTCTCTTTATCAGCACGCCCAATGTACAACCAGCCCTGCCAATTTGTACACAATGTAGTGGCCCAGTGAACACCATGCTTACAATTACCATCAACCATGCATGCTTGCCATTATCCTCTACCCTAGCCTAGCGAGTGAGGGACTGCCGCCCGTCCCCCAATTCATTCCAACCCCAACCCATTTCTCTCAGTAGCGCTTCATCCCTTATGCAGGGCAGGCTCCCAGAAGAATTCCCGGCACCAAGAGGGAGCCGCCCAGTGTGAGGAGGGGAATTCCGATGGTGAAGCAGTCAGTCAGAGGCAGCAAGTGAGGTTAAAGGGGCACCTTGAAGATTGGGGTGCATGTTCCACCGAAGACCTTGGATGAGGCTGGGGCTGTCAGATGGAAGGAGAGGAGGCCGCTACAAGGCCCTGTCCGTCGGAGGGACCTCAAGGCCGTTACTTCCAATTTCCGGGACCAGCTGCCACTTTCCGCCTGGTGGTTCCAGAAGATGGCGGTAAATGGAGTGGAGGAGCGGGAGATCCTCCAGGAACCCGGGCCCTGCCTCTCTCTTTTCATTTGCATATGCTAGGTGGGGAAGGAGCAGGGGCGGTCCCAGGAAATCCCGGTCGCATGGTGAGGTCGCGGTAACCCTCGTTCAGTTCCGTCCTCCTCTGATAACCACATTCAGACTGTTTTCAGGAGGCAGTGGATGGTGACCAGAAGTGGGAGCTCTGGTTGACTTTTACCCTCCCTATCCCAGGGGCACTGAGGCTAATTGCAGTGCCCGTATTGCCATCCTGGCAGAAGGCAGTGTTCCTTTTAAGGGTGTTGCACCAACTTAGCACTGACTGGGGATGGAACTCGGCACAATCCTGGCCTGCATGACTGAGTTAAACCAAATGAGCCATCGGTGGGGAACCTGTGTCCCACCTTCATATTAATGAATGCAGCATGAAAAGAAAAAAAAAGAAAAACTTGCATTTATATAGCGCCTTTAACGACCACCGGACATTTCAAAGCGCTTTACAGCCAATGAAGTACTTTTTGAAGTGTAGTCACTGTTGTAATGTAGTAAACATGGCAGCCAATCTGTGCACAGCAAGCTCCCACAAACAGCAGTGTGATAATGACCAGATAATCTGTTTTTTGTTATGCTGATTGAGGGGTAACTATTGGCCAGGAAACTGGGGATAACTCCCCAGCTCTTCTTCAAAATAGTGCCATGGGATCTTTTACATCCACCTGAGAGAGCAGACGGGGTCTCGGTTTAACGTCTCATCCAAAGACGGCACCTCCAACAGTGCAGCACTCCCCTGGAGTGTCAGCCTAGATTTGTGTGCTCAAGTGCTTGGAGTGGGATTTGAACCCACAACCTTCTGACTCAGAGGCAAGTGTGCTACCCACTGAGCCACAGCTGACACATGGACCATTAAATGGTGCAAACAGCATCTACTCAACCCTTCCCCAGCCCGCCCTGTCCCCAGGACTGCTGCTGTTTTTAAATTCAGTGTGTTATTAATCTCTGGATCAGATGTTGCAAACAAATCTCGACAAGTCGCTTTGGTGCTGCTGGGAAGGCCTTCTCTACCAGGCAGAGGCAGCAGCCCCCCTTCCCTGTGGTGCAACAGAGCGTCCGAATGTCCAGTACCACTTCTGATCGCGTCTCTGTCCTGTTTCTGTTCTAACTGTGCTCCACTCCTGTTGCCCCTCTGCTCCTTCGCTGTCCTGTCTGTGTTCCAATCACTTTCTCTTTCTCACATTTCTCCTCTCTTGCATTTGTACTCAGATACCTGCACATGTTCACTCGCGTCCACGTACCCACACACACGTACATGCTCTCCTCTCCCAACAACAATAACAACTTGCATTTATATAGCACCTTTAACATAGTTACACTTCCTAAGGTGTTTCACAGAAACATAGAAACATAGAATCATAGAATCCAGGAGCAGGAGTAGGCCATTCGGCCCGTCGAGCCTGCTCCACCATTCAATACGATCATGGCTGATCATCCAAATCCAGTACCCTGTCCCTGCTTTAATCCCCACAGTACACATATCCCACCCTACCCCCGTAACCCCACGTATTTAATTCCCCCTAACATATCCCATCCTATCCCCATAACCCCACATATTTAATCCCCCCCTAACACTTAGGGTCAATTTATCATAGCCAAATCATTAGACAAAAGAGGTAGGTTTTAAGCAGCGTCTTAAAGGAGGAGAGAGAGAGATAAAGAGCCGCAGAGGTTTAGGGGGGAATTCCGAGGCAGCTGAAGGCACAGCCCCCAATGGTGGGGCGTTTAAAATAGGGAATGCGCAAGAGGCCAGAATTGGAGCGCAGAGATCTCGGAAGGTTGAAGGAGGTTACAGAGATGTAGGGGGTGGAGGAGTGGGTGGGGGGGCGGCGAGGCCATGGAGGGATTTGAAAACAAGGATGAACATTTTAAAATTGAGGCGTTGCCGGACTGAGAGCCAATATAGGTCAGCCAGCACAGGGGTGATGGGTGAACAGGACTTGGTGTGAGTTTGGATAGAGGCAGGAGAGTTTTGGATGAGCTCAAGTTTATGGAGGGTGGAAGATGGGAGGCCGGCCAGGAGACTGTTAGAATTCTCAAGAATACTCAAGGTAACAAAGGCATGGATGAGGGTTTCAGTTGCAAATGATCTGAGGCAGGGTCAGAGTTGGGCGATGTTACGAAGGTGGAAGTAGGCGGTCTTGGGGATGGAGTGGATCTGTGGTCAGAAGCTCATCTCGGGGTCAAATACGACATCAAGGTTGAGAACAGTCTGGTTCAGCCTCAGACAGTTGCCAGGGAGCGGGATGGAGTCAGTGGCTAGGAATCAATGACTTCAGTCTTCCCAATATTTAATTGGAGGAAATTTCTGCTCATCCAGTACTGGATGTTGGACAAGCAGTCTGACAATTTAGAGACAGTGGAGGGGTCGAGAGAACTGGTGGTGAGGTAGAGCTGGGTGTCATCAGCGTACATGTGGAACCTGACGTGTTTTCGGATGATGTCGCTGAGGGTCAGCGTGTAGATAAGAAAGAGGGGGACAAGGATAGATCCTTGAGGGACTCCAGAGCTAATGGTGCAGGCACGGGAGGAGAAGCCATTGCAGGTGATTCTCTGGCTGTGACTGGATAGATAGGAATGGAACCCGGCGAGTGCAGTCCCACCCAGCTGGATGACGGAGAAGAGTATTTGGAGGAGGATGGTGTGGTCAATCGAGTCAAAGGCTGCAGACAGGTCGAGAAGGACGAGGAGGGATAGTTTACCACGGTCACAGTCACATAGGATGTCATTTATGACTTTGATAAGAGCCATTTCAGTACTGTGGCAGGGTGGAAACCTGATTGGAGGGATTCAGACATAGACTTTCAGGAAAAATGGGCATGGATTTGGGAGGCAACAGCACGTTCAAGGACTTTGGAGAGGAAAGGGAGGTTGGAGATGGGGCAGTAGTTGGCAAGGATGGAGGGGTCAAGGGTGGATTTTTTGAGGAGAGGGGTGATGATGGCAGATGTGAAGGTGAGGGGGACAGTACCTGAGGAGAGAGAACCGCTAACAATATCAGCTAACATGGGGGCCAGAAAGGGAAGTTGGGTGGTCAGCAGTTTGTTGGTATAGGGTCGAGGGAGCAGGAAGTGAGTCTCATGGACAAGTTGAGCTCCGAGAGGGCATGAGAGGAGATAGGTGAGAATCTAGAGAAAGATGTGAGTTCAGGGCTGGGGCAGAGGGGAACCTTAGAGCAAGTCTGGCCCGGTGGGCTTGGGGAAGGAAGCAGCAGAGGCAGCTGAAGGGATGGTCGCAATCTTAGTGACAAAGAAGTCCATAAGCTCCTCGCACTTGTTGTTGGAGGTGAGGGTGGAGGAGGCAGTGGAGAGGGGTGGGACTAAGCACGACTGCTCTTTCAAAGAGCCAGCACAGGCGCGACGGGCCAAATGGCCTCCTTCAGTACTGTAAGTTTCTATGATTCTGTGATGCAATCATTCACAATAAGCTCATGGATGGCAAGGTTCACAGGTGAATGGACATTCTGGAGGGAGATGTGGAGAGGGGCGGTGATGGCTGATCTGCTGGCAGAGTCCACAGGGTCAGCATTGGGAGGGGTGAATGGGACGGGATGGAGATAGGAAAGATTATCCCCCAGCGGACGCACTGGGCGGGAAGGTCAGCGAGAGAGTAGGATGAGGCACGTGGGTTGCTGCACATGCGGAGGCAGTGACGAGTGCCTCGATGGGCCCTTCTGAGCATGCCAAGTGAGGCACAGAGGGAAGCTGTAGGCTTATCTAAGAGGGAGTCAAGCCTGGGACGTCAGCAGGAGAGTAGGAAGGTCGTGGAGCACTGAAGGGTTGGGGTAGGGATTTGGATGGGCAGAGTAACCGAGAGGGGAGAAATGAAAGGAGGCATGACGACAGGAAAGAGAGGTCTAGGAGGGGTAAAGAGAAAAGAAGGAAAAAAGGGGGAGAAAAAAGTGGAAATAGAGGTAATGTGCTCGAGCCCGGAGCGGCAGCTAAAACATGCAGGTGAATGGACACAGGGAAAACTCAAGTTACATAGGCCTGGTTATGTAGCAAGATTAGGATACATATCCCCCACACCTAGTACAGAAGTTTGGAAGCAAAGTAGAGAAGTGAGTGATAAGATCCTGCTTCATAAGAACATACAAAAAGAAAGGAGAGGAAAATCCCAGCTGGCTGATCAACCCTTACCTAGGGTGCGACTTCCGCACATTATGACCCCCATCCGTCCCTCCGCCCACCAACCAACCAGCCATGCAATCTTCTGGGAGAGGCAAAACAAAAAACCTTCGGCCAATTTAGGGGGAAAAAACTGCGAAATTCCTCTCCGACCCCTGATGGCAATCAAACAAGTTCCAGGAGAGCACAGTGACTGGGAGATACATCGCCAATACCCCACCTACCTTCTACACATAGTTATGTTGACCGCACAGTAACTCGTCCGCTTCCCTTTGAATGTTTGCAGAGAATCCGCACTCACTACTGTTTCAGAGGTCGGCGACTTTCTGTGAATAGAATTACCTCCTGATACCTAACCTAAAAAAAAATTGCATTTATATAGCACCTTTCACGACCACCGGACGTCTCAAAGCGCTTTACAGCCAATGAAATACTGTTTGAAGTGGAGTCACTGTTGTAATGTGGGAAACACAGCAGCCAATTTGCGCACAGCAAGGTCCCGCAAACAGCAATGTGATAATGACCAGATCATCTGTTTTTGTTCTGTTGATTGAGGGGTAAATATTGGCCAGGACACCGGGGAGAACTCCCCTGCTCTTCTTTAAATAGTGCCATTGGATCTTTTACGTCCACTTGAGAGAGCAGACAGCACCTACCGACAGTGCAGCTCTCCCTCAGCACCGCACTGGAATGTTAGTCTAGCTTTATGTGCTCAAGTCCCTGGAGTTGGAACTTGAACCCACAACCTTCTGACTCAGAGGCGAGTGTGCTACCCACTGAGCCACAGCTGACACTAGCTCTATGTTTGCATAACTTGTATCCCTGTGCCCTGGTCCACCCTCACCTATTTAGCTCAAATAGCCCATCCACATGGTCCTTTCATTATTTTAAATGCCTCAATCAAATCTCCCTAAAGGCTACATTTTTCGAGAGTAAAAAGGTACGCCTATTATTGTAACTAAGGGCCTTGAAACTATGTATCAATCTAGTAGTGCTCCTCTGAACCGTTTCCAAGGTTTCCGTATCACTCACCATGTGTGGGACCAATACGGGACAGCGTATTCTAAATGAGGCCTAACCAAGGTCTTGTGCAAGGACAGTATATATTTTTTTGTTTTGTAGTGAATCATCCTGGCCATATATCGTGCCATTCTATTTGCTTTTGCAATAGCAGTGTGGCACTGGTCATAAACCTTCAGAGATTCATGTACTGCAACACCGTGGTTTTTCTCCTGCTCAACTGTACACGTGCTTGGTGTTGGCCCTGCCGATGTGTGTAGTACTAAAGTTATCTGTATTAAATTACATCTGCCGGCGCAGGCCCATTCCCTCACTGCATCTAGACCTGCCTATAACCTACTTTTCTCATCGGAGGTACCAACACCCACACACTTCTTTGTATCATCCACCAACTTATGGACAGTTCCCCTGACGCTTTCAGCCAGATCATTAATGCAGACTGTGAAGAGATATCGTCCTAAACACCACATGCCAGCAAAGTGGGGCAACCAACTTTCAGGTCCAGCCGATCAGTGCTGGCCCTGCACGCACCAGCCCCATGCTGCTTGGTAGCCACAGGTGTCCTTGCAGCAGATGACACCGCCTCTCCGCTGGCCCAGACCTTGAGAAGACAGATGCCACGGTCATTCCCAGGCAGATGCGCCAAGGTCAGCGGAAACTCTCGGTGACATCTCGCAGTCAATCAGGTAACACCGGCTCTTGATCACCTTGTCATCCCTTCTTTCATGCAATGCCACGTAAAGCACAAAATGGTGTGTTTGGGCGTGAGGGAGGCTTGTGAACAACTCTCCATCTTAATGGTTAGTCAGGCATTCACTTACGCTGATGGCATCGGGTTTGGAAAGAAGACCCCGCCCCCAGTAGCACGACGTCTGCCAAAGTGAGTTCATGTTGACTGGTGAGGAGAACGGGAGGGGAAAACCTGCACTGTAAGTCAAAGAGTGTGAAGAAAAGACCATCAGGACATATGGGCAGGGTGGGCACAGTTACCCAAATAAAGGATCTGTGCACAACTGCACGCAGCATAAGAAATAAAGCAAATAAATTAGAAGCACAAATTCACCTTAAAGGATATGATGTAGTAACCATTACAGAGAACTGGCTACAAGCTGGGCATGACTGGGATCTAAATATTCCAGGCTGTGGGATCTTTAGAAAGGACACGGAAATTGGGAAAGGAGGAGGAGTAGCAATATTGATAAAAGACACAATTACAGCATTAAAAAGCAGTGATTTCAGTGAGGGTGAGCAGACAGTGGAAACACTATGGGTGGAATGAAGGAACAGTAAGGAAGCAAGACTCTGGTGGGAGTTGTCTACAGGCCTCCTGATAGTAATGATGTAGTGGGGGGGGATGTATAAACATGGAGATCAGGGAAGCACGTAACAGAAACAATGGCCGGAATTTTGCCAGTGCTCAGCGGACGGGATGGGTGGCAGGTCAGCTGGACTTTCCCAATGTCGGGTCTGCCAGGGCTGAGCAATTAAAATAATTAGTGGCTTGTTTACAGCTACTTATCAATGGTTTTTTCCCAGCTTTTTGGATTTGACAGGTCGCCCACCGGTTTCCCGCTGTGCCTAGACCTTGTCTGTGAAGCTGAGGCGGGAGGTCAGTGGCCATTGAATCTGTTGTTGAGTTCACGGCTTCAAATGTACAGTAAAAGCTCCCACCATACAGAGATATCTTCCCTCAGCCACACGCTCTTCCTCACTGCATTTCCACAACAGATTCACCATGCTGCATGTTTTTACACAAGTCTCCATCCAGTCTGACCTCATTACCTCTCTTGCCATTGACAGGTCACTTCTGTTACCTCTATTTCACCTGCATAGGTGCCCTTTATACTCTCGCACCTTGGTCCTCAGAACCCCACCACAATCAGCCCCAACACCAGCAGCACCAACAACAACACCAACATTCTCTGCAATCAACTGATGCTGCACAGGACACAGGGCATCAGCACCCGACCACATTGCTGCCCGGAAGGCCAGGGATGGCCTCACCATGGCCTGATTTACTTCACTTGATGCTGTACACCCTGGCTGCCACATGATGCGCCAGGTTGGCACCACCCCACACCAACACCATTAAGCATCCCAACAAGGCCCAAGCCATTCCTTTCACACTCATCACCATTGCGGCAGGTACCACTATGTCTCACCATTCACTGCAACTTACTAAGCCACTTCCAAAGGTGCACACAAATTTGTCCAAGAACAGCAAATGTTGAAAATAAAGGTTTCAATGTTTGAAAGCACATTAACAGAAACTTTACATGAACATTGGATAAAACACACAAGTGCCTACCCTTGTGTGTTGTTAGTTGGTATGCTTGCAGTAGGGTGAGTGTGAGGGGTGGCTAGTGAGATGGGGAAGTGATAATGTAGATAGAGAGGGATGGGTGGAGGTGCAAGGTAAGTTGGTGTAAGGATGTGCAGGAGTAGGGTAGGGAAGGCAGAGTGATGGGGATGTGATGAGAGGCACAGCAGGATGAGGTTGAATGTAGCTTTGTATTAACGTTTCGTGATCTACTGAGATCATTGAAACATTTGCGGCACTGCACCCAGGTCCTCCTGACCACATCCCTGCTTGTGCCCTCCTCTGCAATGTGCAACCAGGCTGTGTTGATCTCCTGGGGAGGTTTCTTCCGCCCATGGGAAGGGAAGAGGACCAGCCTGTGTGCTGTGACTCCCTCCATATGGAGGGAGTCATGGGAGAGCCTGGGTGCAGCCCTGAGCCTTTGTGCAGTGCTTGTCCGTGTTTGCAGCACCTCAATGCCAAGGTCAATATACCCTTCCTGACAGCACAAATGTCAAAATAAAGTTGGACTTGGTCCCTTTAAGGAAACTGGCTGATGACGTGTCATCAAATGACGTCACCAGACCCGCTTCCTCTAACTGGCCGGGAAACTATCTGGGCGGGCCTAACAAGCCCTATCTTGGGAAAGTCATTTCAGAGGCTGGGACGGAGCCAGCAGTGGGGTCGGGACCCGCCACCGACGTCGCCTGCCACGGACCCACCGAGGTAAGTAAAATCGCGGCCACTGTGGTTACAATGGGATATTTTAACTTTCACAGACTTGGAGAATCAGATCAGCTCAAATAGTAAAGGCAATGAATTTCTAGAATGTATTCAGGACAGTTTTCTGGAGCAATGGCCGTGAAATTTGTCTTGGCAAAACGTGCGATAGCGAATCGGTAACGAGTTTTACACACTGTCTGATTAACTTTTCCCATAACATCCAGTGAGATCAATACTGCGGTTTAAAGGGTTACATTATACGGACAATTTGCATAAACTTGGTTCATATTGAGCAAAGGTGGATAAATGGAGTTGTGGTACGGGTAAGCCATGATTTAATATAAAAACAGAAAATTCTGGAAACACTCAGCAGGTCAGGCAGCATCTGTGGAGAGAGAGACAGAGTTAACGTTTCAGGTCGATGACCTTTATTCAGAACTGAAACGTTAACTCTGTTTCTCTCTCCACAGATGCTATCTGACCTGCTGAGCATTTCCAGCATTTTCTGTTTTTATTTCAGATTTCCAGCATCTGCAGGATTTTGCTTTTGTAGTCATGATTTAATAGATTGGTGAACAGGCTCGATCTACACCTCAACTCCATTTACCCACCTTTGATCCAGATCCCTTGATACCCTTACCCAACAAAAAAATCTAGCGATCTCATCTTGAAAGCTTCAGTTGACCCCCCAGCATCCACAACCTTTTGGGGTACAGAGTTCCAAATTTCCACCACCCTTTGTGTGTTAAATTGTTTCCTGATTTCCCTCCTGAACGGCCTGGCTCTAATTTTAAGATTGTGCCCCTTGTTCTGGATTCTCCCACCAGAGGAAAGAGTTTCTCTGTATCTACCCCATCGAATCCCTTTGTCATTTTAAACACCTCGATCAGATCACCCCTCAACCTTCTAAACTCAAGGGAATTTAAGCAACCAGTCCTCATAACTTAACCCTTTAAGCTCTGATGAATCTCCAAGGCCAATATACCCTTCCTGAGATGCGGTGCCCAAAACTGAATGCAATACTCCAGATGGGGTCTGTTCAAGGCTCTGTACAGCTGAAGCATCACTTCCGGTAGTCCAGCCCCCTGAGATAAAGGCCAACATTCCATTCACCGTTTTGATTACTTTTTGTACCTGCTCACTAGCTTTTAGTGATTTGTGTACCTGGACACCCAATTCTCTTTCCTCCTCCACAGTCTCTCGCCATTTAGAAAATATGTGATACTCACCCAGTGTGGCGTGTTACAGTTATGTTAATGGATGCTGCCTGCTAATGTTTGTTACTTTCCCAGCGCTGGGAGTTACAGTGTGTTACATATCTGTTTCAGTCTATTACTCGCTCGGTCCTGCCTGCTGCAATTAAATTCCAGGTACAGGGAATTACACTCCCAGTGTTGCCTGTTACAGTTACACTCTGGTGTGCCTTTTAGAGTGACACTCCTGTTAGTGTGTTACACTCATGGTGTTGCATGTTACAGTGTATTTCACTCCTGTTACAATATATCACACTCCTGATACTTCCTGTTATAGTTACACTCCTGTAACAGTGTCAAGCGCTCCTCTTACAACGTGCTACATTCCCGGTGCTGCCTACTACAGTGTATTACACTCCGGTTACATTATGCTACTCTCGTGTTTCAATGTATCACACTCCTTCCTGCTACTGCCTGTTGCGGGTAAAATGTGGTGCCGTGTGGAACACTCCTGTTGCAGTGTGTTACACTCCTATTTGTGACGTATTTCTTTCCAGTACTGTCTGTTTCAGTTACACACCTGTTATTATGTATTACACTCCTGTTACAGTGTATTGCAATACTCAGTGTATTATTTTCCAGGAGTTCCTGTTGCAGTTTTACTCCTGGTGCTGGGTATTGAAATATTACACTCCTGTTACAATGGCCCAAAAATTCGTGAGGAAGCCTTCGTGCGAGGGTAAGGCCTCCCCGCGATCTCTCACTGCGCGTTGGCTTTTTCAGTTCCAGCTCGCACGAACTTGATGTTCTGGACAGCTGCTGTGCTGGGCTTGCGTATCCCACCGGCGTAGTTAATTCGTGCGAGCTGTGGGATCACGTGACTCAGTTAGAGCCAATGGCAGCACACCATCTTCCATTCATAACTTTCACATCAGTGCTGTGAAAGCTATGAATACTATAGCCCCCCAAAAGAACCGCTAAACCTCAATTAAATTTTTTTTTAAAACCATCACATTAATAAAATAAGTATAGTTAAATAAATTAACCATTTTAAATAAAAAATTAAATTTTTGAAAAAATTTAAAATCTTTTAAAAAGTTATAAAAATAAACTTACCTGTCTTTAAAGTCTCTAAAAAAGATATACCTGTTAAAAAAAATTCAAAATAATACTTAATTCACTACTTACCTTGTTAAAAGTGGGTCTTACTCCTCCTTTTTTTATGTGTAGAATCTTCCGTACTTACCTGCGCGTTGAAACCACTAAGTGCACTGCATGCGCGCAGCCTGTAGCGCGCACGCGGTTCACCTAGGACCCGCCCCCTTTTCCATTCACCAAGTGCCGGTTTTCAGCGCATGCGCAGTGCATGCAGAAAACCGGCAATTGGAGACAGAATACGCGAGAGTACTGTGGAAGTGCAGTTTTTGTCTCGGACAAAATGGTGTCCTTGAATTTAAACTAATAAAATGGCCGACTCTGACTTGTGTGGAAAAGGGAAAAAATCCATTGTAATGTTCTTTTCTGAAAATAACTTTAAATTCTTAGACTATGCTGTCAGCAAAAGACTGCCTGCACAAAAGAAAACAGGCTTAATATTGAGATAACCAAGGGCTAGTAAAGTAAACAAACCAGTCGCCTTGACCTTGGTGAGAGAAGTAAAATAGATAGACTCCATTTTATAGAGATTAGCTAGTCTCATTGTAAGGCATTTCTAATGTGTTTTTTCTAATTGTTAACTTAGCTTACCTTAAACAACATGTCATGTGATATTATACTGTATAAGAATACTCCATTTTCTGTGATTCGGGTGTCTGTCATCATAGCTAATTGGGCTATGGTTGCAGTCTCCTTGCAAGTAAAATATAATAAAAAGCCTTCTTTGACGATATTGTTTACAAGAGTCTTTAATCGGAAGTCAAACTTCGACAGTACGCAGTGCGTACTCTCGCGTAGCGGCACTAATTTTTGGGCCATTGTGTTACATTCCAAGTACTAGCTTTTACACTCCTGTCACTGTGTGTTACACTCCTGTTACAACATATTGCATGTCGAATGCTGGCTGTTACAGTTATACACCCGATACAGCGTGTTACACTCCATGTACTTTGTGTAACAGTGTATTACACTTCTACTACAATGTGTTCCATGCTCAGTATAGTGTGCCATTTTTACATGTTAATCCCCCACTGCTGGATGTTACGGTGTGTTACACTCTCAGTGCCGTTTGTTATACTCTGGGTGCTAGGTATTACAGTCTACTATACAACGGTTGCCGTACACTCCTGTTACAGTGCGTTACACTCTTGTGCTGCCTGTTACAGTATATAGTCTGATTATTATCATATTGCTGTTTGTCCGACCTTGCTGTGTGCAAATTGGCTGCCGCGTTTCCTGCATTATAACAGTGACTACACTTCAAAAACACTTCATTGACTGTAAAGCACTTTGGGACATCCGGTGGTCATGAAAGGTGCTATATAAATGCAAGTCTTTCTTCTTTCTTTGACATACAGTAACAGGAGTGTAACAGATTGCAACAGGAGTGCAATCCAGCGCTGCATGTTACCGTTAATGACACTCTTGTTATACTGCATTAAATTCCTGATACTATCTGTTACTGCTTATTATACTCTTGTTACAGTCTATTACTCTCCCAGTTCCCTGTTGCAATTAAACTCCAGTTACAATGTATTATACTCCTGGCACTCCCTATTGCAGTTACAATCCTGTTATGCTCCTAGTTACATTTACACTCCTATTACAATATATTACACTGCCAGAGTGTAGAGATTAACTTATCTCTGGTCTTTCGAATAATCAGGATCGACTACAACCAATATGGTGGGTATATTGTGTTTAATTGGAGTTTAAGGAGGAATATAACACACTAGTTATACAGCAAAAACATACGACCATGACAAGCAGCGAGTACCGGCCCCAATCAGACAGACGGCTGGCGTGCGCCAACAGCTCTCCTTCTCATCTCACGTATCTCTCGCTTTATTCCTGAACTACCCAAGAGTGTTAGATCAAAGTCAGCATGGATCCACCCTTGGGAGCTCTCCCTTCCACCGTCTGTGCTCGGGGCTTTTCAGGCCTTTCTTTTATACTCTTTTTAGGAGTGGACCTGGGGTCGAATATGCTGAGGACTGTTTTCCCCTTATCTCATCCTGCCTTGTCCTCCCAAGTTTGGAGTCAACAACTCAGACATACCAGGCTCGGTATGCAACCAGCTGTGGAAACTAACTATTTAATTCCATTATCAGACTATTGTACCATGGAATTAATCATTAAATTCCCAAAGATACCCTCTATTCTATTCTCACACACAGGTTAACTTACGCATCTTAGCAAGCAGTTTTTGTTAAACGGAGTCAAAATCCTAACTTAGCATTATAATATGATTATTAGCGGTAATGGAAGAAACATAGGCATTGGGCCTTGGTTGGCCAAATTAAAGATACAGTCAGCAGCCTTCCTAGCACAGAAACAGCAGACAGCTAGCCTGGGAAGCAAGGTCATATGTGACTGGCACTTTATGGAATGTTATAACATCTGCAAGGAACCAAAAACATAGGCAAATTTTAAGCATCTAACCAGCTACTCTAATACTAGTCTGAAAACACTTTGGGCTGGATTTTGAAGTTGGAGTCGTGTTGGGGTCGGGAATCACACATTCTGGCTTGTGAACCCGCCTCCATTGAGATGAGGCCAACCCACTGTATTTTCCCTTGATTGACCTTGTTGAGCCCGCCCAGTGGGCTCAGCAGGCCAATTAAGGGCCACCCGGCAACAGGTGACGTCACAGACTGACATTTCCTCTGTCAAGAGCTTTTGACAGATGAAATATCAGCGTTTGACAGCTCTGTGAAGCTGTCAAACACTGACAATATGATTTATAACTTCAGTCCTTCCTTTCAGGCTGAGTTAGAAATCATTCCAGCACAGAAAACAGAAGGCTGCTGTTTTTGACAGGTCCACGGCTTTCCAGCTTTCTGTGCCGGTGAGATTTCTAACTCCCGAGAACTGAAGGGCTGACACCTGCAGGAGGAAGTTAAGGTAAGTAAAACTTTTTCCAACACTTAGCACTTACCTTACACACTTACTTCTGCACACATGCACCCATCACTCACCTGCCCACCGGACATATCGACCCCTCCAACCCCTGCAGACCCACAGCCCGACCCGATAACTTGGAGTGTTTGCCATCTGTCGGGAAGCCCACAGTTTTCTTTTTAAAATAGGGATTATGCAAACACTGCCTGTTAACTACCTGTTAACAGGCAGTTAATTGTCACTAATCCCTTCCCGCCTCGGGGAGTCGGGTCTCAGACCAGGTCGGGTACCCGCCGCCAGAGAAACTGGCATGGAGGCGGGTTGGAGTCGGGATGGGGTCGGGACCCCCGATTCTGCAACTTTAACCCCCCGCCTGCCTCCAAACCCGACTCCATGGGTCATTGAAAATCCAGCCCTTTATCTCCAGCTCTAATACAATCATCTAAACACAGTATTATTCGCGTTACAATTTCATTCGGGTAACCATATACATTTTAGGTACCCCTAATTTCTAACAGACTCCCCACCTTGAGAGGGAGAAAACTCTATTCAACCTCTCATTTCTGACCCTCTAACAACTGTGCCAACTCTAGAATATTGGTTCGATGGTTCAATCGGTGTGTCTATTTCAGGTTATGATGTGGAGATGCCGGTGTTGGACTGGGGTGGACAAATGTGAGAAGCCGCACAACACCAGGTTATAGTCCAACAGCTTTATTTGAAATCACAAGCTTTCGGAGCGCTGCTCCTTCGTCAGGTTAGTGAGTAAGTGAATGTGAAGTGGAGACTTTCCCAGTATTCTCACCGTCCACACACTTGAGGGGGAGGAGCAGTCCTCCGACCCCTCACTCAAATTCAATTCACTGTTCCGGTGTTCCAATTCTGCCCCACCTCGGGTATCCTCTGTTTCTTCTATCTCTCCTGATCTTACCCCGCCTGGGGTCTCCTATACTTCATCTCGGATCTTCTCTTTCGGTGTGCTCAATTAATTTGTTCATGCTCGTTAGTCATAGGCATAAGTACACAATTGGCTTATGCACCAGTGGAGAAGGGTTCTCTTTTTTATTTTATTTAAGGCCCTTCCAGAGTCGAGCCTCCTCCAATAGTCCAGTCCGGCACTTAAGCCTCCTTAACATAGTTTTTACTACGTGAGTTACATGCATCAAATACACTACCAGTACAAGCTGAAGTACGACGAGAGCATGTGAAATAATACGAACCTAAGGGTGTGCTGATATATTAAGACCAATATCCCACCAGTGTGACTCGTCCCGTATGCTGTCAATTTCAATATCTATTCTCGAGTTGTCTTGCTCCAAAACATAAAAATGCTTTAGGGAGGAGTTCAGTCACATCACGAGCTCACTGAAGCCCTCAGACAACAGGGGAATGTCGTACCTGAATTGTGCCACATAATTGTGCAGCTCATACTTAAGTATCTCATTTACTGTCAGTTTCACTTGAGCATAGGTTTTGATATTGAGTAAAATGTGTTGGTTGATGGTTGTGGGTAGATGTGGTGTGAAGCAGAAACTGGGGCTATGAATGGGACAGGTCTTGTTAGACCCGTAAAGCATGTTAGTTGCAGTAGTAGTGACACAGTAGGTTCCTTTTCCCTGATCATTTTACACACACGCTGGTTCCTTCCTCAATCAAGTACGTTGCCACCACAGACCGGGTAACATTGCACACCCGAAGGAACAATCCCTCCCGGGTGTTCAGACTAGTGATCGAGTAGGAGCTTGCCTCTTCCTTTCTACTCACTCCCTCTCCCACCACTTTTGGTTCCCAATCCCACTGTGGCATCTTACTCACGTTAGTCAGTGTACCTGACAGTCCCCATGCTTCACAGGAGGCATCACCAAAACCACCTCATACTGGATTTGTACTGGTTTTTCCCACGCTCTGTTACCTACAAAACACAATTATTACAGTCACAGTTATAATTCATAGAAACATAGAAACTAGGAGCAGGAGTAGGCCATTCGGCCCGTCGAGCCTGCTCCACCATTCAATACGATCATGGCTGATCATCCAAATCCAATACCCTGTCCCTGCTTTCTCACACAGAATCCCCATCGAGCCTGCACCGACACATATCCCACCCTATCCCCGTAACCCCACGTATTTAATTCCCCCTAACATATCCCATCCTATCCCCGTAACCTCACATATTTAATCCCCCCCTAACTCTAAGGGTCAATTTATCATAGCCAAATCAACCTAACCCGCACATTTTTGGACTGTGGGAGGAAACCGGAGCACCCGGAGGAAACCCACGCAGACACGGGGAGAATGTGCAAACTCCACACAGACAGTCACCTGAGGCCAGATTCGAACCCAGGTCCCTGGCGCTGTGAGGCACCAGTGCTAACCACTATGCCACAGTCTTACAATCATTAGCATGTTGACTAAGTACATACATTTCACGCGACAAGGATGCAGACCAGGAAAACAGACATTGTAAAGAAAGCTATGATTTAACATCTAATCAACAAATCATGGACTTAAAAGATTCTCCAGGTCTCTCTTTTACTCGTATCCATCTTGTGGATAATTCTTGCTAAAAAGATTTCTCCTTAGCCCTCAATTGTCCTAATCCAGATTCTACGTTGCCTTTTACTTAAATTTTAATCCCTCTGACAGGTATCAGTGTGTTTAACTCTATCGTGATTGTTTCAAAGTCGGTTTCTCTTTGGAGTATGCGTCAATGCTGTGATGATTTCAAAAGTTGTCTCACTCCCCTGAGCCACATTAACCATTTCATGTCAAGTAACTGAGCAAGTCTGAGACCCGTCATTTAGTGCAAATTCACCATGCATTTCCGCATGCTAATTACCTCACACGTAACAAATCACATCTGCACACACACACACACACACACACACACACACAATATCATGCCACGTGTGCCATCCGGTACGAGCCACTCTTGGGCTTTCAGGTGATCTTATCAAAAGATTGTCTGGAGATCTTTGCTCATAGAGTCATAGGGGGAAAAAATTGAGTCGCGGCCCCTTTGGGGCGCTAACTTCACCGGGGTGCTACTTTCCCGAAGAAATTAGCACCCCCGCAGCCGCTACTAGAACCGCCCCGCCTCCCTCTTGGGGCGCTGCGGCACATCGTGCCGCGGTACTGCAGGCCTTCCTCCCCTTCTTAAAGGGGAGGGGCCTAGCGCAGCGCAACCCGGGTCCAAGCTGGGCTACCAGGGATCGGAGTGCCGGCAAAAGAGCCCGGCACTCAAGAGAACGGGGCAGGTGCTGGCAGGCGGCCAGCAACAAAAATGGCCTCCCGGCACCTCGCCTTTAATTAGTGCCGCCCTGGCCGCAGGTAGGCCCCCCTGACCCCGTTGGACATAGCGTCTGGCGGTATGTCAGGGGGCGCTACCGAAGATCGCGGCCGGGGCGCAAGCAGGGCACTGCACACGGCGATGACGTAATCACCGGCGGCGTAGCACCACGGGGTGCTAACGGTTACCGCCGCCGCTAACATCCCACTGAATTTCGTGGGAGGTGTTGGCAGCGCCACGCCCGGGCGCTAGTTGCTTTGTGCCCCGTTAGCGCCCTCTTAGGACGCTAACGGGAGGCGCAAAGCACCGAATTTTTCCCCCATAGAGTCATAACGGCACAGAAGGAGGCCATTCGGCTCATCGAGTCCGTGCTGGCTCTCTGCAGAGCAATCCAGTCAGTCCCATTCCCCCGCTCTATCTCCGTAGCCCTGCAAGTTTATTTCCCTCAAGTGCCTATCCAGTCTCCCTTGAAAACATTGAGTGTCTCCGCTTCCACCACTTCCGTCGGCAGCGAGTTCCAGATCCTCACCACTCGCTGCGTAAAAAAGTTTTTCCTCACCTCCCAAAACCTTAACTCTGTGTCCCCTAGTCCTTGTACCATCAACTAGTGGGAAAAGCCTTTCCCCGTCTAGCCTATCCAAACCCGTCATAATCTTGTACACCTCTATCAAATCACCCCTCAACCTCCTTTGCTCTAATGAAAACAAATCCAGCTTCTCCAACCTGTCCTTGTAGCTAAAATCCCCCATCCCCGGAACCATTCTGGTAAATCTCCTCTGCACCCTCTCAAGTGCCTTCACATCCTTCCTAAAGTGTGGTTACCAGAACTGAATGCAATACTCCAGCTGTGGCCTAACCAGCGCTTTATAAAGGTTCAGCGTAACTTCTCTACTTTTGTACTCAATACCTCTATTTATGAAACCCAGGGGGAGAAATTCGGTATCGCCCCGTTTGGGGCGCCTTTATCGGCCGGGCGCAAAGTTTAGCGACTGCCGCTAATTATCGCCTCCGACTGCCAACTTGGCTTCTATCACCCCTGGAGGTGATTGGAGCGCTAACGCCGAGGAGCGAGGCGCTACCTCAGAGCGCTGGCGAAGCTCATGTGATGTCAGTCAGCAATGGATCACAGACACACTGGCGCCAGCCAGTTCTTAAAGGGGAGGGTCGATCTTGCTCTCCATCCACACCCTGCTCATTGCAGCCTTGAATCTCGGCCTGGAGAGACCTGTACATCAAATCTGCTGGAAAGAACAATGGACAGGCCCAGGGAAAGAGCTCAGAGTGCAGCCCCCCAAGTCTCTTCTAAATCAATACAAGGAAGGTCAAATCAAAATGAACCTGCAAAGTGCTGCTCAGTACCCAAAACTCCTTCACACAGCGTTGAATCTCTCCAGAAGTATCTCTCTCTCAGAATGCGTGGTGCAAAAATGTCGCCGACAAAAAAAGGCAGGAAGCGGCCGCCTTTAAATAGCGCTCCCCCAGTCCCTTCCCGACTGCAAAACGTTCCCCTCAACCTGTCGTTGCTAGCGGCAGGCGGAAAGGCAGGGGGCGCCACTCAATATCCGGTCCGGGGTGCTACCGGGGCGTTGCACGCTCGACTGACGTCACGATCTGCGGGCGCAGGAGATCGTGGCGGTAGTGTTTAGCGCCGCCGCAGAATGTCTGGTCAATTTCGCGAGCGGCGCCAACATTGCCGCGCCCGGGCGCTAGATGCTTTGCGCCCCATTAGCTCCCTCTTAGGGCGCTAACGGGAGGCACAAAGCAACTGAATTTTTCTCCCCCAAGATCCCATATGCTTTGCTAACCACTCTCTCAATATGTCCCGCCACCTTCAGGGACCTATGCACATTAACTCCCAGGTCCCTCTGTCCCTGCACACTCTTTACAACTGTGCCATTAAGTGAATATTGCCTCTCCCTGTTCCTTCTGCCGAAATGTATCACCTCACACTTCTCTGTATTAAATTCCATCTGCCACTTGTCTACCCATTCTGCTAGCCTTTATATGACGTGTTGCAGTCGATTGGTATCATCCTCACTGTTTGCCACACCCCCAGGCTTGGTGTCATCTGCAAATAAAAAATATACCAACCCCTGGAGAACACCACTGTATACCTCCCTCCAGTCTGAAAAACAACCGGTCACCACTACTCTCTGCTTTCTGACCCTTAGTCAATGTCGCATCCATGCTGCCCTGTCCCATTAATCCCTTGGGCTACAATTTTGGGAACAGGTCTCTCATCTTCCACTGCATGGTCCCGATGTCTCGGGCAGTGGCCAGGCTATCAAATTCAGTTTTCTTATTGTTCAGTATAGGCAATGACACAAACATCTCCAAGAGAAAGCTATCAATTTACTACACTTCCCTGACTTTCGCAAAAATGTATATTAATACCAGATTGCACCCAGGTGATTTATGCCAATTCACCTAAGAAAACGATTCCCATTTAGTGGTGTAATGAAACATTTCCTGTTTCAATCTTACATTTTAAGTGGGGCATCCCATTTATTACTATTCATATCTCATTCATGAGCCCTGGAGGAACTTTACTGTTCAATACAATATTAAAGGTAGAAAACATAGATCAAGCGTTCCCACTTGGTCCAAGTTATTAACACATTTTTTAATTCTTTATAACCCACTATATTGTGCCTGAGTCCATTTTATCATTTCAAACTTATCCCAAATCCAAACAGCAGTATTGTTGGACTGACAAGTTTCGTCAATGTTCAATTTAATTTCCCCACAAACTTTCTTCCAGAAACCACCTAGACTGTTCTCAACCAGTTTTTTTAATGAAAATTTGACTATCCCTTAAACTTCAGTTAGATTTTCCCTTCTCAAGTGCTTGAAACAGCAATTTTATTTTTATCAATTTATCTTATCAATTCCAGTTTCAGAAACAGGCTTGATGGTTTTACATTGTGTTTTAACATTAGAGATAGACGTGCTCAGAATTAGTTTACAAGGTAACTTCCATAAAACAAAAGAAAGAAGTCGCACAACACCAGGTTATAGTCCAACAGCTTTATTTGAAATCACAAGCTTTCGGAGCGCTGCTCCTTCGTCAGGTGAAGTGAAGAGATACATGTGGGCCTATATGGGCGCTCCGAAAGCTTGTGATTTCAAATAAAGCTGTTGGACTATAACCTGGTGTTGTGCGACTTCTCACTTTTGTCCACCCCAGTCCAACACCGGCATCTCCGCATCAAAACAAAAGAAAGCAGAGAATCCATTGTGGCTCTGCTTAAGAGCCCAAGGGGTTAATTTGTCAAATCATAATTTTCCTTCTGTCACCGTGGGGAAATATTCACTTAAAATTAAGAAACTTAAATTTAATAATGTCCAATATCTTTAAATTTCATTCAGCAATACTAAAGTTGTTGCTTGGTGAACTTAAACAGCTGTCAGTGGAAAGGGTTAACTCCTTTGCAGGTTTATAAGAAGGCGGGATAAATATTGTCAGATGCACGCAATTGCGTCACTTCACGTAAATTAAAACAAAATCTTTCCTGATCAAAAAAGACAGTAAATTGGCGCTTGGTTCTTTTTCGAAGTCTTTGTACCTTCAAAACTTCCTTAGGAATAAAAAATCCGTTAAAACAGCAGAAATCATTAGTAAAGCTATCATTATTAACTTTAAATAAAACATTCTCATCAGGGAAGACAGCATTTTAGATTAAACTCCAATTGTTTTAAGAGGTTTTCAACCGCAAGATTTTCCAGTACAACCAAGATGTTTAACAAGCAGAATCACCTCAAATATCCCAAAATTCCAATTCAAATCATGAAACATTTAAGAAATTCAAAACTGCCAATTTTAATAGAGACGTTTGCACAATTTACAAGGAAGAAAGAAAGATATAGCGCCTTTCATGACCACCAGACGTCTCAAAGCGCTTTAAAGCCAATGAAGTACTTTTTGAAGTGTAGTCACTGTTGTAATGTGGGAAATGCGGCAGCCAATTTGCGCACAGCAAGCTCCCACAAACAGCAATGTGATAATGACCAGATAATCTGTTTTTGTTATGTTGGTTGAGGGAGAAATATTGGCCCCAGGACACCGGGGATAACTCTCCTACTCTTCTTTGAAATAGTGCCGTGGGATCTTTCATGTCCACCTGAGAGAGCAGACGGGGCCTCGGTTTAACGTCTCATCCGAAAGACGGCACCTCCGACAGTGCAGCACTCCCTCAGCACTGCACTGGAGTGTCTGCCTAGCTTTATGTGCTCAAGTCCCTGGAGTGGGACTTGAACCCACAACCTTCTGACTCAGAGGTGAATGTGCTACCCACTGAGCCACGGCTGACACAACCAGAATGTCACTGTGGACACAATGTAAGTCGGGTTTTTACAATTTAATAGGTTAGTTAACATCAATAATTCCAATTTAATTCAGACCAATATCTTTTAACAAAACACAATAGCCCATGCTTACAAAAACCCAGTAAATTACATCAAATGATGATAAAAATACTAAATATAACGGGAGAAAAATTAGATTTCACGTTTAAACAAAAATCATGAACGTTCTACACAAAAGGAAAAAGAAGGCGGAGCTTCCCTCACCTTGCAGCTTCGAAACATTCATACAGGCTCTTTTTAAAAGGGACACTACACTGACAGTAGAAAAGGGACAGGATCTTTCTTTATTTCATCATCGACTAATTTATCCTTTCTCTTTCAACCCAATTTATAATTACTGATTGCTTCTTACTTATCAAAAACTTAGAGGGTGGGAGGTCTCAGACTTGCAGCAACCAAATTAAGAAGACAGTGCTTTGTAAACGTTCAAATTGATTTAAAATGAGACCGTGCATTTTTAATTGAATCTATATAAGGCAATAGCAATTTTATTTTCTATATGACGCTATGGGAACCGTAACTTCAAGGCTGAAGCTTATCTTTTGTAAAACAAACTGCCTCTGATTTACAGTTTGCCGTACAAGCCGTCCCAGTCAAAATATGTCCACAGCAGCATCTTTAACTTAAAATGTGGATCACAAAGTTTTCCCCACTTCTAGGTGCACAATCTTAAATTGAAATGAACACACTCAATATGTTCACACTTTATCAAAACTTCCAACATCCAAGACAAGACTACAAAGGGTTGAACGGCCTTTAGCTCTATGCACAGAAAAGCGGGTGGAGCTAAAACAAACCTAACAGACACTTTCTTTTAAAGACAGACTTTCAGACAAAAGGAATACTGTGACTTCTTAAACATTCATAGTCAGGGAAACTTCTACCCTTTAACACACGCTTTCACAGCATTTTTTATGGTTCATTTCACTCAGTAATCTTGCGTTTTATTTTTCTTGGCACAGAAGCTGGTACCCTCAGTGTTGGTTTCAACTTTAAGTTTCTTTTTTCGCCGTTTAAACTGTAATCTCAGCAGCTTTTCCTGGCTCCACAATTCCCTGTTTTTTCCTTCCTTTGCTGAGTTTTCAGATGCATGCAGCTCAGATCTTTTTCCCTCTCTATCACCCACGGTCTCTCCTGCTCTTTATGCTTCTCTTCTCTCACCTGTTCGACTCTCAAGTCTCCATGCTTGGCGCAGAGGTGGGTTGTGTAAGCCAGTTTATATCCGGCTTCCTTAAATTTGATTTTCTTTGCAAGAACCTGGGATGCCTTATCGCCCCAAATCTCAGAGCGATACTTCTTGTCACTTTGTACTATTCTGATCACTGCTTGGGCCCCTGGGACCCCTAACTTATCCGAGAGACTGTTCGCGACTTTGTCTTTATAATACGCATCCGCCATTTTGTTTTTGGTTTCAGTGATGAAACGCACCCCCTTACGAGGTTTCCAACCTGACAACAACGCCTGGCGCCTTTCAACGATGTTTATAGACCGAGTCCATCTTTAACTCATTTCGACAACAATAACCCTTTTTTGCAGTCCCGGCGGAGTCGCCAATTTGTTGAGATTAACTTAACTCTGGTCTTTCGAATAATCAGGATCGACTGCAACCAATATGGTGGGTATATTGTGTTTAATTGGAGTTTAAGGAGGAATATAACACACTCGTTATACAGCAAAAACATACGACCGTGACAAGTAGCGAGTACCGGCCCCGATCGGACAGACGGTTGCCTTGCGCGAACAGCTCTCCTTCTCATCTCACGTGTCTCTCTCTTTCTTCTTAAACTGCCCAAGAGTGTTAGACCAGAGTCAGCATGGATCCACTCTCGGGAGATCTCCCTTCCACAAGGTATTATTCACGTCACAATTTCATTTGCGTAACCATATACATTTTAGGTACCCCTAATTTCGAGCAAGAGTTACACTCCTATTATAATGTGTTACACTCCTGTTACAGTGTATTATAGTCATGTTTCAACGTATCGACAACAACAACTTGCATTTATACGGCGCCTTTAACGTAGTAAAACATGCCAAGGCGCTTCACAGGAGCGTTATCAAACAAAATTTGACACCGAACCACATAAAGAGATTTTAGGACAGATGTCCAAAAGCTTGGTCAAAGAGGTAGGTTTTAAGGAGTGTCTTAAAGGAGGAGAGAGAGGTAGAGAGGGGGAGAGGTTTAGGGAGGGAATTCCAGAGCTTAGGGCCCAGGCAGCTGAAGGCACGGCCACCAATGGTGGAGTGATTAAAATCAGGGATGTCCAAGAGGCTAGAATTGGAAGAGCACAGAGTTATCAGAGGGTTGTAGGGCTGGAAGAGGTTGCAGAGATAGAGTGGGGTGAGACCATGGAAGTACTTCAAAATAAGGAATAGAATTTTTTAATTGAGGTGTTGCCGGACCGGGAGCCAATGTAGGTGAGTGAGCACAGGGCTGATGGGTGAACGGGACTTGGTGCGAGTTAGGACACGGCAGCCGAGTTTTGGATGAGCTCAAGTTTACGGAGGGTGCAACGCGGGAGGCCGGCCAAGCAAGAATTCTAATAATCGGGTCTGGAGGTAACAAATGAATGGATGAGGGTTTCAGCAGCAGCTGGACTGAGGCAGGGGCGGAGATGGGCAATGTTATGGAGATGGAAGTCTTGGTGATGGAGAGGATATGGGGTCGGAGCTCAGCTCAGGGTCAAATAGGAAACTTCAGTTACTGCCTGTTATAGCTACACTCCTGCTACAGTGCGTTACATTCCTGTTATGGTGCATTACACTCCTGTGTTTCATGTCTTTAACAATGTATTACACTCCTGTTAAAGTGTGTTATACTCCTGATACAGTGCATTACTCTCCATTTCCATTATTTCCCAGTACTGCCTATTATTCTCCATTCCTGTTACAGTGTATTATACTCATGTCACAACAACAACTTGTATTTATATAGCGGCTTTAACATAGTAAAATATGCTTCACCGAAGTGATTATCCAAAAAAAATTGATACGAGCCACATAAGGAGAGATTAGGACAGGTGACCAAAAGCTTTGCAAAGCTTTTAAGGTTTTAAGGAGCTTCTTAAAGGAGGAGAGGGAGAGAGGCGGAGAGATTTAGAATCATAACGGGGCACTAACGATTTACCGCCCGAGTGCGACGATTTTAGCGCTGCCCGCGAAATTGACCTGGCGGTTTGCGGTGGCGCTAAACACTACCGCCACGATCTCCTGCGCCAATAGATCGTGACATAATCGAAGCGTGCATCGCCCCGTTAGCACCCCGGACCGGAAATTGATTCTCGCCCCCTGTCTCAACGCCTAGCGATAGGAAGTACAGGTAGAGGGGGACGGTTTGCAGTCGGCTGGGAGCTGGAGGAGCGCTATTTAAAGACGTGTGCTTCCTGCTTTTTCCTGTCGGCAAAATATTCTGCATACGCAGGTTGAGAGAGAGAGAGAGGCGTCTGGCGACATTTAACGCTGTCCTACAAGGAGTTTTGTTCCTCGCCAACACTTTTCAGATTCCCATTTCTATCAGCTTTATTACTACCACATTTAGAAAATGTAATTGGGGCTGTACTTGCACGGGGCCTCATCCTCCAGGTTCACCTTCTGAGGCAGCGGAGAGAGTGGAAAATGTGGCCAGAGGGAGGAGGGCCAACAGGGCTCTGCACAGGAGGCCTTACCCTCCATGGGTATTCCGGGAGCAATTCTCATATATCCATCTGTCCGAGGAGCAGTGTTTTAGGAGGCTCCGCTTCAGCAAGGAGGTGGTCACAGAGCTCTGCCACCTCCTGCAGCCAGAGCTCCAGCCTCAGCTCAGGACCAGGACGCCTCTGTCGGTGGCAGTGAAGGTGATGGTGGCTCTCAATTTCTACGCCAGCGGCTCCTTCCAGGCTTCAACAGGGAATATTGCAAACATCTCCCAGTTCGCTGTCCATTGTTGCATCCGGGAGGTCACAAATGCTCTCTACAAAAGGAGAAGGGAGTACATCTCATTACCCAAGACCCGAAACAAACAGCGTGAACGCGCATGTGGCTTCGCTAGGATAGCGGGCTTCCCCATGGTTCAGGGCACCATTGACTGCACGCACATGGCATTGCGGGCACCTCATGAAAATGCAGAGGTTTTCTGCAACTGCAAAGGCTTCCACTCTCTCAACGTCCAGTTGGTGTGTGACCACAGACAGCGCAACCTCGCCGTCAATGCCCGCTATCCTGGCAGCAGCCACGATGCATTCATCCTGCGCCAGACTGGTGTCCCAGACCTGTTCCAACCACCGCATCAACCTCGTGGCTGGCTCCTCGGGGACAAGGGTTATCCACTCTGCACCTGGCTGATGACACCGCTCCGTAACCCCAACACTCCTGCTGAGCTCGCCTACAATGAGAGCCATAGCGCCACTCGGAACCTCATTGAACAGACGATCGGCGTCTTGAAGCAACGGTTCCAGTGTCTTGACCACTCTGGAGGAGCCCTGCAGTACTCTCCCGAGCGAGTATCGGTTTTCATTGTTGTGTGCTGCATGCTTCACAACCTCGCAATTCTGAGGACCCAGCCATTGCCACCAGGGATTGGTGCACCACCTCAGGAGGTGGAAGAGAGGGAGGCGGAGGAGGAGGAGGATGAAGAGGAGGATGAGCAGCAACAACGTGGGAGGGAGGCGCTCAATGTTGCCTCTGCAAGGGCTGTTCGTGAACGGCTCATAAGACACTGCTTCTGATGAGTGACAGAGAAGATGGCTTTTGGGATGAACAAGCACATCATCACAGCCATCCCGCAGCCCCTATTGCCGGGCAAAGCTCCAATGAGTAACATGAGGAAATTTGTAATGTTTCAATAAAAAAAAATATTTTTCTGACCAACTGTGTCTTATTCAGCACAACCAATAACAAACAAACACAACAATTCATTAACAAACAAAACTGGTTCTTACCACATCGAAATAAGTCTTAACAGAGTGTACAATATATTTACATACACATCCAACTTTGGGACAAACATTCCCCCATATGTTAGAGAAATTTTATTCGTCCTTCGAGAATGATCTCCCTCCCCTTCGCACTTCCCCCTTTCCCACCCTACTGGTCCTCCGTAATGTGGCCCCAGTGGCTGCAGCAAGGCTGGCGGAAGGCTGCTGAATGTCAGATGGAGAGACTACAGATGACCTTGAAGGACGCCCTTGACCAGCTCTGGGCCTGGAGGGCCCGGTTGCAGACTGCACCAACTCTGCATGGGCGGCAGCAGTCTGGGCTGGCTGGATTACAGGCTGTGGCAAGTGAAATGGTGGAGTGGCAGTGGTGGAAGCAGGAATGCTGTCATCCTGAGAGAGGACAGCACCTTCCTGCTCGAACGACACACTGCCACTCCCCCGGGGCAGAACCTCAACATCCGGAGCAATCTGCTCGTGCACAGATTGCTGGCCTGCTGCAGCACCGTGAGATCCCCGGTGGACAGTGGTCGACCCAGCGATGATGGCAGCAGTCAACGCTTGCGTGACATCAATCTGAGACTGCATGAGAGCAGTCTGAGACTGGATGGCACCAACCAAATGACTCGATTCCAGCACTAAGCCATTGCCTCGGTCTGTGCTGCAATAGATGCTGCCACCTCACCCATTACACATGGCATGGGGTCTGGGTCCCCACGGTCTCTCTGCAATTCAACCATCCTCTGCAATGAGGCAAGGATGGGTTCAAGGGTGTGCGCACAGATGACAGCTGTACTGGCGGCAGACTCCTCCACGCTCCTAGCCAGTGCATCCATGCTGTCGGGCACCCTTACCATTGCACCCATGAGCTCAGTGTGCATGCTCATCGCCTGAGTATTCATGGCTGCTATATCGAGGTCCTCATCCAAGTCCTGTGCAGCAGAAATCGTGCGCGCATTCACCATCCGGGGAGATGGCCCCCAAGCTTCCCTTCCCCCCATGGCGTTGCTGCAGCCCACTGGCTCCCAGAGCTTCACCCACCTCAGATCCAACTCTCCTGCTCCCCTCCAGTGAACACCCTCGGGAGACGCAGGCGGTGAGGCGCCGGCTTCGTCTTCCTCCTCCTCTCCCACGTCGCTGCCACTGGGAGGCTGAGGGACAGGCTGGTCAGCTGGTGGTTCACTATCTGAAAGCAGGAAGGTACAAGAGTGGCTTTAACGTGAGGGCAGGGGGGCAGGAAGGGAGCAAGGAATGGAGTCAGTATAGTTAGATGGAAAGTGGGAAAGGCTGGTTTTGTGAGGGGGAAGTGGTATGAGAGAGGAGAGAGAGACGATGAACATACCGTTGTTGTCCCCAAGGGGGTCGACCTCTCCAACGGCCACAACGTCGACGACATGACTGGCGATGAGTCTGTGAACTCGCTCCTCCAGCTGTGTGAGGGGGTGCAGCTCAGCCTGACCTCCTCCCGTGCATTGTTGCTCCCTCCGATTATGTGAAAGCTTGGCCTGCAAGAAAAAGGACAGCGTGTGAGTGATTGTGCAGCCATGTGTTTGGCAGATGTGCCAACTGACATGAATCTTGTCATTCATGTATGAAGTCATTCTGGGCAGCCTGCTGGTGGCGCTGTCCAGGGAGAGTATAAATACTCGGACATGGGCCCAGCTTGCTTAGGACATTCCTCAACAGGAACTAGTGAAGGGCACAACTAGATTTCCATGTTGAAAAACAGTTGATTAAAGCTTTGTTTAACGCTTAGAGCAAGTGCCTAGTAGTTTTCTTACATCTCCAACCATAGTTGAATAGCAGTTAATGTCTGCAAAGTGTGGGTTGTGGATGTGACTTTTAGTAAATGGGCATAGTTGTTGGGTGAGTGTTGGGGATTTGGGGATTTACACCGTCTGTGCACAGAGTGAGGTTCAGATGGTGGGATGTAGAGGTTTTTCAAGCATGTACTCACCCTGACCACCCGAGTGAGGTCGTTGAACTTCTTGCGGCACTGAGTGTGAGTCCTTTGGACCAGGCTCCTAGATGAAACGTGCTGGGCATCCTCCCTCCACACCCTTGTAAACTCCTGAGGCAATGGCCTCCTGCCAGTGTCTGGAAACAGCACTGCCCATCAGCGTTCCACAGCGACAACCAGAGCCACCAATGCCTGGTCGCTAAACCGGCGAGCTCTCTCCCTGGGCCTCTGAGTAGCCATGATAATCTTTGGTGAAGATTTGCACCTCCTTGCAGGCCCTGGTCAAACGCAGAAATGAGCAGGGTGAGGCTGTGCAGCATGATGGACCCTCCCCTTTAAGACTTGGAAGGCGTCAGTCTGTCTGTGAACAAGGTAATTGACAGCGCCTGAGCTTGAGTAGCGCTCTGAGGTAGCGCCCCGCTCCCCGACGTTAGCGCCCTAAGAGAGGTGTGTAGCGCTTGATTTAACGCTCCAATCACCTCCAGAGGTGCTGGAGACGAATTTCCCGTTTGCTGGCGATAATTTGCACCAGGTGCTAATTTTTGCGCTCGCCCGATATTAGCGCCCCAAAATGGGCGATACCGAATTTTTCCCCCATAGAATCTTACAGCACGGAAGGAGGCCATTAGGCCTGTCGTGCCTGAGCTGGCTCTTTGAAAGAGTTGTCCAATTTAATCCCAAGCCCCATCTTCTTCCCCATAACCCTGCAAATTAGTCCTCTTCAAGTACATGTCCAATTTCCTTTTGAAAGTTCCTATGGAATCTGCTTCCACCACCCTTTCAGGTAGTGTGTTCCAGATCTTAACCACCCTCTGTGTGAAAAAAATTCTCCTCATTTCCCCTCTAGTTCTTGTGCCAATTATTTATAATCTATGACCTCTGGTTACCAACCCACTTGCCAGAGGAAATAGTTTCTCCCTACTGGCTCTAGCAAAACCCCACATAATTTTGAACACCTCTATTAGGTCTCCCCTTAATTAACTCTGCTCCAAGGAGAACAATCCCAGCTTCTGCAATCTCTTCACATAACTGAAGTCCTTAATCCCCTGGTATCACCCTGGTAAACCTCCTCTGTACCCTCTCCAAGGCCTTGACATCCTTCCTAAAGTACTCGATACTCCAGCTGAGGCCTAACCAGAGATTTGTAAAAGTTTAGCATGACTTCCTTGTTTTTGTATTCAATGCTCCTATTTACAAAGCCAAGTATTCCATACACTTTCTTACCTGTCTTATCAGCTTGCTCTGCCACCTTCAAAGATATGTATCCTCAGGTCCCTCTGCTCTTGCACCCATTCAAGATTTAGATTATACTGTCTCTCCATGTTGTTTCTCCCAAAGCACATCACTTCACACTTATCCGCATTAAATTGTATCTGCCATATGCCTGCCCATTTCACCAGTCTATCTATGCCCTCCTAAAGTCTTCTACTATCCTCCTCACTATTTACTGCATTGTCAAGTTTTGTATCATCCACAAACTTCAAAATTGTACTCTTGATACCCAAGCCCAGGTCATTTATATATAACAAGAAAAGCAATGGTCCTAATACCGACCCTGGGGACCCCACTGCATACTTCCCTCCAGTCAGAAAAAGATCCGTTCACCACAACTCTCTGCCTCCCCTCTCTTAGCTAAATTCGTATCTAAGTTACCACTGTCCTTTTAATCCCATGTCATCAAAGAACTCATTCAAGTTACTCAGACACAGTTTGCCTTTAACAAATCTGTGCTGGCTGTCCCTTATTAACCCATGCTTCTCCAAGTGAGAATTAATTTTGCCATTGACAATGGTCTCTAGTCGCAGGTTTAGGGAGGGAATTCCAGAGTTTAGGGCAAGGCAGCTGAAGGCACTGCCACCATGATAGAGCAAAGAAAATCAGCGATTCGCAAGAGGCCAGAATTGGAGGAGTGTAGAGATCTCAGAGGGCTGTAGGGCTGGAGGAGGTTACAGAGATAGTCTCTTACACTCCTGTTTACAGGGTATTACTTTCCTGTGCTGTTTGTTACAGTTACAATTTTGTCACACACTTGGCACAGTATATCACACTCCTGTTACTGCCTGTTACAATTATACTCCTGTCACAGTGTGTTACACTCCTGTTAACAGTGCGTTTCACTCCTGTTAAAATGCATTATATTCCTGTTACAATGTGTAATACTCTTGTTACAGTATATTACACTCCTGTTACAATGTGATACACTCCTAATAAAATGCATTATGCTCAATTACATTGAGTCACAGAACCATAGAAATTTACAGCACAGAAGGAGGCCCTTCTGCCCATCATGTCTGTGCCAGCCGAAAAAGAGCTATCCAGCCTAATCCCACTTTCCAGCGCTTGGTCCGTAGCCTGGTAGGTTACAGCATTTCAAGTGCCTATCCAAGTACTTTTTAAATGTGATGAGCGTTTCTGCATCTACCACCCTTTCAGGCACTGAGTTCCAGACCCCCACAACCCTCTGGGTGAAACAAGTTCTCCCCAAATCCCTCTAAACTTCTGACCAATTACTTTAAATCTGTGCCCCCTGGTTATTGACCTCTCTGCTTCCTGTCCACTCTATCTGGGCCCCTCATAATTTTATACACCTCAATTAAGCCTCCTCTGTTCCAAAGAAAACAACCCCAGCCTATCCAATCTTTTCTCAGAGCTAAAATTCTCCAGTCCTGGCAATTCTCTAGTGCAATCACAGTCCTGGCAATTCTCTAGTGCAATCACATCTTTCCTGTAATGTGGTGACCAGAACTGTACACAGTACTCTAGCTAGTGTTTCATACAGTTCAAGCATAACCTCCCTGCTCTTATATTCTATGCATCAGCTAATAAAGGAAAGTATCCTATATGCCTTCTTAACCACCTTATCTTCCTGTCCTGCTACCTTCAGGGATCTGTGGACCTGCATTCCAAGGTCCCTCTGTTCCTCTACACTTCTCAGTATCCGACCATTTATTGTGTATTCCCTTGCCTTGTTAGCCCTCCCCAAATGCATTACCTCACACTTCTCCGGATTGAATTCCATTTGCCACTTTTCTGCCCACCTGACCAGTCCATTGATATCTTTTTGCAGTCTACAGCTTTCTTCCTCACTATCAACCACACAGCCAATTTTTGTATCATCTGCAAACTTCTTAATCATGCCCCCTACATTGAAGTCTAAATCATTCGTGTATACCACAAAAAGCAAGGGACCGAGTACTGAGCCCTGCGGAACCCCACTGGAAACAGTTTTCCAATCACAAAAATACCTGTCGACCATTACTTCCTGCCACTGAGTCAATTTTGGATCCAACTTACTGCTTTCCCTTGGATCCCATGGGCTTTTACTTTTCTGACCAGTGTGGGACCTTGCCAAAAGCCTTGCTAAAATCCGTGTAGTCTACATCAGATGCACTACCCTCATCAACCTTCCTTATTACCTCCTCAAAAAATTCAATCAAGTTCGTCTGACTGTCTTTGATTAATCCGTGCCTTTCTAAATGACAATTAATACTGTCCTTCAACATTTTTTCCAACAATTTGCCCACCACCGAGGTTAGGCTGACTGCCTGTAATTACTCGGTCTATCCCTTTCTCCCATTTTAAACGTTAGCAGTCCTCCAGTCCTCCGGCACCACACCTGTAGCCAGAGAAGATTGGAAAATGATGGTCAGAGCCTCCGCTATTTCCTCCCTTGCTTCTCTTAACAGCCTGGAATACATTTCATCCGGGCCTGGGGATTTATCTACTTTCAAAGATGCTAAAACCCTTAATATTTCCTCTCTTACTATATTTATCGCAACTAATATTTCACATTCCTCCTCCTGAACTACAATGTCTGCATCGTCCCTCTCTTTTGTTAAGACAGACGCAAAGTATTTATTAAGAACAATACCCACGTCTTCCACCTCCACACACAAGCTTCCTTGTGTTACACTTATATTACACTGCTATTATAATCTTACACTCTTGTTACAATACATCACACCCATGTTACAGGGTGCCTTATATTGCATTGTGTTACAGTCTTGTTGCAATGTGCTTACACCTCTGTTGCAATGTGTTGCAGCCCCGTGAGCGCACTACACCTTCTGTTGCAATGTGCAACAGTCCTGTGATCGTGCACTACACTGGTGTTGCAATGTATTACACTCGTGTTGCAAAGTGTCCCAGTCCTGTGCCGGGTTGCAGTGCGGCCTGTGGCCGCGGGGTCGGGGTCGGGTTGCAGTGCGGGCTGTGGCCGTGGGGTGCGGTGCCGGGTTGCGGTGCGAGGTTGCAGTGCGGACTGTGGCCGCTGGGGGCGGTGCCGGGTTGCAGTGCGGGCTGTGGCCGCGGGGGGGCGGTGCCGGGTTGCAGTGCGGGTTGTGGCCGCTGGGGGCGGTGCCGGGTTGCAGTGCGGGCTGTGGCCGCTGGGGGCGGTGGCGGGTTGCAGTGAGGACGGTGGCCGCGGGGGGCGGTGCAGGGTTGCAGTGCGGGCTGTGGCCGCTGGGGGCGGTGCCGGGTGGCAGTGCGGACGGTGGCCGCTGGGGGCGGTGCCGGGTTGCAGTGCGGGCTGTGGTCGCGAGGGGCGGTGCCGGGTTGCAGTGCGGGCTGTGGCCGCGGGGGGCGGTGCCGGGTTGCAGTGCGGACGGTGGCCGCTGGGGGCGGTGCCGGGTTGCAGTGAGGACTGTGGCCGCGGGGGGCGGTGCGGGGTTGCAGTGCGGGCTGTGGCCGCGAGGGGCGGTGCCGGGTTGCAGTGCGGGCTGTGGCCGCGGGGGGCGGTGCCGGGTTGCAGTGCGGGCTGTGGTCGCGAGGGGCGGTGCCGGGTTGCAGTGCGGGCTGTGGCCGCGGGGGGCGGTGCCGGGTTGCAGTGCGGTCGGTGGCCGCTGGGGGCGGTGCCGGGTTGCAGTGAGGACTGTGGCCGCGGGGGGCGGTGCGGGGTTGCAGTGCGGGCTGTGGTCGCGAGGGGCGGTGCCGGGTTGCAGTGCGGGCTGTGGCCGCGGGGGGCGGTGCCGGGTTGCAGTGCGGACGGTGGCCGCGGGGGGCGGTGCGGGGCGGGGCCGCGCAGGCCGGGCTGACGTCAGGCGCTGTCCCGCTGTCCTCTCCCCGCTCTCTCCGCCATGGCCCGCACCGAGCAGGTCCTCGTCCTCGAGCCGCCCAATGAGCTCAAATTCAAAGGTAAGCGGCGGGGCCGCGGCCTTTGTTCGGATGCCTTTCAGGATATAGCCGTGGGTGGGGAAGGTGTTTCAGGCCGCGGCCCGGAGCCGGTTCGGGGAGACCGGCCCCGTGTTGGGCTGAGGCCCGCGGTCAGCCTGCGCCTCTCTGCCGGTTGGAGCCGCCGGCTGTGGGCCGACAGCAGCCGGGGAGCCGAGAGCGGCGGGGCCACAACCACTAACTGAGACCGGGGCCTCGGCATTGGAGGCGGCGCGGCCTCGGGCCCCGGGCCTCTGGGAGAGCCGGGGAGCGGCTTCACTCTCTCTCTCCGGTTAATGCCGGGCGCTGCCCTTCACCCGGCTCCCGGCATTCGGCTCCACACCGCGGTCCCAGTCCCCCCCCTCGGCCCCCTTCTCCCCCCCCCCCCCC